>JAQJVK010000001.1:28578037-29078037 GCA_035578135.1 Flexamia atlantica
CATTCGGCTGGAGCAACGTTCCAGAGGCTGCTGGACAAGGTCATCGGGCCGGACTTAGAGCCGAAAGCCTTCGCCTACCTCGATGACATAGTGATTGTGTCCTCCACGTTCGAAGAGCACTTACGGCTGCTTCAAGAGGTGTTCAAGCGTCTGAGAAACGCAGGCCTCCGCTTGAACCCTGAAAAGTGCAACTTCTGCAAGAAGGAGTTGCGCTATCTCGGACACATCATAAGCAGCCAGGGAATTGCGACCGACCCAGAGAAGGTCCGCGCAATACGAGAATTCCCGAGACCTACGAACGGCAAAGCCCTGCGAAGCTTCCTTGGATTAGCGTCGTGGTATAGGCGTTTTATCGAAAGGTTCGCCGACGTAACAGCCCCGATGAGAAAGCTTCTCAAGAAAAACGCAAAGTGGCTGTGGGGACCTGAGCAGGAGAAGTCCTTCGAGGAATTAAAAGAACGTTTATCCTCGGCTCCGATCTTGGCCTGTCCAGACTTCTCCGTGCCTTTCGTCTTGCAGGTCGACGCCTCAACCACGGGCCTTGGCGCGGCCTTGACGCAAACCCACGACGGCAAGGAAGTAGTGGTGGCATACGCGAGCCGGCTGCTCACCGACCAGGAAAAGAAATACACCACGACCGAGCTCGAGTGCCTGGCTCTGGTCTGGGGTATTCGAAAGTTCAAGCCCTACCTGGAAGGCTATCGTTTCATCGCGGTAACCGACCACGTTGCGCTGAGGTGGCTCATGAAGATGCATGAACCTAGCGGACGGTTGGCTCGGTGGGTGATGGAGCTTCAACAGTTCACCTTCGACATCCAGTACAGGAAGGGGACTTTGAACCGAGTCGCAGATGCCCTGTCGAGATACCCGGTCCAGGATGAACCTGACAGCCCGACCGACCCAGTCCCGTTGGACGTGGCCAACGTGACGAGCGGGCAGCGTGGTCCGGAAGGGGCAAACGACTCGGTGACGCCTGTCGAGCAGCTGAGCAGTAGCACGCAACCTCGCCCACAGGCTGAGGTGAAAGGTCGCAACTCCGACCACGCGGGTTGGTATGACCGCCTTCTCGAAGCGGTCACGGCAAATCCGCGGCGACACCCACGATACCAGGTCGTCGATAACCGCCTCTATCGATCTTCTCGGAGAAAGGGAGGTAAACTTCTATGGAAGTTGTGCGTAGCCCCTGTCCGAGTAGAGGCGGTGTTACGTCAGAACCACGACGACGCAACCGCAGGCCACCTTGGGGTCAAGAAAACCCTCAAACGTGTGGGTGCCGAATACTTTTGGCCCGGGTGGCGCAAAGCGGTGAAGGCCTACGTCCGGTCCTGTGATACGTGCCAGAGGTACAAGGTGGCTCAGGTGAAACCGGCAGGGAAAATGTACTTTCGGGAGCCCAAAGGCCCATGGTACTCCGTCTCTGCCGACCTGATTGGCCCGCTGCCTCGGTCTGGCCGTAACCATCGTTTCTTGTTGGTGATCCAGGACCTATTTAGCAAGTGGGTCGAGTTGTGCCCCATCGGGTCGGCGACTGCCAAGAACGTCACGAATAAGACTAAAGAGGTGCTTCTTCGCCACGGGGCTCCCGAGACGATCATCGTCGATAACGGGACCCAATTCGTATCAAACCTCTTTAGGAATCTGGCAGCCGATTGGGGCATACGCTTCGTTACAACCGCGCCCTACAGTCCACAGGCAAACCCGGTTGAACGTGCAAACCGGGTTGTGAAGACCATGATTTCCCAGTTCGTCAGGGAAAATCATAGGTCGTGGGATCTGTGGCTTGACGAGTTTCAGTTCGCCATGAATACCGCCGTCCACGACTCGACGGGGTATACGCCGGCGATGCTGTGTCTCGGGCGCGAGTTGAAGGCCCCGAAGGCCATACGAGGGCCCACTGTAGAGCTTGCCCAGGCTGGTGAGCCCGAACCGACTCGCGATGAGGTGCACGAGACTCGTTTGAAAGAGTTCAAACGAGTGTACGATAGTGCTCGTAAAAACCTCCGGTCGGCTTATAACCAGCAGGCGAAGTACTACAACCTCCGTCGCCGGGAGGTGAGGTACGAAGTCGGGGGCATGGTCTTACGCCGTATCCACGTATTGTCCTCGGCCGCCGATGCGATCGTCGGCAAGCTCGCCCCGAAGTTCGACGGCCCGTGCGAGATTGTGGGAAAACGAGGCTCGAACATTTACGAAGTGCGAGATCCGAAAACGAAAACTGTGCGCGTCGTTCACGTGAAGGATCTCAAGCCGTTCTACGATCGAACGATGTAGTCGTTGACCCCTAGCGCCATAACCCCCAAGTGTAAGTCCTTTTTTTTACTGTTTTTTTTGTCGAAGTGGGTAGGGGGTGTAAGGTGCCTTTTTCGGAGGGGGGTAAAAAGTAAACGACTAAGCTGGTAAACAAACGCTATTCGACTCACCCGTATGTCTAGGCCTATAGGTTAACCTAGGCTAGTAGGAGCCTAGACCTAGGACTGCCCTAAGTTGCACAACACTGAATTACCATTCTACGAAGTATCCTGGGTAATAAAGCATTTACCAAATCACCGTACGGCATAAAACCACTTTAATTTCGATGACAATGACAGTTGTAAATTGCAATAGACCACTAAACACTTTGCTTCGTCTCGCATCACCCAAACATAACCCCATAGCGTTTGTTGACAATCATTGAGGGTAGCCATCTTGTGGCTTCTTTTCTCCGACTGGCTACCCAGCGATCAGCTGTCTCTTACGTCACGGGGTGAACAGCTGACTACCCCTACTTTGGGAAATCCAGGAGGGGAGAGGACCCGGACTGGGCTCCTCGTGGCGATTATTCGTTGACCAGCCACTGAGACGTTCACGACTCGAGACACGGACGCTCGACTCGACCACGGTCAAACACGATACGGAGGTACGGTTTCCTCATTATTTCGTTTCGTTGCTTAACGTTTAACGCTACTAACACGTTTATCGAACCCGACTCACGGGAATATTTCGATAGAGACGAAATTACGGACTTTTAGACGACTTTACGTCCTCACGAACCTGTCCGAGTTTGTCGTAGGTGATTATTCTCGAATAGACGCATAGTTTAATTCACGTTCTTGTTAGGCCTAGCCTTTCTCTCCTTTACGAAATATCGTAGCATTATATACTAGACGATTTAGTCGCATTTACTCGGTGCAGTTACTTAATTTTTCGTCTACTCCGTACTTGCACTCACGTCGCAACAAGTCACGGAGCACGTGCTACGCCACGGCAACCCAATTAATAAATTATTAATTGGGTGACGCACTGAGCGGTTACGAACAACGTTCGGTTAGGCCTTACGTCTACGAGTAAACGCTGGAACGATTTAATTATATTTTTCACGTTTTCCGTGAAGAGTCACGGGTCACGCTACGGCTTTAAGCCTAGCCCGTGGTAACCCAAAACGTGTTGGGTGAGCCTCTTGCTCATAGTAACCCTTTATCAAGCGAGGGTGTGAGCAGGGGCTAACGTTAGAGCGATGAAGAGCGATTACTTCGCGCGACTTAGGCTTTTCGACGTTATAGGCAAAATTATTCACTTTTACGAGGGCGAGGATGAGGCAACTCGTTCTTTGAATTGTATCATTGCGTCCGGTTGCTCTGAGCCCTGCGTAAAGTAGTAACGAGAGTTGCCCCACGATTATTTTTTTTGCCGAAATTAATTATAACGAACCCTGGAATTAGCTCCTTCTGAGCGATTCCGAGGCATCCCTACGGTGACTAATTTCTCGGGGCGGGAGATCACGCACTATTTCCTTTGACTCCCGAAAATTACGTCACAAATAAATGTTTAAAGTTTGCTTCAATATATATATTCATTGGTTTCAATTCCATTCAAAACACCTGGCTTTGCTGGAAATCTTTGTTTATTCCACTCAGCTGCTTTGTCTCAAATTTATATTCCCATGTTAAATCTTATGGACAAATATGAAACTTTAAGGGTCTTTAGGGCTCTTCCCTTTAGTCTAACCTTCATAAATTTTATTTCCTACAAAACTTCACGCCAAGCTCTTTCAAACAATACCTAAATGATTGAAATCGGCCCAGTAGTTTCGGAGGAGTAATGATCACAAAAAACCCCTAGCGTATTAAATAAGTATATAGATTCTTCTCTTCTCTTCTTCTCCATACACCATGTGTCTTACCTAACATTAACAAACGATCAGGTAGATTGTTTTGAACAGCGAGGACGAAAAGGTAGCAAAAACTTCAAAGGTATAAAAATGTAAAACCTTTTTTACCATTTCACACAAGATTCTGCGGCTGGAAAAAATGAAAAGTTGAGAAGTCGTCCTAAAATATTACGTTTTTATTCTTCGGAATCACCTGTAATGTAGTAGGAGGCATTTCAGTTGAGGGTAGAAGTAAATAAACAAACTATTATTACCCACTTACATACTTAAAGCTATAATTCAGATCGAATAAAATTTCAAACATATATTCAAAATACAGTACACATATGGAACTAGGTACAATAATTTTTATTGGTAGTACAACTTTCTAGAATTGGATGAAAATAAAAGATAGTGTCATAGGTACAAATTAAAAATGTTTTTGTATTTTTATATTTTATTTCATACCACCATCTTATTGATGATTAACGAGGAGCTACTTGGAATGATACTTTTACAAATAAATACATGGGTGTATAAATGCTTAGCAACGGGATTATATTTTTGCAAATAAGCCTTCCTTAAAAAAAGAGATGTTACTTGCTTTATTACCAAAAATTATATTGACCTTAATAGCCTATTAGTAGGCCCTAATACGGATGAATATTGACCCTTAATTCAAAACAAGAACACCTACTCACAGAACATTGAAATTAGGAGCATATTAAAGTGTTAGGTGCATATTAGGCTTAAGTTGCCCTATTAGACCCCAAATTTTCGGCTTCGCACCTTAAAATGGAGACAGGGGTTTTCAGATTCATTCTCTTGATTAACTTGTAGGTCAGATAATAGAAAACAATATCTCTACCAAATATGAAGGCAATCGGACAACACCTAGAAGCCCCTAGAATACAGAATCACATTCTTGTCGATAGACGTTGCCGTTGTTCGACGCTGTTGAGGGACAAACTACGTTGGCCGAGCACACGATCCGCTTGAAGGAAAACGTAGTCCCGATTAAACAGCGGTACTATCCGAGGAACCCCGCCATGCAAGCCATAATAAACGAGGAGGTGGCGAAGATGCTCCAAGAAGGCGTGATCGAGCCGTCGGACAGCCCGTGGAGCTCGCCGGTGGTGCTGACGAGGAAGAGCAACGGCAAATTTCGTTTCTGCATCGACATGCGACGAGTGAACGAAAGCTCTATCCCCGACGCGTATCCGCTGCCCAGGATCAACGCGATCCTCGAGAAACTGAGGCAGGCGAGATATATCAGCACCCTGGACTTACGGCAGGGCTATTGGCAAGTGCCGCTCGCCAAGGAGAGCCGTCCGATAACGGCCTTCACGGTACCAGGCCTTGGCCTCTACCAGTTTACCAAGATGCCGTTCGGCCTCCATTCGGCTGGAGCAACGTTCCAGAGGCTGCTGGACAAGGTCATCGGGCCGGACTTAGAGCCGAAAGCCTTCGCCTACCTCGATGACATAGTGATTGTGTCCTCCACGTTCGAAGAGCACTTACGGCTGCTTCAAGAGGTGTTCAAGCGTCTGAGAAACGCAGGCCTCCGCTTGAACCCTGAAAAGTGCAACTTCTGCAAGAAGGAGTTGCGCTATCTCGGACACATCATAAGCAGCCAGGGAATTGCGACCGACCCAGAGAAGGTCCGCGCAATACGAGAATTCCCGAGACCTACGAACGGCAAAGCCCTGCGAAGCTTCCTTGGATTAGCGTCGTGGTATAGGCGTTTTATCGAAAGGTTCGCCGACGTAACAGCCCCGATGAGAAAGCTTCTCAAGAAAAACGCAAAGTGGCTGTGGGGACCTGAGCAGGAGAAGTCCTTCGAGGAATTAAAAGAACGTTTATCCTCGGCTCCGATCTTGGCCTGTCCAGACTTCTCCGTGCCTTTCGTCTTGCAGGTCGACGCCTCAACCACGGGCCTTGGCGCGGCCTTGACGCAAACCCACGACGGCAAGGAAGTAGTGGTGGCATACGCGAGCCGGCTGCTCACCGACCAGGAAAAGAAATACACCACGACCGAGCTCGAGTGCCTGGCTCTGGTCTGGGGTATTCGAAAGTTCAAGCCCTACCTGGAAGGCTATCGTTTCATCGCGGTAACCGACCACGTTGCGCTGAGGTGGCTCATGAAGATGCATGAACCTAGCGGACGGTTGGCTCGGTGGGTGATGGAGCTTCAACAGTTCACCTTCGACATCCAGTACAGGAAGGGGACTTTGAACCGAGTCGCAGATGCCCTGTCGAGATACCCGGTCCAGGATGAACCTGACAGCCCGACCGACCCAGTCCCGTTGGACGTGGCCAACGTGACGAGCGGGCAGCGTGGTCCGGAAGGGGCAAACGACTCGGTGACGCCTGTCGAGCAGCTGAGCAGTAGCACGCAACCTCGCCCACAGGCTGAGGTGAAAGGTCGCAACTCCGACCACGCGGGTTGGTATGACCGCCTTCTCGAAGCGGTCACGGCAAATCCGCGGCGACACCCACGATACCAGGTCGTCGATAACCGCCTCTATCGATCTTCTCGGAGAAAGGGAGGTAAACTTCTATGGAAGTTGTGCGTAGCCCCTGTCCGAGTAGAGGCGGTGTTACGTCAGAACCACGACGACGCAACCGCAGGCCACCTTGGGGTCAAGAAAACCCTCAAACGTGTGGGTGCCGAATACTTTTGGCCCGGGTGGCGCAAAGCGGTGAAGGCCTACGTCCGGTCCTGTGATACGTGCCAGAGGTACAAGGTGGCTCAGGTGAAACCGGCAGGGAAAATGTACTTTCGGGAGCCCAAAGGCCCATGGTACTCCGTCTCTGCCGACCTGATTGGCCCGCTGCCTCGGTCTGGCCGTAACCATCGTTTCTTGTTGGTGATCCAGGACCTATTTAGCAAGTGGGTCGAGTTGTGCCCCATCGGGTCGGCGACTGCCAAGAACGTCACGAATAAGACTAAAGAGGTGCTTCTTCGCCACGGGGCTCCCGAGACGATCATCGTCGATAACGGGACCCAATTCGTATCAAACCTCTTTAGGAATCTGGCAGCCGATTGGGGCATACGCTTCGTTACAACCGCGCCCTACAGTCCACAGGCAAACCCGGTTGAACGTGCAAACCGGGTTGTGAAGACCATGATTTCCCAGTTCGTCAGGGAAAATCATAGGTCGTGGGATCTGTGGCTTGACGAGTTTCAGTTCGCCATGAATACCGCCGTCCACGACTCGACGGGGTATACGCCGGCGATGCTGTGTCTCGGGCGCGAGTTGAAGGCCCCGAAGGCCATACGAGGGCCCACTGTAGAGCTTGCCCAGGCTGGTGAGCCCGAACCGACTCGCGATGAGGTGCACGAGACTCGTTTGAAAGAGTTCAAACGAGTGTACGATAGTGCTCGTAAAAACCTCCGGTCGGCTTATAACCAGCAGGCGAAGTACTACAACCTCCGTCGCCGGGAGGTGAGGTACGAAGTCGGGGGCATGGTCTTACGCCGTATCCACGTATTGTCCTCGGCCGCCGATGCGATCGTCGGCAAGCTCGCCCCGAAGTTCGACGGCCCGTGCGAGATTGTGGGAAAACGAGGCTCGAACATTTACGAAGTGCGAGATCCGAAAACGAAAACTGTGCGCGTCGTTCACGTGAAGGATCTCAAGCCGTTCTACGATCGAACGATGTAGTCGTTGACCCCTAGCGCCATAACCCCCAAGTGTAAGTCCTTTTTTTTACTGTTTTTTTTGTCGAAGTGGGTAGGGGGTGTAAGGTGCCTTTTTCGGAGGGGGGTAAAAAGTAAACGACTAAGCTGGTAAACAAACGCTATTCGACTCACCCGTATGTCTAGGCCTATAGGTTAACCTAGGCTAGTAGGAGCCTAGACCTAGGACTGCCCTAAGTTGCACAACACTGAATTACCATTCTACGAAGTATCCTGGGTAATAAAGCATTTACCAAATCACCGTACGGCATAAAACCACTTTAATTTCGATGACAATGACAGTTGTAAATTGCAATAGACCACTAAACACTTTGCTTCGTCTCGCATCACCCAAACATAACCCCATAGCGTTTGTTGACAATCATTGAGGGTAGCCATCTTGTGGCTTCTTTTCTCCGACTGGCTACCCAGCGATCAGCTGTCTCTTACGTCACGGGGTGAACAGCTGACTACCCCTACTTTGGGAAATCCAGGAGGGGAGAGGACCCGGACTGGGCTCCTCGTGGCGATTATTCGTTGACCAGCCACTGAGACGTTCACGACTCGAGACACGGACGCTCGACTCGACCACGGTCAAACACGATACGGAGGTACGGTTTCCTCATTATTTCGTTTCGTTGCTTAACGTTTAACGCTACTAACACGTTTATCGAACCCGACTCACGGGAATATTTCGATAGAGACGAAATTACGGACTTTTAGACGACTTTACGTCCTCACGAACCTGTCCGAGTTTGTCGTAGGTGATTATTCTCGAATAGACGCATAGTTTAATTCACGTTCTTGTTAGGCCTAGCCTTTCTCTCCTTTACGAAATATCGTAGCATTATATACTAGACGATTTAGTCGCATTTACTCGGTGCAGTTACTTAATTTTTCGTCTACTCCGTACTTGCACTCACGTCGCAACAAGTCACGGAGCACGTGCTACGCCACGGCAACCCAATTAATAAATTATTAATTGGGTGACGCACTGAGCGGTTACGAACAACGTTCGGTTAGGCCTTACGTCTACGAATAAACGCTGGAACGATTTAATTATATTTTTCACGTTTTCCGTGAAGAGTCACGGGTCACGCTACGGCTTTAAGCCTAGCCCGTGGTAACCCAAAACGTGTTGGGTGAGCCTCTTGCTCATAGTAACCCTTTATCAAGCGAGGGTGTGAGCAGGGGCTAACGTTAGAGCGATGAAGAGCGATTACTTCGCGCGACTTAGGCTTTTCGACGTTATAGGCAAAATTATTCACTTTTACGAGGGCGAGGATGAGGCAACTCGTTCTTTGAATTGTATCATTGCGTCCGGTTGCTCTGAGCCCTGCGTAAAGTAGTAACGAGAGTTGCCCCACGATTATTTTTTTTGCCGAAATTAATTATAACGAACCCTGGAATTAGCTCCTTCTGAGCGATTCCGAGGCATCCCTACGGTGACTAATTTCTCGGGGCGGGAGATCACGCACTATTTCCTTTGACTCCCGAAAATTACGTCACAAATAAATGTTTAAAGTTTGCTTCAATATATATATTCATTGGTTTCAATTCCATTCAAAACACCTGGCTTTGCTGGAAATCTTTGTTTATTCCACTCAGCTGCTTTGTCTCAAATTTATATTCCCATGTTAAATCTTATGGACAAATATGAAACTTTAAGGGTCTTTAGGGCTCTTCCCTTTAGTCTAACCTTCATAAATTTTATTTCCTACAAAACTTCACGCCAAGCTCTTTCAAACAATACCTAAATGATTGAAATCGGCCCAGTAGTTTCGGAGGAGTAATGATCACAAAAAACCCCTAGCGTATTAAATAAGTATATAGATTCTTCTCTTCTCTTCTTCTCCATACACCATGTGTCTTACCTAACATTAACAAACGATCAGGTAGATTGTTTTGAACAGCGAGGACGAAAAGGTAGCAAAAACTTCAAAGGTATAAAAATGTAAAACCTTTTTTACCATTTCACACAAGATTCTGCGGCTGGAAAAAATGAAAAGTTGAGAAGTCGTCCTAAAATATTACGTTTTTATTCTTCGGAATCACCTGTAATGTAGTAGGAGGCATTTCAGTTGAGGGTAGAAGTAAATAAACAAACTATTATTACCCACTTACATACTTAAAGCTATAATTCAGATCGAATAAAATTTCAAACATATATTCAAAATACAGTACACATATGGAACTAGGTACAATAATTTTTATTGGTAGTACAACTTTCTAGAATTGGATGAAAATAAAAGATAGTGTCATAGGTACAAATTAAAAATGTTTTTGTATTTTTATATTTTATTTCATACCACCATCTTATTGATGATTAACGAGGAGCTACTTGGAATGATACTTTTACAAATAAATACATGGGTGTATAAATGCTTAGCAACGGGATTATATTTTTGCAAATAAGCCTTCCTTAAAAAAAGAGATGTTACTTGCTTTATTACCAAAAATTATATTGACCTTAATAGCCTATTAGTAGGCCCTAATACGGATGAATATTGACCCTTAATTCAAAACAAGAACACCTACTCACAGAACATTGAAATTAGGAGCATATTAAAGTGTTAGGTGCATATTAGGCTTAAGTTGCCCTATTAGACCCCAAATTTTCGGCTTCGCACCTTAAAATGGAGACAGGGGTTTTCAGATTCATTCTCTTGATTAACTTGTAGGTCAGATAATAGAAAACAATATCTCTACCAAATATGAAGGCAATCGGACAACACCTAGAAGCCCCTAGAATACAGAATCACATTCTTGTCGATAGACGTTGCCGTTGTTCGACGCTGTTGAGGGACAAACTACGTTGGCCGAGCACACGATCCGCTTGAAGGAAAACGTAGTCCCGATTAAACAGCGGTACTATCCGAGGAACCCCGCCATGCAAGCCATAATAAACGAGGAGGTGGCGAAGATGCTCCAAGAAGGCGTGATCGAGCCGTCGGACAGCCCGTGGAGCTCGCCGGTGGTGCTGACGAGGAAGAGCAACGGCAAATTTCGTTTCTGCATCGACATGCGACGAGTGAACGAAAGCTCTATCCCCGACGCGTATCCGCTGCCCAGGATCAACGCGATCCTCGAGAAACTGAGGCAGGCGAGATATATCAGCACCCTGGACTTACGGCAGGGCTATTGGCAAGTGCCGCTCGCCAAGGAGAGCCGTCCGATAACGGCCTTCACGGTACCAGGCCTTGGCCTCTACCAGTTTACCTAGATGCCGTTCGGCCTCCATTCGGCTGGAGCAACGTTCCAGAGGCTGCTGGACAAGGTCATCGGGCCGGACTTAGAGCCGAAAGCCTTCGCCTACCTCGATGACATAGTGATTGTGTCCTCCACGTTCGAAGAGCACTTACGGCTGCTTCAAGAGGTGTTCAAGCGTCTGAGAAACGCAGGCCTCCGCTTGAACCCTGAAAAGTGCAACTTCTGCAAGAAGGAGTTGCGCTATCTCGGACACATCATAAGCAGCCAGGGAATTGCGACCGACCCAGAGAAGGTCCGCGCAATACGAGAATTCCCGAGACCTACGAACGGCAAAGCCCTGCGAAGCTTCCTTGGATTAGCGTCGTGGTATAGGCGTTTTATCGAAAGGTTCGCCGACGTAACAGCCCCGATGAGAAAGCTTCTCAAGAAAAACGCAAAGTGGCTGTGGGGACCTGAGCAGGAGAAGTCCTTCGAGGAATTAAAAGAACGTTTATCCTCGGCTCCGATCTTGGCCTGTCCAGACTTCTCCGTGCCTTTCGTCTTGCAGGTCGACGCCTCAACCACGGGCCTTGGCGCGGCCTTGACGCAAACCCACGACGGCAAGGAAGTAGTGGTGGCATACGCGAGCCGGCTGCTCACCGACCAGGAAAAGAAATACACCACGACCGAGCTCGAGTGCCTGGCTCTGGTCTGGGGTATTCGAAAGTTCAAGCCCTACCTGGAAGGCTATCGTTTCATCGCGGTAACCGACCACGTTGCGCTGAGGTGGCTCATGAAGATGCATGAACCTAGCGGACGGTTGGCTCGGTGGGTGATGGAGCTTCAACAGTTCACCTTCGACATCCAGTACAGGAAGGGGACTTTGAACCGAGTCGCAGATGCCCTGTCGAGATACCCGGTCCAGGATGAACCTGACAGCCCGACCGACCCAGTCCCGTTGGACGTGGCCAACGTGACGAGCGGGCAGCGTGGTCCGGAAGGGGCAAACGACTCGGTGACGCCTGTCGAGCAGCTGAGCAGTAGCACGCAACCTCGCCCACAGGCTGAGGTGAAAGGTCGCAACTCCGACCACGCGGGTTGGTATGACCGCCTTCTCGAAGCGGTCACGGCAAATCCGCGGCGACACCCACGATACCAGGTCGTCGATAACCGCCTCTATCGATCTTCTCGGAGAAAGGGAGGTAAACTTCTATGGAAGTTGTGCGTAGCCCCTGTCCGAGTAGAGGCGGTGTTACGTCAGAACCACGACGACGCAACCGCAGGCCACCTTGGGGTCAAGAAAACCCTCAAACGTGTGGGTGCCGAATACTTTTGGCCCGGGTGGCGCAAAGCGGTGAAGGCCTACGTCCGGTCCTGTGATACGTGCCAGAGGTACAAGGTGGCTCAGGTGAAACCGGCAGGGAAAATGTACTTTCGGGAGCCCAAAGGCCCATGGTACTCCGTCTCTGCCGACCTGATTGGCCCGCTGCCTCGGTCTGGCCGTAACCATCGTTTCTTGTTGGTGATCCAGGACCTATTTAGCAAGTGGGTCGAGTTGTGCCCCATCGGGTCGGCGACTGCCAAGAACGTCACGAATAAGACTAAAGAGGTGCTTCTTCGCCACGGGGCTCCCGAGACGATCATCGTCGATAACGGGACCCAATTCGTATCAAACCTCTTTAGGAATCTGGCAGCCGATTGGGGCATACGCTTCGTTACAACCGCGCCCTACAGTCCACAGGCAAACCCGGTTGAACGTGCAAACCGGGTTGTGAAGACCATGATTTCCCAGTTCGTCAGGGAAAATCATAGGTCGTGGGATCTGTGGCTTGACGAGTTTCAGTTCGCCATGAATACCGCCGTCCACGACTCGACGGGGTATACGCCGGCGATGCTGTGTCTCGGGCGCGAGTTGAAGGCCCCGAAGGCCATACGAGGGCCCACTGTAGAGCTTGCCCAGGCTGGTGAGCCCGAACCGACTCGCGATGAGGTGCACGAGACTCGTTTGAAAGAGTTCAAACGAGTGTACGATAGTGCTCGTAAAAACCTCCGGTCGGCTTATAACCAGCAGGCGAAGTACTACAACCTCCGTCGCCGGGAGGTGAGGTACGAAGTCGGGGGCATGGTCTTACGCCGTATCCACGTATTGTCCTCGGCCGCCGATGCGATCGTCGGCAAGCTCGCCCCGAAGTTCGACGGCCCGTGCGAGATTGTGGGAAAACGAGGCTCGAACATTTACGAAGTGCGAGATCCGAAAACGAAAACTGTGCGCGTCGTTCACGTGAAGGATCTCAAGCCGTTCTACGATCGAACGATGTAGTCGTTGACCCCTAGCGCCATAACCCCCAAGTGTAAGTCCTTTTTTTTACTGTTTTTTTTGTCGAAGTGGGTAGGGGGTGTAAGGTGCCTTTTTCGGAGGGGGGTAAAAAGTAAACGACTAAGCTGGTAAACAAACGCTATTCGACTCACCCGTATGTCTAGGCCTATAGGTTAACCTAGGCTAGTAGGAGCCTAGACCTAGGACTGCCCTAAGTTGCACAACACTGAATTACCATTCTACGAAGTATCCTGGGTAATAAAGCATTTACCAAATCACCGTACGGCATAAAACCACTTTAATTTCGATGACAATGACAGTTGTAAATTGCAATAGACCACTAAACACTTTGCTTCGTCTCGCATCACCCAAACATAACCCCATAGCGTTTGTTGACAATCATTGAGGGTAGCCATCTTGTGGCTTCTTTTCTCCGACTGGCTACCCAGCGATCAGCTGTCTCTTACGTCACGGGGTGAACAGCTGACTACCCCTACTTTGGGAAATCCAGGAGGGGAGAGGACCCGGACTGGGCTCCTCGTGGCGATTATTCGTTGACCAGCCACTGAGACGTTCACGACTCGAGACACGGACGCTCGACTCGACCACGGTCAAACACGATACGGAGGTACGGTTTCCTCATTATTTCGTTTCGTTGCTTAACGTTTAACGCTACTAACACGTTTATCGAACCCGACTCACGGGAATATTTCGATAGAGACGAAATTACGGACTTTTAGACGACTTTACGTCCTCACGAACCTGTCCGAGTTTGTCGTAGGTGATTATTCTCGAATAGACGCATAGTTTAATTCACGTTCTTGTTAGGCCTAGCCTTTCTCTCCTTTACGAAATATCGTAGCATTATATACTAGACGATTTAGTCGCATTTACTCGGTGCAGTTACTTAATTTTTCGTCTACTCCGTACTTGCACTCACGTCGCAACAAGTCACGGAGCACGTGCTACGCCACGGCAACCCAATTAATAAATTATTAATTGGGTGACGCACTGAGCGGTTACGAACAACGTTCGGTTAGGCCTTACGTCTACGAGTAAACGCTGGAACGATTTAATTATATTTTTCACGTTTTCCGTGAAGAGTCACGGGTCACGCTACGGCTTTAAGCCTAGCCCGTGGTAACCCAAAACGTGTTGGGTGAGCCTCTTGCTCATAGTAACCCTTTATCAAGCGAGGGTGTGAGCAGGGGCTAACGTTAGAGCGATGAAGAGCGATTACTTCGCGCGACTTAGGCTTTTCGACGTTATAGGCAAAATTATTCACTTTTACGAGGGCGAGGATGAGGCAACTCGTTCTTTGAATTGTATCATTGCGTCCGGTTGCTCTGAGCCCTGCGTAAAGTAGTAACGAGAGTTGCCCCACGATTATTTTTTTTGCCGAAATTAATTATAACGAACCCTGGAATTAGCTCCTTCTGAGCGATTCCGAGGCATCCCTACGGTGACTAATTTCTCGGGGCGGGAGATCACGCACTATTTCCTTTGACTCCCGAAAATTACGTCACAAATAAATGTTTAAAGTTTGCTTCAATATATATATTCATTGGTTTCAATTCCATTCAAAACACCTGGCTTTGCTGGAAATCTTTGTTTATTCCACTCAGCTGCTTTGTCTCAAATTTATATTCCCATGTTAAATCTTATGGACAAATATGAAACTTTAAGGGTCTTTAGGGCTCTTCCCTTTAGTCTAACCTTCATAAATTTTATTTCCTACAAAACTTCACGCCAAGCTCTTTCAAACAATACCTAAATGATTGAAATCGGCCCAGTAGTTTCGGAGGAGTAATGATCACAAAAAACCCCTAGCGTATTAAATAAGTATATAGATTCTTCTCTTCTCTTCTTCTCCATACACCATGTGTCTTACCTAACATTAACAAACGATCAGGTAGATTGTTTTGAACAGCGAGGACGAAAAGGTAGCAAAAACTTCAAAGGTATAAAAATGTAAAACCTTTTTTACCATTTCACACAAGATTCTGCGGCTGGAAAAAATGAAAAGTTGAGAAGTCGTCCTAAAATATTACGTTTTTATTCTTCGGAATCACCTGTAATGTAGTAGGAGGCATTTCAGTTGAGGGTAGAAGTAAATAAACAAACTATTATTACCCACTTACATACTTAAAGCTATAATTCAGATCGAATAAAATTTCAAACATATATTCAAAATACAGTACACATATGGAACTAGGTACAATAATTTTTATTGGTAGTACAACTTTCTAGAATTGGATGAAAATAAAAGATAGTGTCATAGGTACAAATTAAAAATGTTTTTGTATTTTTATATTTTATTTCATACCACCATCTTATTGATGATTAACGAGGAGCTACTTGGAATGATACTTTTACAAATAAATACATGGGTGTATAAATGCTTAGCAACGGGATTATATTTTTGCAAATAAGCCTTCCTTAAAAAAAAGAGATGTTACTTGCTTTATTACCAAAAATTATATTGACCTTAATAGCCTATTAGTAGGCCCTAATACGGATGAATATTGACCCTTAATTCAAAACAAGAACACCTACTCACAGAACATTGAAATTAGGAGCATATTAAAGTGTTAGGTGCATATTAGGCTTAAGTTGCCCTATTAGACCCCAAATTTTCGGCTTCGCACCTTAAAATGGAGACAGGGGTTTTCAGATTCATTCTCTTGATTAACTTGTAGGTCAGATAATAGAAAACAATATCTCTACCAAATATGAAGGCAATCGGACAACACCTAGAAGCCCCTAGAATACAGAATCACATTCTTGTCGATAGACGTTGCCGTTGTTCGACGCTGTTGAGGGACAAACTACGTTGGCCGAGCACACGATCCGCTTGAAGGAAAACGTAGTCCCGATTAAACAGCGGTACTATCCGAGGAACCCCGCCATGCAAGCCATAATAAACGAGGAGGTGGCGAAGATGCTCCAAGAAGGCGTGATCGAGCCGTCGGACAGCCCGTGGAGCTCGCCGGTGGTGCTGACGAGGAAGAGCAACGGCAAATTTCGTTTCTGCATCGACATGCGACGAGTGAACGAAAGCTCTATCCCCGACGCGTATCCGCTGCCCAGGATCAACGCGATCCTCGAGAAACTGAGGCAGGCGAGATATATCAGCACCCTGGACTTACGGCAGGGCTATTGGCAAGTGCCGCTCGCCAAGGAGAGCCGTCCGATAACGGCCTTCACGGTACCAGGCCTTGGCCTCTACCAGTTTACCAAGATGCCGTTCGGCCTCCATTCGGCTGGAGCAACGTTCCAGAGGCTGCTGGACAAGGTCATCGGGCCGGACTTAGAGCCGAAAGCCTTCGCCTACCTCGATGACATAGTGATTGTGTCCTCCACGTTCGAAGAGCACTTACGGCTGCTTCAAGAGGTGTTCAAGCGTCTGAGAAACGCAGGCCTCCGCTTGAACCCTGAAAAGTGCAACTTCTGCAAGAAGGAGTTGCGCTATCTCGGACACATCATAAGCAGCCAGGGAATTGCGACCGACCCAGAGAAGGTCCGCGCAATACGAGAATTCCCGAGACCTACGAACGGCAAAGCCCTGCGAAGCTTCCTTGGATTAGCGTCGTGGTATAGGCGTTTTATCGAAAGGTTCGCCGACGTAACAGCCCCGATGAGAAAGCTTCTCAAGAAAAACGCAAAGTGGCTGTGGGGACCTGAGCAGGAGAAGTCCTTCGAGGAATTAAAAGAACGTTTATCCTCGGCTCCGATCTTGGCCTGTCCAGACTTCTCCGTGCCTTTCGTCTTGCAGGTCGACGCCTCAACCACGGGCCTTGGCGCGGCCTTGACGCAAACCCACGACGGCAAGGAAGTAGTGGTGGCATACGCGAGCCGGCTGCTCACCGACCAGGAAAAGAAATACACCACGACCGAGCTCGAGTGCCTGGCTCTGGTCTGGGGTATTCGAAAGTTCAAGCCCTACCTGGAAGGCTATCGTTTCATCGCGGTAACCGACCACGTTGCGCTGAGGTGGCTCATGAAGATGCATGAACCTAGCGGACGGTTGGCTCGGTGGGTGATGGAGCTTCAACAGTTCACCTTCGACATCCAGTACAGGAAGGGGACTTTGAACCGAGTCGCAGATGCCCTGTCGAGATACCCGGTCCAGGATGAACCTGACAGCCCGACCGACCCAGTCCCGTTGGACGTGGCCAACGTGACGAGCGGGCAGCGTGGTCCGGAAGGGGCAAACGACTCGGTGACGCCTGTCGAGCAGCTGAGCAGTAGCACGCAACCTCGCCCACAGGCTGAGGTGAAAGGTCGCAACTCCGACCACGCGGGTTGGTATGACCGCCTTCTCGAAGCGGTCACGGCAAATCCGCGGCGACACCCACGATACCAGGTCGTCGATAACCGCCTCTATCGATCTTCTCGGAGAAAGGGAGGTAAACTTCTATGGAAGTTGTGCGTAGCCCCTGTCCGAGTAGAGGCGGTGTTACGTCAGAACCACGACGACGCAACCGCAGGCCACCTTGGGGTCAAGAAAACCCTCAAACGTGTGGGTGCCGAATACTTTTGGCCCGGGTGGCGCAAAGCGGTGAAGGCCTACGTCCGGTCCTGTGATACGTGCCAGAGGTACAAGGTGGCTCAGGTGAAACCGGCAGGGAAAATGTACTTTCGGGAGCCCAAAGGCCCATGGTACTCCGTCTCTGCCGACCTGATTGGCCCGCTGCCTCGGTCTGGCCGTAACCATCGTTTCTTGTTGGTGATCCAGGACCTATTTAGCAAGTGGGTCGAGTTGTGCCCCATCGGGTCGGCGACTGCCAAGAACGTCACGAATAAGACTAAAGAGGTGCTTCTTCGCCACGGGGCTCCCGAGACGATCATCGTCGATAACGGGACCCAATTCGTATCAAACCTCTTTAGGAATCTGGCAGCCGATTGGGGCATACGCTTCGTTACAACCGCGCCCTACAGTCCACAGGCAAACCCGGTTGAACGTGCAAACCGGGTTGTGAAGACCATGATTTCCCAGTTCGTCAGGGAAAATCATAGGTCGTGGGATCTGTGGCTTGACGAGTTTCAGTTCGCCATGAATACCGCCGTCCACGACTCGACGGGGTATACGCCGGCGATGCTGTGTCTCGGGCGCGAGTTGAAGGCCCCGAAGGCCATACGAGGGCCCACTGTAGAGCTTGCCCAGGCTGGTGAGCCCGAACCGACTCGCGATGAGGTGCACGAGACTCGTTTGAAAGAGTTCAAACGAGTGTACGATAGTGCTCGTAAAAACCTCCGGTCGGCTTATAACCAGCAGGCGAAGTACTACAACCTCCGTCGCCGGGAGGTGAGGTACGAAGTCGGGGGCATGGTCTTACGCCGTATCCACGTATTGTCCTCGGCCGCCGATGCGATCGTCGGCAAGCTCGCCCCGAAGTTCGACGGCCCGTGCGAGATTGTGGGAAAACGAGGCTCGAACATTTACGAAGTGCGAGATCCGAAAACGAAAACTGTGCGCGTCGTTCACGTGAAGGATCTCAAGCCGTTCTACGATCGAACGATGTAGTCGTTGACCCCTAGCGCCATAACCCCCAAGTGTAAGTCCTTTTTTTTACTGTTTTTTTTGTCGAAGTGGGTAGGGGGTGTAAGGTGCCTTTTTCGGAGGGGGGTAAAAAGTAAACGACTAAGCTGGTAAACAAACGCTATTCGACTCACCCGTATGTCTAGGCCTATAGGTTAACCTAGGCTAGTAGGAGCCTAGACCTAGGACTGCCCTAAGTTGCACAACACTGAATTACCATTCTACGAAGTATCCTGGGTAATAAAGCATTTACCAAATCACCGTACGGCATAAAACCACTTTAATTTCGATGACAATGACAGTTGTAAATTGCAATAGACCACTAAACACTTTGCTTCGTCTCGCATCACCCAAACATAACCCCATAGCGTTTGTTGACAATCATTGAGGGTAGCCATCTTGTGGCTTCTTTTCTCCGACTGGCTACCCAGCGATCAGCTGTCTCTTACGTCACGGGGTGAACAGCTGACTACCCCTACTTTGGGAAATCCAGGAGGGGAGAGGACCCGGACTGGGCTCCTCGTGGCGATTATTCGTTGACCAGCCACTGAGACGTTCACGACTCGAGACACGGACGCTCGACTCGACCACGGTCAAACACGATACGGAGGTACGGTTTCCTCATTATTTCGTTTCGTTGCTTAACGTTTAACGCTACTAACACGTTTATCGAACCCGACTCACGGGAATATTTCGATAGAGACGAAATTACGGACTTTTAGACGACTTTACGTCCTCACGAACCTGTCCGAGTTTGTCGTAGGTGATTATTCTCGAATAGACGCATAGTTTAATTCACGTTCTTGTTAGGCCTAGCCTTTCTCTCCTTTACGAAATATCGTAGCATTATATACTAGACGATTTAGTCGCATTTACTCGGTGCAGTTACTTAATTTTTCGTCTACTCCGTACTTGCACTCACGTCGCAACAAGTCACGGAGCACGTGCTACGCCACGGCAACCCAATTAATAAATTATTAATTGGGTGACGCACTGAGCGGTTACGAACAACGTTCGGTTAGGCCTTACGTCTACGAATAAACGCTGGAACGATTTAATTATATTTTTCACGTTTTCCGTGAAGAGTCACGGGTCACGCTACGGCTTTAAGCCTAGCCCGTGGTAACCCAAAACGTGTTGGGTGAGCCTCTTGCTCATAGTAACCCTTTATCAAGCGAGGGTGTGAGCAGGGGCTAACGTTAGAGCGATGAAGAGCGATTACTTCGCGCGACTTAGGCTTTTCGACGTTATAGGCAAAATTATTCACTTTTACGAGGGCGAGGATGAGGCAACTCGTTCTTTGAATTGTATCATTGCGTCCGGTTGCTCTGAGCCCTGCGTAAAGTAGTAACGAGAGTTGCCCCACGATTATTTTTTTTGCCGAAATTAATTATAACGAACCCTGGAATTAGCTCCTTCTGAGCGATTCCGAGGCATCCCTACGGTGACTAATTTCTCGGGGCGGGAGATCACGCACTATTTCCTTTGACTCCCGAAAATTACGTCACAAATAAATGTTTAAAGTTTGCTTCAATATATATATTCATTGGTTTCAATTCCATTCAAAACACCTGGCTTTGCTGGAAATCTTTGTTTATTCCACTCAGCTGCTTTGTCTCAAATTTATATTCCCATGTTAAATCTTATGGACAAATATGAAACTTTAAGGGTCTTTAGGGCTCTTCCCTTTAGTCTAACCTTCATAAATTTTATTTCCTACAAAACTTCACGCCAAGCTCTTTCAAACAATACCTAAATGATTGAAATCGGCCCAGTAGTTTCGGAGGAGTAATGATCACAAAAAACCCCTAGCGTATTAAATAAGTATATAGATTCTTCTCTTCTCTTCTTCTCCATACACCATGTGTCTTACCTAACATTAACAAACGATCAGGTAGATTGTTTTGAACAGCGAGGACGAAAAGGTAGCAAAAACTTCAAAGGTATAAAAATGTAAAACCTTTTTTACCATTTCACACAAGATTCTGCGGCTGGAAAAAATGAAAAGTTGAGAAGTCGTCCTAAAATATTACGTTTTTATTCTTCGGAATCACCTGTAATGTAGTAGGAGGCATTTCAGTTGAGGGTAGAAGTAAATAAACAAACTATTATTACCCACTTACATACTTAAAGCTATAATTCAGATCGAATAAAATTTCAAACATATATTCAAAATACAGTACACATATGGAACTAGGTACAATAATTTTTATTGGTAGTACAACTTTCTAGAATTGGATGAAAATAAAAGATAGTGTCATAGGTACAAATTAAAAATGTTTTTGTATTTTTATATTTTATTTCATACCACCATCTTATTGATGATTAACGAGGAGCTACTTGGAATGATACTTTTACAAATAAATACATGGGTGTATAAATGCTTAGCAACGGGATTATATTTTTGCAAATAAGCCTTCCTTAAAAAAAGAGATGTTACTTGCTTTATTACCAAAAATTATATTGACCTTAATAGCCTATTAGTAGGCCCTAATACGGATGAATATTGACCCTTAATTCAAAACAAGAACACCTACTCACAGAACATTGAAATTAGGAGCATATTAAAGTGTTAGGTGCATATTAGGCTTAAGTTGCCCTATTAGACCCCAAATTTTCGGCTTCGCACCTTAAAATGGAGACAGGGGTTTTCAGATTCATTCTCTTGATTAACTTGTAGGTCAGATAATAGAAAACAATATCTCTACCAAATATGAAGGCAATCGGACAACACCTAGAAGCCCCTAGAATACAGAATCACATTCTTGTCGATAAATTATTTATTTTTTGTGCTTCAACTCTGTGAAAGAACTTTTTTTATAAGAATGTATTTAAATTACGCAAGGGGCTTTCATGAACACTTTTGGACCCTAAAACTTTCAAATTTGGGATATTTAACCGCAAAAAGATGTGTTAAGGGTGCCTCGATAGTTCTGGTCTTAACACTTACTTTTAAAATTCACACACATAACACACATGCACATGTTGCTTTCTCTTTCTACCTGGGAGAAAGATTCAAGCACATAAATCAAAACTAGTATTTTTGTGCTATTTGGAGACATAAGACCACAATATAATATCGTAGTTTAAGATTAAGTTAGTTCTTACCTTTTCCTAAAATAGTAAAGCAAAGCATGAGCTGTTTACCATGTCCATTGGTATTCAAGTACCGTAATATAAAAACTATGAAATCTGGAACACTACTCTTAATTAGGGTGAATCAATAGAGAATTTTGAAACTGAAATTAAATTAACAAAAAAACAACATCACTAAATTAATGGAAAATAGGAAAATACTTTGATCTGTTAACAAACAGATAACTAAAACATTTCAAACTATCTGAATATATAATCAAAGCAGTCAAAAGAATATTACCGTTAGAAAGTTTATACTTTCATAACAGCATTCTAACCAATATGGACAAAAAAACAAAAATAATAATACAAAATAAATAATTCATTGTTAATCTAAATAAATGGTAATAATAAACGGATGTATTTTAAGTGACTGATACAAAAATGTTGTATGAAATTAATAGTAATTGTTTGTTTTGTTGTACGCTCAACTGAGATGCCTCCAACTATAACATGATCTAATCTGGAAAATCAAACGCTTTTGATGCGCACTATATCTCCGTCTATGACCAAATCAGCTGCTTGCCAGGCGGGGGGGGGGTGAGGGGCTACTTTTCTGAAAACATTGTTCTACAGTCCCGCTGTTGGTCAAACGCAGTGTTTACCAAAATCATATGTTTAAAATATCATATGATACGGTTAGTAGCGAAGTAGTCAAAGCCGGAGATATAATGCGCGAACTGTACCTTTTTCGCGGTAACCTCAATTTGAGAGAGATCAATTTTTCAAAATCAAATATACAGTATGTCGAAATATCATATGATATGGTTAGTAGAGTGGTAGCCATAGCCGGAGATATGTTGAGCGAACTGTATTTAATATATTGAGCTTTACAAAGAAAAGTATGGTTTTTCACACTGGCCTAAGGTCTCTTTTTCGACCTTGGCTTTAGGCTCAGGTCGTAAAACTTGACCTTACTCGAAAAGCGTCGATTCCAGCTCTATAGATGAACTAAACTATTCCTTAAACATTGAAAGCTATTATTTTTGCTTTCTTACATCATTCTATAATTTTAATTAAGAAATAATATGAACCGTATTTAATTTTGTGACAACGGGACAACAATTAAAAAACAAGTAGTTTTTATTGAAATTAATGTAGTAAAAATATACGCATCTAGTGACCTGCTGTTGATGAAGCGTACATTTTTAATCATAATTACTTAACTGATGGTTTAATTACTTTCGTCCGGAATTTCATTTTCAATTTCTTGGGCAATCTCTTCAATCACTTTTTGTAACTGATGCAGTTGTTCTGAAATGGTCTCTTTACATATTAGAGTACGATGAGAATGATGAGATTGATGCGAAGACAGAGATTCATAGGTCATCAAAAAATCTTCCAACTTCATATCTTCCTCTCTATCCAGCCCATTAAATTTATGGATGTAGCTATGCTTCGATTGCTCTGCTTTCGATTTTATGGTATGCTTTGAATGCGCTGTCATCAATTTTACTGTATGCTTTGATTGCACTGCATCCAGTTTTGTAATATGCTCAGATTTCTCTCCTTTTATTTCTGAGTGAGTCTTTGATTCCATCTTAGACAACTGAGTAACGTGCTTTGATTCTTCTTCTTGCATTGTCGAATCTTGCTTTGTTTCCTCATCCTGCAAGGCAGTTATATGTTTTGATTCCTCTTGAAGACTTGTATCATTCTTTGATTCTGCTTCGTTTAAAAGTGTCACACGGTTTGTTTCCTCCTTTGTCAGATTTGTATAAGGGTTTATTTCCTCTCCATTTATCATTGCACTCTGATTTGATCCCATTTCTTTTAACTTTGTATCATGTTCTGATCCATCTTTTATTTTTGTACTATGCTTTGACCCCTCTTCTGTGGATTTTGTAACACGACTTACTTCTTCCTCTTTCAGTTTCGTATCATGCTCTGATCCCTCTTCTGCCAATTTTGTAATATTACTTGTTTCGTTCTCTAACATTTCTCTATCAGAGTTTACTTCCTCTCCTTTTAAGATTGTACTCTGGTTTGACCCTGAGACTTTCGACTTTGTATTATATTCTGATCCATGTTTTATTTTCGTACTATGCTTTGACCCCTCTTCTGTGGATTTTGTAACACGACTTGTTTCATCCTCTGTCAGGTTTTTATCAGGTTGTATTTCCTCTCCTTTTGAAATTACACTCTGCTTTGTCCCCGTTACTTTCAAATTTGTGTCATCATTTGATCCTTCTTCTCTCAATGTTGTCTCATGCTTTGTCTCTCCTCCAGCTAATTTATTAGTACTCTCTGAAAACCCTTTTTTCAATATTGAAACATTCATTGAATTTTCTACTTGTAATCGGGTAACAGGTTTTGTTCCTTCTAACTTCGTAGCTTTTGAGGGTTCCTCTTCTTTTAAGATTGTAACATACTTTTGCTCATCCCCTTCCAGTTTTGTGAATTGCAGCTTGTGCTTGGACTCAGCTCCTCGCATCTTTGAGATTCCTCTCAGCTTTGAATCTTCTCTCCTTGAAGTCTTTTTCGATGGCTCTATTTCTAATTCTGATTGTGTCTTTTCCTCTGCCTTTGTCAATTCGGTCTGCACGGTTGCAAAGGTCGTGCGGATGACGGAGGCAAGGCACAACGCCCCTGGGTCAGGGGCCCAGCGATCCTCCTCTGTAACCGTCCGTTCTCTATCTTCTGTTGTTAATAATCCTCTTTCTGTATCTTGTGTTGTTCCTAATGAAAGTTTTGTTAATCCTCTCTGTGCCCTTGTAGAGGTTCTCGTTGTTGTCGGTCCCGTAGCACCATTTATTGTTTCTGGCACCCGTTTACTCTAAAACAAAACAATAACAAAGTAAACAAACTGTGACCCTCTCACAAGGCAAGTATCAAAGTTTCGAAATGTTAATTCACTAAACTATCCTTTGTTCAATGAAAATAGACGGTCGCATAACTTATGGCATCCCATACCTCCCCCTACTTCTCTACTTTACTAAATTAGCTTTATTACATTGGCGCAGCTATCGTTTTCGTCTGCATGCTTGCAGGTTGAACCAAAACGCAATAAGAAATAAGCATATAATTTTAAACTGTGTCTAAGCTCAACCCCAAGCGCAACAAAAAATAAGCAAATAATTTTAATCTGGGTCTAAGTCCAAAGCTAACTGATTGGACCCTCCTCCTACATCTTGTTAGTCCCTCCTTACTGTTACAAACTCCTATGATGACGATTGAAGGAATTTAAGCTGTAGAACTGCTTAATAGCATAATCAAGAAGTACTCTATTCAGACAACGCCAAATCTCGAGCAGAAAATTGAAAACCAAATACACCTCCTCTCCATAACAAAAAAGCTTTGCAGGGTTTGACAATATTCACGGAATTCTCGTCACAAAAAAAATCAATAGAGCTACTAGGAGCACAAACGTGTTAATCAAGTTGGACAACGATCGCGTTGAACTTATCGCCAATGGATGATATTCCTTTGATCCGCCAATGGATGATGTTCCGTGAATATTGTCCGGCTATTCTCTTTGAATCATCAAATCGACCTTAATTGCCCATTTTCTTGCCTAACGGATCACGGGCTAGAGATAATTAAAAAAGCTTAAATATTTGTAAAGCACATATAAGAAATGTGTTAAAACCAAATACAGGGTGTTTTTTTTAACGTAACCCAAAATTTGATTCTATCGGTGAAGGATTATTTCCCCCAAGATACCCGGATTTTACCCCACTATTTTATTATATTTGGGTATACATCAAATGTAAGGCCTACGAAAACAATTAATAGGATATTCAGCACCTCAAACAAACATAACAAATTTAATGCAAGAAATTCAAAGAGGTACCTCGCAACACGTGTTCAGTAATTTGATGGAGAAAGCACAACTTTATACAAATGCCAGTGGGGGATTGTTTGAGCGCACAATGTTAACTAAATGAGATCAAACATAAATAATAGGTTGTATAGAACTAGTAAACCCGTTGCTCGAAATCGAGCAATTGTTATGAATTGATTTCAAAAAAAAATATGGTATAATATTCTAGAACTATTTTATTATTCATATGGTTGAACTTCCTGTTATACTGTAACTTTTTACAAAAGCTTTTTTAAACTAAATTTCTTATGAATACTCAATCATCTTTAATTAGACGTCCATGTTTCATTAGTGTTTCCTACGAATATTATGAGCCCCTCAAAGGAGTTGGCTTGACCTGCCACCACATATACAGTACTCATGAGAAAGTACTGGGGAGGGAAGGTAAATTTCAACTTTTGCAATTGACTGACCCTGAGCTATTCCCAGGGCTTAATTTGTATCGAAAAAAGTACCGGAGCTATGGCTCATCGGGTGACCGGGAAGATATGAAAAACCCCCCAGCAGTTTTATCCAGGTCCCTCCCCCGGAAAATGTTATGAATTGCAATTAAATTTGGTGCCTTTTTAACTTTTTTATGATAACTTTGTAACGTTTAGGCAGTTCATTTTCGCGCTAGCTAGGTTTTGCCCTGTCGCGGATAGAGTGTAATTGTGCTATGGTGATCGCGAAGTTGTGCTCTCCAGTGTTACATGCGTTAGCACCACTCTCGACTCATGGCAACTCATGCCCTAAGCCTATGCTCTCATGCCCTCATACTCTCATTTATGCAACTCATGCTCTAAGTATATGACCCGCTTTAGTCTCAAATCGAACTAAAATGGTTCAATAAATTAAATATATACTCATAATGAATGTTAAGTCTGCTGCTTTTTCTTTTATTTCTATTTATATTTATAGGATTTACACATCAAAATTTATTTTTTTTTAGTATTTTTCTTTGGAATATAAACATATGTGAATAATAAGATCTTCACACATGTGATTCAAAATAAATGTTTTTACAACTGAATTCTGACCCTAAGTATGTATTTGGATAATAGTTTATATTATTTACATCTTCCATCAACTGAAATGCCCCATGCTCTACATGCAATGATTTTAATTCCATTAATAGTCTAGTTGCTAAAATGAATTTTGAACCTAAACCTGGAAATAAGGTCCACCCGAAGTTTTTTGTTGATTTCTGTTTCTTCAAGACCTTCATAATTCAGATCTGTCGGGTGCCACTTTGTGACCCTTGAGCAAATTCAGATATCCAAGATGGTGGCCAAGATGGCTTAAAACCGTATAACTTTTAATAAAAGTTTCCTCATTGCAATTTTTACGTGTATTTTTTTAGATATTGGCCAACGCCTATCATCGTTGGGTGGCTAATCCTATATTTGACAGGATAATATTCTTCGGCCTCCATCTTGGATCCGCCATATTGGATATAAACTTTATTTTTTCAAATGTAAAGATGGTGTTGTGACGCATCATTGTGAACTAGATTTTTACGCTGATTACAACGCTGAAATCCGTTTTCGAAAATATGCATCCTTTAAAAAAATATACTCAAATAAAATTTTATCCCTATATATTTCTTATGGACGTTTCGTATTTTCAACATTTGTTGGGATTATTTTCCTGCTATCTCTCATTATAACAAAGATATATAATTCGTTTTGGTCTTAAAATACTCATTGAAATACCGGCTTTCATTTGAGATAACAATCATCAACATCGGACGAGTGACTGATGAGCTATAAGGCTCAATTTAAGTTAAAAATCGATTTTTCAGAAATTCTTTTTTAGTCACGTATTAATACCTCCGGTTCTAAATGAGGTATGAAATTCATTTTGGTCTTAAATCACTCAGTAAACTATCAGCTCTCAAGTAAGCTGTGTCTCAATAAGATCGGACTAAAGATTATGTGACTTTATGAGCTTTCACTCAACATAAATTTGTTTTACTTGCATAATTTTACATTTTTGTAAGGATTTCTCTACTTCCAAAGAAGACTCAAAAATCGTAAAGGTCTTAATTGACATAGTAGATTATTGGCTTTCATTTGAGTCATATATTATTTTAATGGATTGAGTTTCAGAAGAGTTGTGGTCCTAAAACCCATTAAAAATTAGAACTTTTCAGACATTTTCGTTTATATAAAGACTCATGTCTCCAGTTCCAGGAAAGGTCTGGATTTATGGATATTTTTAAAAGATTAAGTGAAATATCAGCTTTCATATGAGACTGTGATAGTTCAATTATTCAATTCGAACAAGTTCGGGTTGAGTTACAATCCACTATTAAGCGTAAAATTTAAAAATAACTAGTCTTTATGTCGTAATGAGCCTTAACATTAGTTTACAGCTTAACCATTTTTAAGTACCAATATTATAAATAAAAGCTGACATATCACTGCGTATTTTAAAATTAACTAAATACCTTATTTAGAACCAGAGATATACATACTTGATTAAAAACAAATTTCAACAAATTGAATTTTTAATTTCATTTAGACATATAGCTCATCTGTCACTTGTCCGATGTTGATGATTAATATCTCAAATGAAAGCCGGTATATCAATGATTATTTTAAGACCAAAACGAACTAGATATCTTTAACATATATAGATAGCAGGAAAAAATCCCATACAATTTTGAAAATTGTCCATAAGAAATGTATAGGGATAAAATTTTATTTGAGTATATATTTTAACGGATGCATATTTTCAAAAACGGATTTCAGCGTTGTAATCAGCGTAAAAATCTAATTCACAATGATGCGTCACAACACCATCTTTACATTTGAAAAAATAAAGTTTATATCCAATATGGCGTATCCAAGATGGTGGCCGAAGAATATTATCCTGTCAAATATAGGATTAGCCACCCAACGATGATAGGCGTTGGCCAATATCTGGAAAAATACACGTAAAAATTGCAGTGAGGAAACTTTTATTAAAAGTTATACGGTTTTAAGCCATCTTGGATATCTGAATTACATGAAGGGTGACAAAGTGGCACCCGGCAGATCTGAATTATGAAGGTCTTGAAGAAACAGAAATCAACAAAAAACATCGGGTGGACCTCACTTCCAGGTTTTTTCAACTGCAACCAGACTATAACAACATATGGCTTTGCTGAAAAACTTTGTTTGCTCCAATCAGCTGCTTTATTTGAAATTTCTCTTCCCATGTTAAATCTTATGGACTAACTAGCAGAACCCGTGGCTTCGCTCACGATAAAAATTATTGTCTAACCTTGATATGAAGATCTAGAGGACTGAATAGAAAGTATTTATATCAAGGAATATGTCATGTAGAGATATGTTTGTTTTATGGCGGAATGTAGGATAAAATGTAGATACCACAGTAGGATGTAGGATACCACAGTAGATAGTGAAGGTTTTCTTTTCACCGTTATAAGTCGAAAACGGCCGGACCGATTTTAACACCAAATGTGTCGATTTTAAGGTACTTCCTTGTAGATTTACCATTACGTCCCTGGATTGCCTAGTAGGGCATCAATTAAGTACAGTAAAGGGCTGAATGTTCGAAACAGTTATGGTGCTATCCGTGGGCAGTATTTCAAACTCGATTCACTTAGTTTTTAACTTAAAATATGGACGGATAGGAATAATTTAAGATCAACCACTGATTGCAGCATTTATTTTTCCGTGAAAAGCCGGGACACCGTCGAATTAGATGAAAAAGGAATTTGCCAAATTATTGTAACTGGCATGATTGTAATTAAAAACATGAAGGACGGCCTAAGGAAATAACTATAGCTCCCGCTGCCTAAAAAGATGGTACCACATAATGAGCTTATTATTGAACGTATAAGGTACGAAACTAAACCCAATGTAACTTTTATATAGTACGAATAACCTAACAAAATCATCAAAACAACCATAAAACCATGATAAAAGGAATCAAATTAAAATCAGCTGTAACAACGTATCCGTTTGTGAAGCTAATATGCTTGATTGAATAAAATTGGAAATTTAAACAAAAGATCATCCATTACATCAACATGGGGCATTTTCAAAGTTTCAGCTCCACGAAAAACCTCTAAAAACCTCGAATTAAAAAAATCCGTTCTTGGTGAATGTCAACACTCTGTAAGGAACGTCCATGCAAATTTTCAAGGTTCTAGGTTAAGTAGTTTTGGCTGTACATAGGATAGGTCAGTGGTATTTGACAAAAATACAGTAGAAAAGATAGTATAAATACAACTTACAATCAGGGATTTGTATAATTTATAAATTTTTACATAAGTAGATCAAAGAATCATATCATTTCAGCACATTCTATTTGTAACTGAAAACCACTGTTCTTTTCTCTCTCCATCTTACCGGGATTTCGTCTCAGCCACAAAAGGCAGTATGCTCTTCACGTTTAAAACTGCGTAACTCCCGCTACCGAAACATAGATGGTGCCACTTAACTAATTAATGGTGGATTTTATCTAAACTAAATGTAACTTTTATATAGTACATAATTATGTCCTTGAAACAAATCAACAAAAATCAATGAAGCCATGATCAAAGAAATCAATTTATTATCATCTGTATCAACATATACAATTCCGAAGCTAGCTACCAGCTGATTGTTTTATGAACATTAAAAATGTAAACAAAAATCGTCCAACATACTTTTAAATGGGAAAATTTGAAAACTTCGGCCTCGCCAAAAACCCCTTTATACTACGAATTTTGTAAAATCCGTTCTTAGCGGATGTCTACGCCCTAAGAGGAACATCCATGCAAAGTTTCAAGGTTCTAGGTCAAGTAGTTTGGGCTGTACGATGTTTCCACTGAGTGGTATTTGACAAATATATAGTAGATATGAAACTTTAAGGGCGTCTAGGGCTCTTCCCTTTAGTCATACCTTTTTTAATTTTATTTCCTGCAAAATTTCAGGGTAAGCTCTTTCCAATCTATATGAATAAAATTAGAGTTTTGTCTGTACATTGCTTAGAATTATAAAATGTTTGGTTATTTTTGCGTTTTGAAGGTCAGAGAATCCGAATCAAGCCTTATCTCAATTTATGTCAAGATGTGTGTGTGTTGGCAACGCTCAACATTACACTTTAGACCGCTTTTCACGCAAAAACTAGAGTACTGTTATGGCTGAAACTTTTTTTCTGTGTAGTATGCACATATGAGAAGGTTTTAGACGACTTAAAACTAGCGTACGTCCTTTTAAAATTAAATAGCAAGCTTCTAAAAACCGAGTTTTATTTGATTTTGACCAAGTTTGTTTTGAATTTCCCCATAATTCAAGGGGATAACGTTTTGTTTACATTTTCAGTGTTCCAAGCAGATGGTAGTTACCTTCACTGATGAATTCGTCGTTACAGATGTTTTATGGTTTCATTCAGTTTTATGTTTTGGTTTATAATATTTCTTTTCAATTGACATGAACTATTTAAAATTAATACTTTCCTATTCATTATACATTTAACAGGATTTTCATCCTGATCTGACCCTCGGACTCCACCATAGACCAAGGCCGCACACAGACCCTCTCAAAGATCACATATTAATATCCTTATGCCAGAATTATAAGTGATTAAATGTTTGTATTCAAACAGATGTTAAAAGCAAGACATTTCATAGAATGTAAACCAGCTTTCTGTAAAAAATAAATTAAATCACTGACTAGAGATACTTAAAAGTCCTTCCTTCCTTATAACAGCTGTTAGTGAAAGAGATGATGTAAACCATTTTTTAAAAATTGCGGGACGGCTATGTTATTTTGTTGTTGTACAAAATAGACCCTAAAAAAAATTTGAAAATACTTTGGTGGCATTTAATTAAGGCATTTTCTACTCTACGTACATAATAAACTTTCATGAAACAGGAAACTGCTTTAAGATCCACTAAGTACGCACGGTCTGCTGCGAAGAGGGTATTTCCTGCCTCAGGGTCACTCTCTACTATACCACGATAGGCCTACTGACGATAAACGATAGGCCTACTGACGGGCTAGGATAACGATAGGCCTACTGAGTATAAACCTTCCCAGGCAGCGACACCCTTAAGGGTTTTGTCGATCTTTCAGTATAATTTAATGGATGATCTTTCGATTATAAATTGTCAATTTTCATTTAATTATTTAAGGCGGTTTAAGCTTCACATACAGATAGATCTCTACAGCTGATTTATAGTTTGGTTCCTTTTATCATGGTTTTATGGTCGTTTTTTCTTTTAAGTGATATGTACTATATTAAAGTCATCAATAGTTTTTGTACCTTATCTATTTAACCATAAACTCAGTATGTGGCACCATCTTCATTTAGGCAGCGGGTGTTAAAATCGTTATCGTGAGCGAAGCCACGGGCAACTGCTAGTGACACCTAAATTATCAAAATCGGCCCAGAACTTTAGGAAGAGTAATGATCACAAAAAACCCCTAGCGTATTAAATAAGTATAGATGTAAAGATCCATAAAACAATACTAATTTCGTATTTATATATGCATTATTCAATCTTAAAAATGGGTTGCGTCTAAAAAAACACCCTGTAACATAAGTTAAGCTCCCGATCCAAAAACCCAAGGCTATATGAATTCTCCTACTCGATAGACTCATCCGATATGGCTCTTTACTCCTACTGAAGGAGTTGAATTTGTTACTGTTGAAGTATAGTATATTACGCAACTAATGCGGGAAGTAGGTGTTTACGTGCGAGCATGATAGTTCACGCGCGACGCTTGCGGAGCGCGGGAATGTCATGCTCGCACGTAAACACCTTACCGGTTGAGTTGCGTACGATAGTTTTCGCGACACTACCAGCAACAGATATACAGGGTAAGTAAAAAACAACGCTTACACACAATCACAACGTTTTTTTATGGACACTAATTTGTAACAGCATATAACAAATATACGCAATTAGAAGCACAAAAATAACATAGAGCTAAACACTTCTATGAAAGTTAAAAGATTAAAAAAATATGAAATAAACTGTAGAGAGAAAATACGTACAAAACTATAATTATCTGTGCGGGGGAGATAACAAAACAGACGGCAACAATTGATAAAATATTACCGCTCTTTATTAACTTATCGCTATTAACTGTACGTAGTCGCAACCTGGGAAACCGGTTCAGTTACAATAATTGAGATATGGTCGTCATTGTTAAAATGTGTATGTTGTGTTTATGTATAATGTATGTAAATTGGGTGATATACTTTTTTTCTTGAGTTGGCAACATTGAGCATTTACCGCACGCAAACTCTTACCGCACTCCAGCTGATTTGTTACCTCACTACAGCTGATATTTGCCGTACTCTTCCCACACTGAAACGGAAGCGGAAATCGGCTGCTTACTAGTGTAGTGTTACGAAAACCCCTTTTTTCTCCACTCACTATCTGAAGTCGTCTTTTAGTCCCTGGAATAGAATACTAAAGTCATAGTTTATACTACATGGGATTTACTTATTTACTTTTTCTCCCTCGGGACTAAAAGTATCTACTTTTTCTCCCATGGGACTAAAAGTAATCTCATAAGAAATACATGGGGATAAATCAGGCAACGGCGCTATGGACAGTGAGAAAATGTGGCAACACTGTCGATTTTCATTTGCTGCTCACTCTAAATTTAATTCAAGAACTTATGTGTTTCAACTTAAGAAAACAAAACGTTATGCATTTAATAGCCAGGTAATAATTTTTTTATGAATTAAGTTGGTAACACTGAATATAAAAACATCTGATTTAGAGGTTGTTGTTACCAATATACCGAACGGCCGAACGTTTTATAAATATAATTGTTTCTAACCTACAGATTTTGGGGGGATATTTTTTAATGAATACTTTAGAAAAAATCATGTTAAAATAGATGAAGGTGTGAATAAATGGTTGTTTAAATTGCTTAAGTACCTTATACGTTATATATTCATATGCGATTCTAATCTAGCTTAGATTAAAGGAGAAAATGATCATATGAAGGTAACGCTATATTGTCACAATTATTGTTAATAGTGTAGGTGGAGGAAAAATTTTGTGTGCATCATGGGTCTAAAGTGCTTTTTCTCCCTCGGGAAAATTGTCGCCCTCGGCTCCACCATTGGGCGACAACAGTTTCCCATGCGGAGAAAAAGCTGCACTTTAGTTCCTGGATGCACAAATAACTATTCGTTGTACCGCTGCGAAAACGGCAGTTTTTACATGTGCTGCGGGCTAAAGCAGGCCACGCAACACACTAGGGAGAGAAACCACTAGGGGGGAGAACGCACTAGGGTTGTTTCTCTCTCACTAGAGAGAGAAACAATCAGCTGTAGTCGAGGACGTCAGCTGATCGTTTATTATGTTCTTAAACTTCAAACGAGTATGCGTCAGCGTCCATGGTGAGCTATCAATTGCATCGAGAGTGGTTATTGATTATTATCATCAATTGCAATTCATTGTTACATTTTTGTGGGTTTGATCAATTTGTGCAAACTCGCTCTTTCACCCATCGATTATTAAATGCGTTCGATACATCGATTAGTTAAAGATTTTTGGTTTTCTTAAGTAGTTAGCGTGTTGTATTGACCGATATAACGAAATACCCTCGTTACAGTAGACCTGCATACTCAGCGAATTTCAAATGCAAAACAACATGTTTCAATCCAACATAACGGGATTTGACATGTTTTGGTAAGCGCCATAAGAATAACATGAGGAATGAGTATGCAGGTTTGCTGCTGCAGTTATATTAAAAAATGGGTGGTTTTAATTCAATATTTAGTAGATATGAACTAGAAGAAGCCATTTACCAAGTTTTATCAAGATATGTTGAGAAATAACGAGATATAGAATATTACTTATTTCCCATAATGTTAACATTGGAACAACGTACTATGTTTTCCACTTTCAATATCTCGGTAACTAATGGACATATAGAGCAGTAATTCAAAATACAAAATTGTTTGTTTTTTTAGTTGAATTCAATGTTGCCAACAAAAATTCGATAAATTTGATTTTTCTTAGTAAAAAAACTAAAAAAAACCCATTTTGGGGGGGTTTATCCCCCTTTACCCCCCCCTTCCGGTGGTCCGATCGGGCTGGTTTACGAACTCGTCCGAGTGATTGCCCACTTTACACGGCTGTACCTATTTTCATTAAGATCGGACCATTTTTACGGCCGCTATCGTGCTGCGAGTGGAGTATATATATATAGGCCTATGTATTTACATAGGCCTATGTATATCTAAATACCCACCTCGCAGCAAACCTGCGTACTCAGCGAATTTCCAATTAAAACAATAACTAATAAATAATTACAAAAAAATATATAAAAAGAGATATTTTTATATATTTAAATAAAATGCCATCGATTGTTATACATAGTCTCTGTCAAAAATATTGATAAATAAGCTTAATTTAAAAAGAAACATATTTATTTTAAATAAATTAATACAATAAGGTTTTTTTTCTGTTAGATCCCTTTTTCAGCCATCCTACTTAACCGATTTTGACGATTGAGGTGTCATTTTAAAGCTTATAATTTAGCGCACCGGCGACTGATAATTAAAATTGGCATTTATTTTACGGCTTCGACCCCCAAGCCTTTGAATTATTTCTAGAGGGCGCTTTCAACGCTCCAGTGCTGAGCAACTTGCGTTAAATGTGATTGTAATTTAACAGCTGATTACCTTTAGATCGATTTTTAATCTAAGTCAGATTGTAAACAAAAATAGAAAGTCTACAAGATTTGATTCATTTGATGAAAACTAATTCTTAAATGGGACACTCTTTTGGCAATTGTAGACTAATTGAGGTAGGAAAATCATTCTTAATGGTGCAGAAAGAAGTGGAAGGCAAGAGAAAACCGAGTCGATGAGATTAGCGAAAAACATACGTAACCTTTGCCAAGAACAGAGAACTGCCGAAAGACAAAGACTGATAGAACATCAGAGGGACTCTGCACCACCTATCTACTTGAAGCAACGTAAAGAAGATGTTAGGGCATGAATACCCGAACAAAAACTTCCAGTATACTACTGTTGTGCCAGAAGACAAATTAAAATACCTAATGCTAAGGTGATGAACAATGTGTGTGTGTTTTTCAGCTAAGCTTTTATTTGTTTATGTCAGACCTTTAAATTACACTTGAAAGGTTAACTTGAGTAATAACGGCGAGTTCAAAGCTTTAACGCGCAGAAAACTTGAAAAACCAAAAACACATATGAATGGACCTTTAAACAGAAGAGTTTTTGCAGGCTTTGAAGTGAGTTTTGGTATTTAAGTTTTAATATCCATCATAGTGTTCGCCTGTTTAGTAAATATTTCTCCTACTTCTTCTTATCGTAGGCGAGTTTCTCAAGAAACAAAAATAATAATTTTAAAATGCGCAATTTGCGCATGGGGCCCCTAGTTTTAAATAAATAGGCTAGATTGCTATTTTTTTAGTTAAAAATCCAAAATCCTATACAAAATACTGTTGATAAACTCATGAAATACCCTGCAGGCTTCGTTGAAACAAAGCTTCTTTAGATAACATTCTGCTACCCTGATACTAAAATACATGGGAAAAAAAGTGCAATAGACTTGGAGCAACGATTCAAAATACCAAATTGTTTGTTTTATTGAACTGAATCAAATGGTGAAAACAGAAATTTTATAATTTTCATTTTTCAATTTGAAATTCTGAAAACCCCCATTTTTTGTGGCAAAAAGGAGCCTTCCAAAAAGGAGGTATTTTCGCTAATAACTCGGAGACCCATGGACTTAGAGCAACGATTCAAAATACCAAATCGTTTGTTTTTTCAAGCTGAATCCAATGGTGAAAATAATAATTTGATTACTTTAATTTGCAATTTGAAAAAGGCAAAAAACCCATTTTTGGGGGGTAAAAGCAGCCTTTACTCCACTTTGGATATGTCGATCTGCCTGGTTCACGAACTCATCCAAGAGAACCTAGTTTTATATGTGTGTACTAAATTTTGTTACGATCGGATGATTTTTACGAGAGTTATCGTGCTAACAGACACTCAAAAATAAAAATTCTATTCCCTCTATAAGCCCATGTTAAAATTTTGAATAAATAGTGGTTTTTGCAGGTAAAAATGCACTTCCGCAATAAACTCACTTGATATCCAGAAAGTAGACATAAAAACCAACAATTGATATAAAAATTAATATGATTGCTGAGGTTACCCTGAACGGATATTTTTTGTCCATTCTGTTAAAAAGACGGTAATAGCTTATTTCTTAGGAAATTCGCTATTACCGAATGGTGTTTTGCTTCTGGTGGCCCCAAATTGAAAAGTTATCATGGTCTCGGGCTTAGGTCTTTCCATGAGACCTACGGTAATAGCTTCTTCCTTATAAGGGAAATTCGCTACAGTGTATTCATCACACGGGCCTAAAGCTGCTTCTCGTTACTCGGTCACTTTTTGGCCTCGGTCATAAAACTTGACCTCTTACGAATATCATCATTTTAGCCCTAGTAATGAAATATACTATTTAAGGCTCGTTGTTATGACCTAACTGCAGGGAAATTATTAAAAGAACTACTAAGAAAAGCGTGATTCTTTTTTAATTTTACCTTTAGCGCTATCCTACGTACGGAACATTTTCCAGCCCAGTGGAAAGTTTTTTGAAATAGTCATGGTGGAAAATCCCGGAAAATCCAAAAACAAGTAACTTCATACAGAACGCTTAACCTTTTGTCAACAACTTCTAAAGCGTTAAGAAGCTTTTTCGAAGAGGATTTCAAGAAGTTATTGGCGAAATTTAATCTCTGGTCATCAATTTGGACTTCGACTGAAGCACTCGAACACTCGACAGGTCCGACGTAATAGGTAACAGCAGGTAGTCAACGTAATAAGGAATGATAAGATAGTAAAATGTATTGTTCAGCAGCATGTTTAGACGTCAGCTGAGCTTGAGGGCTTGCCAAACTCTGGCAAGGGGGACTTTTATACAAGATAAAGCTCAACGTGCCACATACGTTTTTCATTGTTATAAAGACTTACATCTCTGAGAGATTCTTTAGAGTTGAGTTTGAAGGTACTTATACTAAAATTCATTAAATCAAAGCGGGTGTTCCCTAAGGCAGTGTTTAAGGTCACATCCTGTACATATCTACAAGTGCAAACGTAACAGTTGCAGCCTTCACTCTAGCAATACTTTCTTTTTCAAAAACAGTAAAGCAAACCGTACTAGATGACTTGTCCAAGAGGCTTACGAGGTGGAAAGTGAAAGTTAATGAAACTACGTTTACGAAAGTAACATTTACGACAAGAACCAGCTCATGCTCCCCGGTTTCTCTTATCAATGTCTTGCCCCTTAAATTAATGAGGTGAAATATTTAGATTTGCATTTTGATTTACTCATGTTTAGCATAACTGGCTATCTTCAATTTTAAAATTTAGAATACTGTCCTTGCTCTTGAACAAAAATTAAAAATTATCTGTTGGCAATAAATTTGTTGGGCACAAGGCGATACTATAAACCAGTGTGGACACATGGTATTGCATTATGGAAATAAATAGAGACTAGTGAAACTTTTACACGTTTGGTGAACTTTTATGGGAACACGTTTCCAATCAATGGAACTCCGAAAAATTGAAGAGGCTCCTTGGAATTAACTAATAAAAAACTCCAACGAGACTTACAGTGAAAGAATATAAGCCCTATATCAAAATTTAGAAGTGAGTACTTAGCAAAACTGGACAGCCATCCGAACCATCTGGCCGTAAATCTGCTTGACAATAGTAATTCCACATACAGGTAGACACTCAGTATAAGACCTACCACTACGATTTTAAGCTTTTTGTTTTTCTGTATGTCGGCTCTATTGAGGTATAGGGACTAATCTATGTAAAGTTTCGTTAATCACACAAACTTATTGTTTTATGTTATTTTTTAACAGTGTAAATAAAATTTCGTAAAAACAAGGTCTGTAGAGAAAAAAAAGAGAAGAATAATTAAGTCAGGTTATCTTAAATAAAAATTTCAACAAATCGTGCGGTCTTTAATAGACCGGAAACCTATAACTTCCGACTAGGAGAAAAAAATCATCTCGACCAGTTAGGGGAAGCATATTCCTGACACCTCAGTTGAGGCTATATTTTTACCCAATAGACTAACAGAACTTGCTGAAGCCGGAAATGGGTCTACGATTGACGTTACAAGCTTTGGTTTTATGGGCCTCAAGGGATTTAGGAAACCTGAGTATAATAACATTATTATTTTCTTATAATCTACAGACCTTGGTAAAAAACCAAGCGAAATACAAGCGAAAATGGCATTTCAAACAGACTTTAAATGATTCATCTAATTTTCTTTGAGAGGTGGATAGTAAACAAACCCTTTTTCGACTGTCTATTTTTATTGAAAAAAGAATAATTATTGGATTAACAACTGTGTTTTGATAGATCTAGGATAATTTAAGTAACATTTAAATGTTACTGAATGCTCAAGTACTTTTACTAGAATCCTCTTCTATTTTTTCTTTTATTATAGCAGTCTTTACCTGAGACTCATTTTTTGTTAACTATGTTTTTATAACTATTGAATTATTCTTAAAAAAACCTCAACTAATAATAGAAAGAAATCAAACTAGGAAAATAATGACAGGCTCCTGGGTCAGGGGCTCTGGGACTCACCCCTCGGCCATTCCCTTCAACATCTTCTGGCGATGGCCTCAGTGAGAGTTTTGTTGAAACTCCCAGCGCCTTTGTAGAGGTTCTCCTTGTGACTGTGCCTTCATATCCACTCTCTACTACCGTCACCTTCTTGCTCTACATAAAAAAAGAAACAGAAAATCAAACTGTTATTTAATTTTATAATTAAATTTTCAAGGGTCCTCTAGTATTTTAGTTTGTTACTATTACAGTAGCCTTAGTAAAACAGTAGTTGTTTGTATAATTGTTAGTATCAATTACCCTTGAAGAATTGGTTCAAAAATTACGTTTTAATAATTAATTATTCAAATAATCGGACAAAAATTAGATATACCAATAGTAAAAAGACTACTTGAACTCACCATTACCTTTATAGCCAACTTTAAAGATTATTTAGAGAATATTGTAAGGCTTCAGAGACGAACTGTACCATCACATTCGAGCCTGTCGAAATATCTCATGTATATAATAAGCAACAGTTAAAGAACACTGCCTTGAGACAATGTTTCCTTTATATCAGTTAGGCCCCTTTCGCACGATGCGATTTTTATGCTGTCCGATTTGTATTTTATGTAACCTCATGGGTGCTTTCACGCGACAGCACGGCGTGTCGCTCGGCAATTTCGTATGTTCCCCATGCTAAACTGAAGTGGCAGCGGGTCGGACGACAGTGGCCGCATAAAGGGTGTTTTAAAATTTATAGAAAATGACCTCATGCTTAAATGTGATTTGAACAAGCTCTAAAATGGATGAGGATTTCAAGGTTTTAGTTTAAAAAGGAGTCCTATGTGCCTCACTTTATCAATAGCCGTATGGAATTTTTTGAGGGATTTTAGGAGCCGGCGAGTGTCTCCAGCGGTTGAGTGCTCCTCACGGAAACAAATGCTCAGTGTTCTCACTCACATATTCTATAACAGGACTAATTTTCTGAGGATTACCATAATTTTTAACTAGTTGTGGTATTAAAGGAGTCAAACACATAAACCTGCAGGATAAAAAAGAAGCTGAAAAACTGTAGCTTTTGATGTTTTTTTCTTTTCTTTTTTTCTTTTCTGTTTTTTTTATATTTTTTTCTTTTTTTTCCGGCTGTCACTGACCATTTGGGTTTCAATATTTTTAATGAATAATCCTAGAAAATGAATCAGCTGGACTTTGTCAGTCACAAAGCTAAAAAAACATCAAGTTAGACACATTATTTTATTTTATCATAAACTAGCACTTGTCCGTGGCTTTGCTCACGATAGAAACTAAAACTCCCGCTGCCTAAACGAAGATAGTGCCACATTCTGAGTTTATAATTAAAAAGATTAGGCACAAAAACTAATGATGACTTTAATTTAACTAATTGAACCAAATTTAACTTTTATATAGAACATATCCTATATATATATATATATATATATATATATATATATATATATATATCCTATATCTATATATATAAAGGAGAAGGGGTTTTCTAACGGACAGCAAATCTCCAAAACTATAAGACCTAAAGAGTTGAAATTTGGCACATGTGTTACTCTTGGGTTTTAGATGCACACTAAGAAACGGTTTTACAAAATTCCCAAAGGGTTTCGCCCTATGGTACTTCAAAGTTGTAATGTTAAATTATAGGGAAGGATATAAGGTTGTCATGGCAACCTTAAAAAGTATGACAAATTAAATCCTAAAAAAGACAGAGGGAGTTTTTATGTTTTTCCACGGGTGAAACCGTGTTGATCAGCTAGTATATATATATATATATATATATATATATAGACTGGGACTGTGGTGTGTCCTGTAATCCAGCTACTTGGAGGTCACGAATTGTGGAGAGTTATGAGCCATGGCTTGTGAACACGGTGTTCCTCAGTGGGGATTTAACGCCCGCACTATTGAATACTACGTTCAAAGGACCGTCCTCATGTAAAACTGTTAACCGAGGAAATTGTGATTTGGATTCCACGTTAAAATGAAGGCCCCTTAGATGCCTTTTAATTAATCCCTTTAATATCTTTTGGACTATTAATTGACAGTCCTGTCTAAGGAACATGTCGGCCATAGTCAGTAACATAAATACAAGATCGCGCGACAATTAATTATTCACTCATCTGTCATTGATACTTGGCTTAAAATACCTACCTGGGTAGGTCGCCATTTCAAGTAATTTATTTAATGTATCACATAAAAAATCCACAAAACAACCATAAAACCATCATCAAAGGAACCAAATTATAAATCAGCTATAGAACGTATCCTTATATGAAGCTTGAACCATCTGCTTGATTGAATGAACATTGAAAATTTAAACAAAACATCATCCATTACTTATATATATATATATATATATATATATATATATATATATATATATATATATATATGGCCCGCATTCACTATCAAATATTTTATAAAAAATCTTTTATAAAAGATTTGATGTGACCAATCAAAATTCAAGCCAACTGATTTTCAAAACAAAATCTTTAATTCTGATTGGTCAAATATATGCACCAGTTCTAGTCTATATAATCAACAATAGTTTCAGTAAAGGCATTTTTCCAGAAAGTCTTAAATTAAGTTCAGTGGTACCTATTTTAAAAAAGCCCAACTCATTTCAATTAGATAACCTCAGACCAATTAGCCTTCTTTCGGTCTTTTCTAAATTAATTGAGAAAATAATGTTAATAAGATTAAACAGTTTCCTGAATGAATCAAACTTTTTTAGTGGTAAGCAATTTGGTTTTATTAAAGGTAAATCTACTGAAAGTGCACTATTAGCTGTAACCGAACTTATTTTCAATAGCTTAAATTCCAAATTAAAAACAACGGGACTTTTTGTTGATTTAAAAAAGCATTTGATATGGTAAATCATGAAATCCTCATTAATAAATTAGAGGCTGCCGGTGTTAGAGGGGTAGCTTTGGATTGGTTCCATAGTTTTATCACTGGAAGAAAGCAGCAGGTAAAAATTGACAACATCTTTAGTGATTCTCTTATTTTCAGACCGGGGTCCCACAAGGGTCAACGACCTCTGCAACGCTTTTCTTAATTTTCATAAACGATTCATTAAAACTCAATTTTAAGGGAAGTATTAATGCTTTTGCAGATGATATTGCACTTTTTTATACTCTCAAAGATCCAGTTCTTCTTGCAGATTCAATTAACAATGACCTTTTACTGCAAAGAATAATACTACTATGATCGATTTTCCTCGGTCCGGTTAGTTATTTTTCTTCGTTTTATTCAGGTTTCGCCCCAATAATAGTTATTTACTCCATAAAATACTGAAAAAACTAGGCTATCTCGGAAAACGGCCTGTGCGTATATCGTTTTGAGATCACTATTCTGATAATAGTTAACCAATTGGAATAACATTTCAGTGCTTATAAGTTTTCAACCTAGAGAACATACTACATTTAGTTATAGCCTTGTAGAACCCCTCAAAACGAATTTTACTGAGGAATTAGACTTTCTCATGGAATTAAATGGAAATTTTGTTTTTCAAATATACAATGAAAACTATCAACTTAGAAAACAATGTTCAATACAAAAAAGTTTTATTTTAAAATCATCTTTCAAAAAAAAGCTTTATCAAGATCGGAATACTATTACCGGAGTTATAGAGCAATTTATGAATGTAATGGCGGCCATCTGTAATGGCTGATACGGGGGTGTTCTACACGAATTCAAGGTTGGTTCTTCGGACAAAAATACTTCTACTAATATCTTATTTCTATACATATACCAAGTAGCTAAGCTGTATCAAAAAATGCAAGGTTTCTACGCTAACCACACGTACTAGTACGAGTATTAATGTTATCCCAAAAATGTTCTCTTTTCAAATACTTGATATCTCCTAATACTGGCCATGATGAGGCACTACAGGTTTAAGCATCGAACGACGTCATGGTTTCAGTCCTAATTGGACGGAAGAAGTCACAGGAGCAAAGTGGGATCAGATCTCTCTGCCCATGTGAGCAAATCATTGGGTGTACCACAGGGTAATTTTCTTGGACCTGTTCTCTTTACATTGTTTACCATGGGAAGAAATTTACAGCACTGCAAGCTGTACTCGTACGCTGATGATGCACAGCTTGCTATTCAGTACGACACAAATCAGGCCAGTCGGGCTGTCAGTAATCTCAATTCAGATCTTGAGGCCATCAACGCTTGGTCCATAAGTCATGGCATCCAGCCGAACAAGAATAAAAGCTCTTTGCTGACATTCTCGGCCAGCAAAGTGCTGATATCACAGCTATTGTCTGGTGTATACAGTGTTGGTGTTATGTTGGATGAGTGTAGCTCTCCCAAACTTCTTGGACTTCAATTTGATTCCAAGCTTTCTTTCTCTGGTCATGTGTGCATGGCTTGTCAGAGGGCTGTAGCCCGACTGAGAATTTTATACAGGCAGCGACACTTGTTTCCCCCTCCTACAAGGTATTGCCTTGTACAGGCTTTGGTACTCTCTGTATTTGAATTTTGTTTTCCGGTATATGGAAATCTCATATCACTGGGTGACATGATCAGACTGCAGAGAGTCCAAAATATGTGTAACAGGTACATTTGCGGGTTGAGAAAGTATGATCATGTATCACTCGAGCGAAAATCCCTAGGCTTATTGCCTATGGCTGACTTGTACTTTCTCCGCACTGCTTGCCTTGCCCGTAAAGTTCTGATGGAGGGGAAGCCAGAGTATCTGAGAGAGAGGCTGAAAACCCGCTCTGAGGTGCGTTCCCGCTGCACTAGGCAGGACGACATGCTGGAGATGCCTCGTGTGCACTGTGAGTCTTCTAGGGGTGGGTACTCGTATTTTGCTCCAAAGCTCCTGAATTCGTTTGGGATGAGTCATGAGCTGGGAAGTCTGAGGACTTTTAAGAAAAAGCTAGAAAATGATTTATTATGTGGACAAATATCCAACGATGTTCTTGTTTAGTTACAAATAAAAATGTCATGTTTATTTTATTGTATTTAGTTTGTAGTTATGGCTTGAGTTTTTTGTAAAACATGTCAGCATGAAAAACGCTCGTGAATAAAGAAGATTTTATTTATTTATTTATTTATGTCAGCAGCTTATTTAATTCGCTGTGAAAGATCATCACAACCAAATCAGGTCTACAATGAGGAAACTCTCTAGGCTACCCATTTTGGATTTCACCCCATAGTAATAAACAAAGAGGGTTTTCCAAATTTCCTTACAACGGCCATTATACACCTACATAGTTTTGATTCATATTTCGTGGTGACCCTATAAATGAGGTCGGAAGGGTTATTTGTCTTCCAAGACGAATATTCTCGTTACTGAGATTATATTCACCGCAGGAAACAAATTGTCTAATTGTTTACCCAAGGGCTCGATAGTAAAGGGCTAAGTCTCCGCAGGCACCTTGTTTATAATCAAATTGATCCAACGATTAAAGACGGCTACTAAATTTACATTTTTAGATCATTACCCACAAAAACACTTCACATTAACTTTCATCATACACTGCGAGCATATTGTATTATCAATCGAGTTTACCAAGGTGTCTGTCATACATAAATTATTAGTAGTTGTAATTATTTCAGGCATAAAAAAGCACACCAAAACTAATAATTATTTGAATATCTTCTTAAAACATGATTATACAACACCCTTATTTTGAAATAGCTTTTTTTATTTAAATAAATAATAAGGAAATTATATTGGGGAAATTGGTTTAGTGGGTTTTAGATTATTTTTGTAAATCTTTCTTGTGACTAAATATAACCCATGTAAATCTTAATCCGAAATAAATAATTTCCCTAAAACTACTCATTAAAGAACTATCGTCTGCTTTAATATTCGATAGTTCAATTACATTAATAATATATGATTTTACTGAAAATGTTTTTTTACTCAATTCAGCTGCTTTATTTGAAATTTATATTCCCATGGTAATTCTTATGGACAAATATGAAACTTTAAAGGCGCCTAGGGCTCTCCCCTTTAGCCCAACCGTCATAAGTTTTATTTCCTGCAAAACTTCACGCCAAGCTCTTTCCAATGACACCTATATTATTAAAATCGGCCCAGAACTTTAGGAGGAGTAATGATCACGAAAAAACCCTTAGCGTATTACATAAGTATAGATAGATAGATACATACATACATAATATGTATTATATATCTTTATTTACTCATTTAATTACAGGCCTACTAACAGCCTTCAACAAAACTGAAAAGCATCACTCAAATGTTTGGGAAGATTATTACCAATAGGACTCAGCTAGGTTTTTTTCTAAATAACCATAATGGAACCGTTAGAGTAAAAACTCACGAGTGCCCTGGCAGTGGTTTCCGTCCTCGGGTCGTCGCCGACCCCGGGCTCGACCCTGGTGAACTTGAGGAGTCCGTCCCTGGCGTGACGCGTGGCCTCCACCCACATCGCCACGTTTATCGTGACCATGGGGGGCAGCCCCAAGAACACCTGCCACACACGGTAACTTGTGAGCGACATTGCTTTTCTAATATACTATATCGATTGAAAGAATTATACTTATCATTAGCTCATGTCCCCCTAATTATTTCGTGTTAATTTGCAGTATTTACTATATAATAAAAATACAGAACGATAGTTTTCATCGCCATTGTAGAAAGTATATCAACTGCTGTGTTACAGTCAACTTCAACAGAGTATAATACTGTATTGGTAGCAAACTGTGAAATTTTAACCAAGAATAATTATAGGACAAAAGATTTATTTATTACCGCATTCTTGTGATTGAGAATATCGCTAATAAGAAATACACTGTTGTGATTTACATAAACATGACAAACCTGAGCTGCTGAAGAAAACAGAATGCTGAATATTCCACCTGCGACACCACCCAAGGTAGAACCTGCTAAGTAAGCCACTTGCTCCAAAAACTCATAAGGAGTCGATATCTTTAATGATCTGTTATCAATATGTGTCTGTATAGCTTTGGTATATTTAGTGAATGCTGAGCCCAAATCGTGATCGTTGTCTAGTTTGTTAAGGTAATCTTCCATGTTTTGAACGGTTTCAACTACTTTAGGAAGTACGTCCAATAGATATGTAGCTTGTTCTTTAGAGAACTTCGGCCCCACAGCTCTCTTGTCGCCTGGTGTAATCGTGTATGGAATGGAGGTGGAGGGTAACTCCAAAATTATTTTTGGCTCAGCTGCAACGGGCCAGGCGGTCTGCGTCCAAGACGTGACATCCACTGGGCGGTCGATCAGTTCTAATATCCTGTCGTCTTTAATTTTTAAAACACTTATTGTAAATCCTGCTAAATTTGAGTTTAAAAACCTACCGGAATATATCCTTATTACTGCGATTCCCAACTTTTTAATTTGGTCGAGAATCTCTTTGACTATGAGGCTCATATGGAATTCCGATAAGTCTCCTAAATTGTTTACCATCACGGCTATTTGGTCTCCTTTGGCAACATGTAGAGAAAAGTATGAGCTCGGATGAAACAGATGGGACAGAGCTTGTTTTACTATGAAGGTGAGTCTTGCGGTCTCCCCAATGTCATCAAAAGTATCCCATAAGAAAATCAGTTTCTCACAATCCCCTTTGTAACCAGGACCTATCGCCATCGCGTCGGGACGTATCTGAACATTTACCGAACCCAAACAGTTACCTTTCAGTTTTTCAATGGTGTAGTGTATTTCTTTCAGTGTTCGTTTTTCTTCTGACATAGCCCCTGCTATTTTGAACAAGAACTTTATACCACAGAGACCTCTTCTTCCAATAGTTTTGTCAATGGAGACTCCTGACACATCTTCACCAACATTGACCAATAGAGTTTTTATTCCCTCACGAGCGGCATTTTGACATGCCGCTCCAAAGTTCAATCTGTTTCCAATATTATTGTTTACAATCACCAATATACCTTGAGAATTTTTTCGTGACAAGACGCGTAGGACTTCTAAGATACTCAGAGTTGGTGGAGATTTTTGGAATCTCCCAAACACCGCTGCAGTCAGCATGCCAGGACCTATTGAGCCAGAGAAGAGAGGGTCCGTGGCTGTAGCTCCACCTGACAGCAATTTGACCGATCCCATCAGACTTTCGTGGTCTTTACGAAGTAACGTCTTATGAGTTTTTAGTAACACGAGCTTCTTATTCTGTACTGTAACGCTCTCCAAATAACTCTCTATTATACTATCCTCATCAAACCCGGGTGCAATACTTTGGTTGTTTTCCTCTTCTAGGTCATTTGATAAATCTGAGAAGCGTCTTTGACGAGACCTGATGGATTCATTTATTGTAGACTTACTGTTTATTTCTTGGAACCTGAAATGTATATGTTTCACTTTAATAATTAGTCAGTGAGTAGTAAAAGCTAACTAAAAATGCTCTAAATAAAAAAAAATTGATTGCTTCCAGGTAAAAAAATGTCTGCTTTATTTTTTGTGTATAAATGGCTTGTATAAACCCTATTCCTCTTAAAACAATCTCAATCACTGAATGAATAAATTAATTTAAATGTCCTGAATCGAATTTATTTGGGATGTAAGTATTAAATTGTTTGATTGGGCACGTTATATTGTACACGTTTTGCTTTTAAACTCTACAAGATCCTATTTTGGCCATATCTTAATTCACTCACCCTCTAGTCATATACTCCATTCTTGAAGTTTGATTTGTTTAGTTAAGAAAATTATAGCGGTATACTTTTGGCAAATATTCCCCGTGAAAATTTAGAACTGGAAACTACAAACATAATTTGTTTTGAAATGTATAACACATACAAGTAAAAATAACCTCGAAATTTAAGAGGAAATTATTTGTTTTTGTAAGGTTCAACACATGATAGAGGTAAGATATAAGATAAGCTTGGGTGTTTACAAACAAACCCAGATGAACTTGTTTTTTCAGGAGGAGAAATAAATACCCCCGTTGCAGCAGACCTGCATACTCAGCGAATTTCTGATGCAAAAGAGCAAAATTCAATCCAACATAGCAAAATTTGACATGTTTTTTGTAATCTCCATAGGGAATGAGTATGCAGGTTTGCTGCAACAGGTATGTTAAAACTGATTGGTTTTAATTCATTATTTAGTAGATCTTAACTAGAAGAAGCCATATACCAAGTTTTATCAAGAAATGTTAAAAAATAAGGAAGATATAGGATTTTTTTATTTCCCATAAGAATAACATGGTGAATGACTATGCAGGTTTGCTGCCACAAAAATGGAAATTTCGGGGATTTTAGACTGATATACATTAGATCTCATCTAGATGAAGCCACAAACCAAGAGTTAACGAATTTCACTTATAGGGAAGAAGCTATTACCGTAGGTCTCATGGTAAGACCTAAGCGCGAGACCATGATAACTTTTCGTTTTGGGGCCACCAGAAGCAAAAAACCCCATATATGTATATATAAATATATATACTTATTTTTAACATTTCAAAACACAATACCCTGTTTAAAAATTATTTAATCAGACCAACATGTTGCGGAGCTGTAGCCCATGGTCACGGTCTTTAGCTAAAGCTCCGAAACATATTGGTCTGATTAAATAATTTTTGAACAGGGTACATTGTTTTGAAATATTAAAAATAATAATATTAGTAGCCCTCATACATTTGACTTTGTTGAAAAAAAAAATATATATAGGTTTGTGAGCACCATAGCGGCCGTAAATATGGTCCGATCTTAATAAAATTTGGTACAGACGTGTAAAGTGGTAATCACTCGGACGAGTTTGTGAACCAGCCCGATCGGACCACTGGAAGGGGGGGTAAAGGGGGATAAAACCCCCCAAAAATGGGTTTTTTGAGTTTTTTACACAGGAAGAAAAATCCTAAGATCCATTAAGATCGGACCATTTTTACGGCCGCTATCGTGCTCACAGACACACACATATATAGATATATATATCCTATACTTTCCTATATATATATATATATATATATATATATATATATATATATATCCTATACTTTCCTATATATATCTATATATGTGTGTGTCTGTGAGCACGATAGCGGCCGTAAAAATGGTCCGATCTTAATGAAATTTGGTACAGACGTGTAAAGTGGCAATCCTTCGGATGAGTTCGTAAATCAGCCCCATCGGCCCACTGTAAGGGGGGGTAAAGGGGGGTAAACCCCCCAAAAATGGGTTTTTGAGTTTTTTACATAGAAAAATAAAACTAAGCCAATTTTTGTTGTCACCATTGAATTCAGCTCAAAAAAACAAACAATTTAGTATTGTGAATCACTGCTCTATGTCCATTGGTTACCGAGATATTGAAAGTGGTAAACGCAGTACGTTGTTCCAATGTTAACCTTACGGGAAATTAGTAAAATTCTATATCTCGATTATTTTTCAACATATCTTGATAAAACTTGGTAAATAGCTTATTCTAGTTATATATATATAAAATTCCGAACGAATGGTGTTTTTTGCTTCTGGGGGCCCCAAAACGAAAAGTTATCATAGTCTCAGACTTAAGTCTTACCATGAGACCTACGGTAATAGCTTCTTCCCTAGAGGGGAAATTCGCTAAAAACAATCTAATTTTTGTTAGCACCATTGAATTCAGCTCAAAAAACAAACAATTTAGTACTTTAAATCACTGCTCTATGTCCATTGGTTACCGAGACATTAAAAACTGGTAAACATAGTACGTTGTGTCAATGTTAACCTTATGGGAAATTCTATATCTTGGTTATTTCTCAACATATCTTGATAAAACTTGGTAAATAGCTTATTCTAGTTCAGATATACTAAATGATGAATTAAAACCACCCAGTTTTAATATACCTGTTGCAGCAAACCTGCATACTCATTCCCCATGTTATTCTTATGGAGCTTAAAAAACATGTTAAATCTCGCTGTGTTTGATTGAAATATGTTGTTTTGCATTTGAAATTCGCTGAGTATGTAGGTCTGCTGCAACGGGGGTATTATTAAGATATGTTGAGAAATAAGCGAGATATAGAATTTTACTTTTTCCCATAAGGTTAACATCAGGACAACGTACTGTATTTACCACTTGCAAAATCTCGGTAACCAATGGACATAGAGCAATGATTCAAGATACTAAATTGTTTGTTTTTTGAGCTAAATTCAATTGCAAGTAAGCGTGCAAAAATACTCTCCTAGTGGCTTTTAGGGCCAAAAGGCTATACAAAAATAATAGCCTATACTTGGCACAAAAATGCAATGTTAAAAACTTCAAAACAGCTGGCTTTTCCAATTTAATCCTATAGAGAAATTACCAGCTGTTATAGTTTGAGTAAAAAATTTCATAAACATCATCAGTAAAAATCTGTATTCGATATAGTACATTTATTTGACATATTTAGTTATCTGGCCTTTAAATAAGCCATATGTCTGTATCCACCTGGCTTTGAATGAAACATCAGCTCACATGTTTTAATGTAAACAAAGCAGACGTTTTAGATCCCAATGCTACTTAAATGGCAGTTATTTTATGTTATTTTTTGTTTTCTAGCAAACTTTAAGAAATTACAGTACTTTTCCTGAGTCCCTGACATTAAAACATTTAATTTGAGCCCTTTCCCCTCAACCTGTGACTTGCCTAATGCCCACAATTGCTATTCAAAAATAAATTATTCTCCATAAGATTAGTATGGAAAAATGCAGGTTTGCTGCCACAGAAATTTGAAAATGAGTTATCATAGGCTACAATCCAATATATCTAAACTATATCAAGCCACATAACATGTTTTATCAAGATATGTTGAGGAATAAGAAAGCTATCCAATTTTATTTACCTCTCATAAGGTTAACATTGGGAAAGAGAGTACAGAGGTTTGCTGCCTCAGGAATTTGGTGATTTGGGTATTTTAAACCATAATCAAGTAGATATTAATTGTATGAAGCCCCATGACATTTCTTATTAGGATATTTTGAGAAATGAGCAAACTACATAACTTTTTTTATTGCCCATAAGGTTAACATGGAGAATGAGTATGCAGGTTTGCTGCCATGAAAAAGTAAAAATAGGGTATTTTTGGCCATAATCCAGTATAGTTCAACTAGATGAAGCCACATATAAAGTTTTATCAACATACGTTAAGAAATAAGGAAGATATGGAATTTTTTATTTCACATAAGGATAACATGGGAAATGAGTATGCAGGTTTGCTGCCATAAAGATGGAAATATCGGGGATTTTAGACTAAAATGCATTAGATCTCATCTGAATGAAGCCACAAACCAAGTTTTATTAAGATATGTTGTGAAATAAGCGAGATATAGAATTTTACTTATTTCCCATAAGGTTAACATAGGGACAACGTACTGTGTTTACCACTTTCAATAACTCGGTAACCAATGGACGTAGAGCAATGATTCAAAAAACTAAATTGTTTGTTTTTTCGAGCTGAATTCAATGGTGCCAAACAAAATTGGATTATTTTTATTTTTATATGTGAAAAACCAAAAAAACCCATTTTTGGGGGGTGTTACCCCCCTTTACCCCCCCTTCCAGTGGTCCGATCGGGCTGGTTTTCGAACTCATCCGAATAATTACTACTTTACACACCTGTGCCAAATTTCATTCAGATCGGACCATTTTTGCGAGCGCTATCGTGCTTACAGACACATAGATATATATATATATAGATATATATATATATAGAAATTCGAACGAATGGTGTTTTTTGCTTCTGGGGGCCCCAAAACGAAAAGTTATCATGGTCTCAGGCTTAGGTCTTACCATGAGACCTACGGTAATAGCTTGTTCCCTATAGGGGAAATTCGCTAAAATTTACATATGATCAATTGATTCAACAACGAATTTCTTGTGTCAGTCATGTGTTACATGCTAAACAAAAACATGTCACCTGTTTATTGATTGTTATTCAAAGAACAAAACATTGTTTCTAATATCAACCCATATTTTGTTTTGGTTTAGTATTTTTTATCTACCAGACTAGTAGCGTAATCACATGGCTTTATTTACTTCCACGTCATCAATGATTTCTTCCCCTCCTGCGTTGAAACTTCAAACTCAAGCTTCTTCTTATACCTCACTACCTTTACTTGTCTTAAAGACAGGCACGGCCATGATAATTATAGGTGGAGGGGGGGGGTCTTGTAAAGTATCTTTGGAGGCAAGATGAGTAGAAAAAATAGTTTTATTCTATTCATCTTGCTTTGCAGGTGACACGATCCACAAATGACGTCACTAATGTTCCATAAAATCAGATATTTAGATGCAGCTGTTTCAGCATCAGAATCGAAATGGAACTGTGACGTCATTTTTTAGATTCTTGAACAACACTTTCTAATTAGCTGGTCTATTCCGCATCTATTGTCTGTAATACTGTACAGATGTTCTCAATATTGTGCTTAATGTCAAGTAGGCCCGAAACATGCCTTAAACAACTTAAAAGCCACAACACATTTCATTTTGTTCCCTACCTACAAAATATTAGGATTAAAATTCAATATATTTTTATTAAAACTTCCAAATTTGAGATGTTACTGGAAATATTTCTTTTAAGTAGTCTGTAGGATGCATTTAGAAGTCAGAAGATGTAACAATTTAAGTGTTAAAAATTCAATTCCTCTAACTTCCTTAAAATTTTAATGTTTTATTAAAATTGACTTGCTATCATTAAATTTGGCCTTATAAAATAAATGTTTCAGTATTTTTAATTATTTGTACCTGTCGATTGGTTGCGGAGAACATTGTTTTATTTCATTTAGTGGAAAACGGAATACGTTGCCTAATGTTGTTCATCTGTAGAATATTGACACCACATACTTTACTGTACGAATTCAGGTTCAAAATTAGAAGGCATAAAGGCATAATAAAAAAAACATCGCCTGACCAAAACTCACCTTAATTACCCTTTGTCGTCAATTAAAACTGAATTACATTAATAAAACAGTGATTTATGGGAGCTGTACTGCCTAATTTTGTTTTGTCATGAGGCTTTATTAATAGTGTTAAGATTTCGTGAAGATTTTTTAAAAAATGTCCTTGCCATAACTACAATTAGGTCTGTATAAGTGAATTTCCTAGGGAAAGAAGTTATGACCGTAGGTCTCATTGACCAAAGCTCATGACCACAACAAAGATCAACGATTTTTCATCACGATAAGACGTAAAAACTGTTTTACAAACGTCATCTGGAGGCCGAAAAAAGCTCTTTTACGCTGTTGGGCCGTAAAGTCAGCTGTTCGTTTATTTGCTTGAAACATAGTGTAAATACGATATTCAACTAGTAACAACGAAGACTAGTCAACGAAATATGACTTTCATATTTGTGTCGGTGCTTCGTAACCAAGTAGGCTAGACATTATTGCTGGAGGTAACGCGCAATAGTATTTCTGAGGCCCACTGATTTTATGAGGCCCACTGAGGCTAGCAATATGAGGGGGATTAATTTAGTTCTTTTCATGGTATTAATGCAAAACCGAACGACTCAGTAAGTAACGGGAGGTTGATGGGGGCCATTTGGTTGATTGAACATAAAAAACATATTTTCAAAAGTTCGACAGTATAAAACTGGTGTAATCGCGTTATCTTACTTCGCTTTAAGATAATATGCGGAATACCTTTAATACCTTCAATACCTCCGGGACGCAGCACTGGCTGCGTATTTTAACCGGAATATGAGTGAAGGATAAGTGTAGGATGATTGTGGCACGATCTTGTAGCCTTGTTACTGACTGGGGCCACATATAAACGAATACATTATCTATGTATTCGTTTATCGGTGCTAAGGCCGACATGTTCATGTTCCTTAGACAGGACTGTTAATTGATAGCACAACAGCCAATGACAATTAAGGGACCTACATTTAACGTGGGATCCGAACCACAATTTAGCCTGGTTTACAATTTACGAACTGGTCTAAGTCAAATTATAAATCTATATAGCATTTCTGTCATATTTTAAGGAATTTATCCGCGTCTTTGGTTTTTTTTTAAATTCTAATAGTTTTTAGAACGGTAATTCATTGCTAAATTACATTACTTGCTCTCATATTGCCAACCTTACAAAATAAAAGGGCCGCTTTGTCATCAACAAATGGATTATAGCGATACCTCCATTCCTACATTAAAACCTCCATGACAAAGAACCATAACAAAGAAGTTGTGTCCTATCATCCCTCATAACATAAGATTAAAGTTTCGTTTTCAAACGTTTTCCCATTTCTTCCTTTTTTAATGTTATAGTTTATAATGTTTATTTAATAGTATAGTATGGTGGAAAATAGCGTTCACACCGAATATCCTATACTGTAGTATAGTTCGCAATATTAGCCGAAAATGAGGTTTTGCAGGCTCGGGATCGTATTATTTCAAATTCGAGACGAAGTCGAGAATTTGAAACGAACGAGAGCTGCAAAACCATTTCGGCCGAATTGCGGACACAATTTTTCACAACACTACCAATGGAATATAGCCTACCCTACATATCATTAAAAATCTGATTATTTATTTGACACCCTTGAAACAAAACTTTGAGATCATGAGCGACGATACAACTTCTTTTTAATGGTTTAAACAAACACAACTATGAAAATTATATGATCGGAACATTTTTTTGCTATATCTTGTCTTTGGAAACTATTGAATGCCGTGAATGCCCTAGGGCCGAAAACGGCCCGCTAGCGGAAAATAGCTAGTTTTGGCCACCAAATCACGTTTGTAAAACAGGTGATTACGTCGTAGTGTAAGGAAAAATATTTTATAACTGAGTCCAGCACGCGAGCAACGGAGCATGATGTCAATATCAACCAAGTTTGAAAATTTTAAAAGTTGGAAGATAATTTATTTAACATTCTTATTCAATCGGCCTTGGTTTTTCTCTTTTGAACATTATCAACTGTTATTGTTTCCTTTAAAAGCTATTGGTGTAATTTTTCTATGGCGTTCTCATATTTGAAAGAAGACGAAATTCGAGATGATTATACAATTTCCTTATATTAATCTTGAATGGAAATATAATGATATGTTTGTTTACAAGCTGACCGCCGCTTGTAAACAACAACTTTGTACAACTTTGTACAGCCTATTCAATGGATTAATCATCTTTATATTGAAGTTATATCCATCGTCTCCTCGCCAAAAACATCAACAGGTATTTCAAAGAGTCATATGAACGGCGTGTTTCATATATTTGTTGCAGTTGCCCAGTATCTCGACTTGTAATCACAATATCGCGTGATTCCATTTTTTCACAAAATCAAGATTGCAGCTTAAATCTGCGTTCATGTGTTCCAGCCGGTCATTTATCCGCTCTGATCACGACTTTCTAATCATCATTTGGCATGCGCTCCAAACACTCTTGAATAAACTGACCAATGCATGATGTTCATGAATTAGTTGCTGCAGATCTTGAAGAATTGCTCTATCATTTCTGTGTTAATCTCTAGGCGCCGATCAAGTTGTTCCTCTGTATCGCAAAGAAATAAGAATTTATGTTGTGCATCTTCAAGAGATTGCAATGATCCAATTCTACGGTGAATTTGGCCTTGAATCTGCAAAATCGAAGGTTATATCAGTATTACTGATTTATACAATCCCTAATCCATTAATATGCTAACATACCTTACTTCTTTTAGAGACACAAATACAGAGTCAAAAATTGTAATTTAACTTTGCCAGCACAATTCAGGAGTTTCACCAGCAATCTTCAATGCGCTATGGTGTTCGCAAACAGCGTCCATTGGACCAATAAAAACTTAAGGATGCGAGCCGTAATCAAGTGTGGCAATCGTATAGAAACGCTGTTCGATTCAAATCATTACTTGAAGCACTCCTCTTACGCGTCGAATACTATCTTGCTGCTGATCTGTGCGATTAGCTCAATGATTTCTCATTGCCAACCGAGCCGTTTCTTTGGCTGCTTCTCTTTGCTCTTGTATTTAAGAAGTACCGAGTCGGGCCATGCTACCGCGGCGCTTTTCTCGTGTGATTTCTCGTTCTTCTTCGTGGATTGATTCCCGCTGAAAAACCTAAAAATGTTCCGAAGTCTAATAGCATCACGGTTTTGTAGTGAAAGATTAGATCTTCTTGGTCGCGCCATTGTTAACAATAATACTGATACAGGTAGCTTATGCAGGTAGTTTATACTGATACAGGTAGTAGTTTATGCAACGATTGCATTATGAATGTCTTTAAGCCACGAGCGAGATGTAAGTTAGGACACGAGCGAAGCGAGTGTTCTAAATATCTCACGAGTGGTTTAAAGGCATAATACAATCGTTGCATACACTACTTTATCTACGACCAACAATATACGACAAAATTTCCCCCGAAGTTAAACAAAACTCATGACTTTTACTAATGATGGAATAGGTCAACTCAAATTTGAGTTTAGGCACATAAGCAGACTTAGCCATGAATCGTTGTGGAACAATCAGCTGATGGGATAAGGCAACTCAAACATGAATCGTAATGCAACAATCAGCTGATGTGCGAATTGCGTAATTGTCACTATGACACTACTTTCGTCAAATGCCGCGCTCCCATTGGTCTAGAACCTGTATCATAAAGTAACACCAGTTGCATAATGTTAACTTTATGCAACTGGTTTGTATATTTGGTTTAATAATGGACCTCATCATGACATGTAATATCGTTATTGGTGATTATTGCAATGGTCGTAGATAAAGATTTAATAACATTGATTAATAACATTGATTGACACAAAAAGATTGATTCACAATCCTCCGAAACCTAACTGCATTACGGCTTTGTTGGGAAAGATTAGATCCTCTGGATCATGAGTAGGTATTGTTGGATTGTTGTAGACCAACTAGCTGACATAGGCAAAATTATAAAATAGTGTCGTAATTTTGACGTATGGATGACATGTTTTTAACGTATTGTGATGTATTTGATGACGGATGAGTGACGCAGTGAGGACATCACAGAGGCGATGATGTGTCGGTTTAAAGGGGTGGATTTTGAAGTGTTGAGGTGGGGTGGACGGCGCGACGGGGCCGCCGAGAGGCCGGTGCGACGGGGGTACGGTCGGCGTTGGGGTGCGGTGCGGCCGGGTAACCAGACGGTTACTGTATCGTTGGTGTCAAAACTATCGGTCGGAGAACTTGGTCTTGGAAAATAAATTAAGATTTTACTGAACTGTTGTGAAATGTGGTTCAAGGCCACCTAGAGGATTTTTAAAAAGCATTAATTTTTCATAATTACTATACATAATTTTAAGTTATAGCTAAGTAATTTACAAAATTGGAAAACACGATGATAAATACACTGAGGTGTAAGTTCAATTATTCTTTTTGGTCTGGTCTGGTGTTTTGCAGCACATCATTAGGCGGATACACGGGATCCGAAGTCCCGTCGTCGGTGCCTGTTGATTCTTCCGGTCGAACGTTTTCGGTTGTTGACACTTCAATCGTAGGTGACGCTGTGGGATTCAGAGACCATTCGGAGGCGTGTTGGGAACAAAACTGTTATATATTAAAAAGGAAACAACTTAACCACCAATTAATATTTTGTGTTCCCTTGTTCAAAACACATGATTACAGTTTGTTTTGTTTTTATAAAATTAATTACACATTATAATTATGTGAAAATAAAATGTTTCTAATATTATGACCTATATTTTATATATAATATTTTGGCGACGGAATAAAGAAAATATGTCAGAAATATAGGAATTGGTGCACACCTTAAATCAGTTTATGACGTTACTGACTAATCAACAAACCACACAACAAGCTATTCCTAATACGAATCAGAACAGAACAACGAAGGAATTGCTTGAGAGTAATGCAACAAAAGTGAGTGCCCTTTGATGCCTATGACGAGAGAGAAGAACCTTTTGAGAACTATATACAACGTTTCAAAATATTTTTCAAAATAAAAGGTTTAACAGATGATGATGAAGAGACACAAATGTTAAAAGGACTATTTTTAATAAACTGCCTAGGTGCTAAACACTACAAACTCATCTGCAGTTTAACATCCCCAGATAGACCAGATACCAAAACTTACAAAGAATTATTGAAACTGCTGAATGAACACTTGTGTCCGAAGAAGAACATTTTAACTGAACAACATAAATTTTTCTCGCGATTACAAAATGAAGGGGAATCAATCTCAAACTATCTAGCAAATCTGAAGCAGTTGGCAAGTTCAGCAGGATTCAAATCTGGATGTGAACAAGGCAACTGTACAAAGTCAGTTATCAATCTGATGCTTAGAGCTCAGTTCATTAGAGGCTTACATGACGTAGACATCCGAGAAAAACTCTTGCAACTTGGTGAATTTTCCCTTGACAAAACTTTGGAAACTGCTCTAGCAATAGAGACTTCAAAAATCGACAACCAAAACGTCTATTCATCTAGTCTTAACAGACATGAAGTCAATAAAATAAATTCAACATCCAAGAATCAAGTCTTTCGCAAACATGATACCAACAATGCAAAGAATTTCTCTCCTAGAATAAACAAAAGCAAAAACAGCAAAAGACTACAAAAACTTGGATTATCTGATGTATGTTTACACTGTGGAAGAGACAACCATGAAACATTGAATTGCCGATCAGTCAATGATTTGAACTGTCGATATTATAACAAGAATGGACATATAGAAAAGGTGTGTATTGCAAAACGTATACAGCAAATGCAATCGACTAGTAAAATCATAAAGAATGTAAGTGACATTGATTCTGAATCAGAATATGACGTTACACGAGTCATAGATGAATTCAACAATGATGTAGGGGATGACAGAATGATGGTGGAAACCACACTAAATGGAAAACCTAAAACTTTTGAATGTGACTCAGGCAGCCGTGTGAGTATTATAAGCGATGAGGAGTTCAAGAAACTTAAACTAAATGTTCCAATCTGCAAAACAAAAACTGTTTTCTGGTCTTACACGGGTCAATTATTTAAGCCAATCGGAGTATGTACTCTCAAAATATCTTATGAAGATAAATCATGCAGGGAAGATTTATATATTGTGAATCCCAGGAAAAATGCTATACTTTGTAGGAATTGGATACGCAAGTTGAAAATAAATTTACATGACATCAATCAACTGTTTTCAATTATATTAAACAAAGACTAGTAAACCCGTTGCTCGAAATCAGTCAGAATATGTGCAGATTACAAAGTGACTGTTAACCAACAACTTCATGACGGTCGGTACCCTATTCCACGGATAGATGACATACTAAATAAAATGAGACATGGACAATACTTCTGCACATTAGACATTTATAAGGCTTACCTGCATATACCAGTTGATAATGAAAGTGCTAAAATTCAAACGATCACCACTCATAAGGGAACATACAAAGCTAAAAGACTGTTTTTTGGAATTAAAACTGCCCCAAATGAGTTTCACAAGTTTATGGATCAGTTTATACAAAATTTAGATAGAACGGTAGCTTATTTTGATGATATTGTCATTCAAGGCAGTACATTTGAAGAATGTAAATCCAGGTTAATAAAGACATTGGAGAAGTTAGAGCAGTACAATCTACTTTTGAACATTGGCAAATGCAAGTTTTTTGAAAGAAAGGTACAATATCTCGGCCATGTCATCAGTGGGGCAGGCATACAGAAGTCTCCGGAAAAGGTTAAGGCTATTCAAGATGCTCCACGTCCAACAAACCTTGAAGGGGTTCGACATTTCCTTGGACTAGTACAATACTACTCAAAATTCATAAAAGACGCATCAACACTCTTACATCCTTTAAATAAACTTTTACGGAAAGATGCACGATTCCAGTGGACAAATGAGTGTGAAAAGGCCTTCATCCAAATTAAGGCGGAGTTAGCAAGTGACTCAGTTCTCTCTCCTTACAATCTTGAGCTCCCTGTACTACTTGCCACAGATGCAAGTCCAGTTGGTTTATCAGCTATTTTGTCACACAAGATGCCTAACAATGAAGAAAGACCGACTATGTTTGCCAGTAGAGCACTTACTGCAGCCGAACGTAACTACAGTCAGCTGGATAGAGAAGCGACTGCTGTATTCTGGGGCTGCAAGAAAATGTTCGACTACATTTACGGAAGAAAATTCACCCTTGTTATTGACAACAAACCACTAATGACCATTTTACATCCAGATAAGAAACTCCCTCTCTTAACTTCAGCGAGAATGTTAAGATATGCAAATTTTCTGTCCGGTTTTGATTATGAGGTGGTTCATAAAGTATCAGGTAAATATGGTAATGCGGACTACTTCTCAAGACACCCGTTGCCACTGAAAGAAGAGGGTGTCAAGTTAGTTGATGAAGTCTATAATTTCCAAAATGAAACGATACACTGCATAACTACAGACGTGATCACAGCAGCAGAGATAGCAAAAGAAACTTCAGTGGATGAAGAACTTTCTAAATTAAAAGAAAAACTCTTAAATGGAGAAATATCAGATCCAGAAATATCGCTACAAGATGGAATTATTTTCAGAGGAAATCGCGTTATAATTCCGAAGAAACTACAACCAGCAATATTACAAGAACTACACTCAACACATGTAGGAATAGTACGAATGAAGGCCCTAGCAAGAAACTATTGCTACTGGAAAAACATTAATTCAGATGTTGAAGGTATCGTAAAAGGATGCAGTGCATGCTGCGAAAACAAGAAAAATCCGGAAAAAGCCCCTACTCACATGTGGGAAGTACCTGTGCGTAACTGGCAGAGGGTACACATGGACTATGCAGGACCTTTCATGAACCATCACTTTTTAATTGTGGTTGATGCCAGATCTAAGTGGCCAGAAATATATCCAATTAGAAGGGCACCTACAAGCGACAGCACAATACATGTTCTTCGGGAAATATTTAGTCACCATGATACTAGTGAGCGATAATGCAACAATTTTTAAATCCGCAGAATTCCAAGATTTTTGTCACCGCTTAGGAATCAGGCAGCGGTTCATTGCACCAGGACATCCATCCACAAACGGACAAGCAGAACGGTTTTGTCAAACACTCAAGACGAAGTCAAAATGTATGCAGTACGAACGAGGAAACCTACACGAGAAACTGTGCGAATTACTATTTCGGTATCGTGCTACTCCTCTCTCAGCACTGGTTTGTCTCCAGCAGAGCTAATGTTTGGACGTAAATTGAGGACAAAACTGACTTATTAAGACCATGCGAAGCAGACTAAAATGAAGCCGTACAACCATACTTCAATAAACAATTTTCTGTTGGAGAAAGAGTCCAATCAAGGAATTACGCAGGATCAACTATGTGGAAATTTGGAACTATTGTACAAAAGCTTGGGGGACTCCACTACCTTGTAGAAATTGATGATGGATATGTCATAAAACGACATTTCGATCAACTTCGACCTTGTCAGGTTGGATTGAGAAAACGAAACCCACCAGCAATAGATAGTCACCTTACGATAGAGCCAAAAATGCATTCTCAACCAAATATATCTACAGCGAATGAGAATCTGAATGAAACAAAGGACAACACGCTAACTCCAAAAAGAAACTATCAAACCCGGATATTTGATAACACCAATCGCTCAATGCAATCATCTCGTTATGAAGATCACCCAGGAGACATACAAAATGGTCAAGACTTTTTAACCCCTATACCAGAAGCATCAAGCCCAGCATTAAGTTCAATGGAACATACAACAATAAGAAACACTGATCAGAATCCTCAACTTCGTCGTTTAGAAAGAATTAGAAAACCTGTTCAGCGAATCTACTATATATTTGTCAAATACCACTCACCTATCATCGCTCAGCCCAAACTACTTGACCTAGAACCTTGAAAATGTGCAGGAACGTTCATTTTAAGGCGTAGGCATCCGCTAAGAACGGATTTTTCAAAATTCGTAGTTTAAAGGGGTTTTTGGCGAGGTCGAAGTTTTCAAATTTTCACATATAAAAGTGTATTGGACGATTTTTGTTTACATTTGTAATGTTCATTAAACAATCAGCTGGTAGTTAGCTTCAGAAATACGCGCTACAGATGATTATAAAATGTTTTTTTTTCATCATGGATGTATTGTTTTTTGTTGATTTATATCAAGGACATAATTATGTATTATATAAAAGTTACATTTAGTTTGATAAAATCCACCATTAATTAGTTAAGTGGCGCCATCATTATTTCGGTACCGGGAGTCATCGTTTTTCCTGGTAGCGTTCCTAATTTGTTTAAATTTCATGATAACATGTTTGCCTATCCGATGATTTGGCGTTTCATATTATTCGACGTATATAATTTTAAGCCTGAAAAGTATACTGCCTTTTGTGGCTGAGTCTTGAGACTAAGTCCCGGCAAGATTGAAAAAGAGAGGTACAGTGGTTTTTAGTCACAAACAGAATGTGTGCTGTAATAATATGATTCTTTGATCTATTTATGTACAAATCTAACAATTATACAAATCCCTGATTGTAAGTTATAATCATACTATCTCTTCTACTATATATTTGTCAAATACCATTGACCCACCATCGTACAGCCTAAACTATACATGACCTAAAAAATTTGCATGGACGCTTCCTTGTTGAGCGTTGGCATTGGTCGCGCATTAACTGCGCGAAAGAGTTCCTTAACTGCGCTAATTCCTCTAAGGGTCCCAAAAAATGTTCCTTAGCTGCGCGAAGTCCACGCCAGGTAGGGGTGAGATGCCGGCAGAAGGAATGTCCTTGTTTACGTATCATCATACCGCAAACCATTACTGACAGATTGCAATTTGTAAAGTGCGTTTCGAGCAAAATCTATCTTGTGTAGATGCCTTGATCATGATTGTGATTATGACGTTATTTTTTGAATAAAGATACAAGTGTGTTATTAAATTTCTGAATTGTTATTGCAGTACTTTCCTTGGTCCTATTTACATTTTATTTATTGTAGTCGTATTTCTATGACATCACAGAAAACCATTTGGAAGATTAACATTTTCTTTCAGGGAACATACACATAAAGGTATGAAAAATTAATATTAATTGATAAATGTTATTTATTTTACAGTAACGCGATTTAATTTGAAAATACGGTTTACTTATTTTTCCGTTCAGAGCAATTTATTGTGAAAAACTACAACGACACTTTATAAAACCCCATATTACTATTTTATTTTTAACGTATGCGATTGAATAACATGCACTTTGGTCGCCGTCTTGAAGCCATGATATTTTCCTAATTCACAAAAAGGTGTATTTTATTTTCGTTAACATGTTCTATACATTTTATTTTATTTTCATTACAAACTTAAATACGCTACCTCAGTTCGAAATAAACTGTTGAGCACTTTCTCCCTTTTTTAGTAGAACATAAAATCCGCAATGAAAACACTCTCTGCAGATGACTTGGGCTTTGACAAATTCTTAAATGCTTACATCTAAGAATTCTACAGTCAAAGAGGGCCGCCACTTCGCGCAGATAAGGAACGTATCTGGTGGCTACCTGGAGTAGTTCGCGCAGTTCAGGAATACGATTTTTCAAAATTCGAAATTTTAAGAGGTTTTTGGTGGGATTGAAGTTTTGAAAAATTCCCATGTAAATGTAATGGATGGTCTTTTGTATACATTTCCAAGTTTACTCAATCAAGCAGATGGTAATTAGCTTCACAAACTGATACGTTGTTACAGCTGATTTATAATTTGATTCCTTTCATCATGGTTTTATGGCTGTTTTAATGATTTTGTTAGGTCATTCGTACTATACTAGGAGTACGCTTATTCTGCGCGTAATGGGATGAGTGAACTCAGATATTACCAAAGCATTATTTTGTTAATTTACGAGCAACGTGTTTGTATTGTTTCAAAAGTTCTAAAATAATTGACAATTAGGCTGGCCACACACTGTGGCGACAAAATGTTTTTTTTGTGTTTTGTTGTTGAACAGCTGACGAAATGTTCATCAAGCCATAATGGTTTAAATGTTTTTTCCTATTAGAATTGAGCAAACTCTACAAAACTATAAGTGACGAATAAATTATGTTTGCCAAAGGACATGAGAGGGCTTCGCCCCCCCCGGCCAGACACCACCCCTTTTACTCCGCCCGTGATTAAAAAGCTATGACGGTTTGAATGCTTTTTTTACTGTGTAAACCTAGCTCTACAAAATTATGAGCCACTAATAAATTATGTTTGCCGAAGAAAATGGGGGGCCTGGCCCCCGCACCCCCCCATTTACGACACCCATGATTAACGTGCCATAATGATTTGAGTTTTTCTTTTTTTATTAGTATTGAGTGAACCTTGCTCTACAAGGCTATGAGCGTCTAAAAAAAGTTACACGCCAAAGCATTTGTATGCAACCCTCCAGATATACTCTGCCCCTTTATTAACATGCCAAGATGGTATGAATGCTTTTTTTATTAGTATTGAGTAAACCTAGCTCTAAATAACTATGAGAGACTAAAAACAGTTACACGCTAAAGCAGTTGTTTCAAAAAGGCTATGGGGGGGGCTTCGCCACCCCACACACCCCCTTTGAGCTGCCATGATGGTTTACATGCTTTTTCTCTTATAGTATTAAATAAACCTAGCAACGCTAAACTATCAGCGACTAATTACAAGCCAAAGCAGTTGTTTGCAGAAAGAACATGGGGGGCTTCGCCCCCCACAACCTCCCGCCAAAGCAGTTGTTTGCAAAAGGACATGGTGGGGCTTCGCCCCCCCACATGCAGCTCTTTACACTGGCCATTATTATAAAGCCATGATGGCTTAAATGCTTTTTTTCTAATAGTATTAAATAGACTTAGCTCTACAAAACTATCGATGGCTCTACAAGCGACTATTTACACGGCAGAGCAGCTGTTTGTAAAAGGACATGGGGGGGCTTCGCTCCCCACGTCCTCCCGCAAATCAGTTGGATGTAAAAGGACATGAGGGGCTTCGTCCCCCACGCTCTCCCGCAAAGCAGATGTTTGCAAAAGGACATAGGGAGGCTTCGCCCCCCAACAACTTCGCATTTACACTGCCCAACATCAAGAATCAATGATAGTTTGAATGCTTTTTTTTACTGTGTAAATCTAGGTCTACAAGATTATGAGCGACTAATAAGAGTTACACGCCAAAGCAGTTGTTTACAAAGAGACATGGGGGGCTTCGTCCCCCCACAACTCTCCTTTACACTGCCCATGATTATAAAGCCATGATGGTTTAAATGTTTCTTTTTCTATTAGTATTAAATAATGAACCTAGCTCTACAAAACTATCAGCAACTAATTACACGCCAAAGCAGTTGTTTTAAAAAGGACATGGGGGGCTTCGCCCCCCCACACCTCCCCCTTTCAACTGACCATGATTATTAAGCCAAGATGGTTAACATGCTTTTCTACTAATAGTATAAATAAACCTAGCTCTACAAAACTATCAGCGACTAATTACACGCCAAAGCAGTTGTTTGTATAAAGAACATGAAGGGGCTTCGCCCCCCTCGCCCTCTAGCCAAAGCTGTTGTTTGTAAAAGGACAGGGGGGCTTCGCCCCACAAATTCCACCCCCACGCCCTCCTACCAAAGCAGGTGTTTGCAAAAGGACTTGGGGGGGCTTCGCCCCCACGCCCCCCCTTTGCACTGCCCATGATTATAAAGCCATGATGGTTTAAATGTTTTTTTTATTAGTATTAAATGAACCTAGCTCTACAAAACTATCAGCAACTAATAACACGCCAAAGCAGTTGTTTTAAAAAGGACATGGGGGGGCTTCGCCCCCCCACACCCCCTCCTTTAGACTGCCCATGATTATAAAGCCATGATGGTTTACATGCTTTTTTAATAATAGTATTTAAATAAACCTAGCTCTACAAACCTATCAGCGACTTATTACACGCCAAAGCAGTTGTTTGTAAAAAGAAAGTGGGGGGCTTCGCCCCTTACGTCCTCTCCCCAAAGCGGTTGTTTGCAAGCCCCCAAATCCCCCTCTTTACACTGCCCATAATTATAAAGCCATGATGGTTTAAAAGCTTTTTTTCTAATAGTACAAAAATTTTAATGAAGAAAAAGAAAATATTATATGATTCAAAACGTTTCTCTTCAAAAAAATTAAGAAATATCTTACAGCAAGAAGAGTATGAAAAATGGTGCTCTCTTCCCCGTAAGGGTAGAGGCGTCATTTTATTCCAAGAGAGCGAATCGGAAAATATCCATTTTCACAGAAAATGTGGACTGTCAAACTCTGAATACAAAGACGCATTGAAAATCATTGGTGATGTGGCACCTCTGAGATCAGTCCCCGGCAGATCCAAGGATGGAACCCGGTGCAGGCATTGTCCTGACGCCGAGACTTATCAATTTGAATCTATTGAACACGTCCTTGGATCTTGCCCCCATGGGGAACTATTACGAAATAAACGCCACCACACAATAAGATCAATCATAGCAAATGAATTGAAGAAAAATCAGAACTTTGAAGTCTTCGAAGAAGTTACATGTGTGGAAAACAATGGATCCATCAGAAGGTGTGATATCATTGCCATTGACAAGAAGAAAAAACATGGATATAATATTGATCCAACTGTCCGATTTGAAAAAGCACATAATCAACCACTTCTAGTACATAACGAAAAGAAAGATATATATAGTGGAACAAGAGATGACATTAAACAAAAATACAGACTTTGTAGAAGTCATTGGATTGATGGTTGGAGCAAGAGGAACTGTTCCAGATTTTTTCAAAAAATTCTGGAATCAGTTCCACCTCCCAAAAGAATCTTTAAAAATTATCTCGACAACAGCCATCAGATATTCAATTAACATTTTAAAGAACCATTTATATAGTAAATACCAATGATTAATTATCCAACCATTTTTTATAATATTTCAAAATTCATCAACCTTTGTTATTCAGCAACTTGTAAATTATAAGAAGGTGTTAATTTATTATTTACTTAATAAATTATCTTTATATATGTATATAAACATAGCTTCGCCCCCCGCGCCTTCCCGCAAAGCGGTGATTGCAAAAAAACTTGGGAGGGCGTCTGCCAATGATAATAAAGCCATGATGGTTTACATGCTTTTTTATAATAGTATTTAAATAAACCTAGCTCTACAAACCTATCCGCGACTAATTACACGCCAAAAAAGTTGTTTGAAAAAAGAAAATGGGGGGCTTTATTTTGCGGTTTTTTGCAAAAGGACATGGCCCCCCACATCCCCCTCCTTACACTGCCCATAATTATAAAGCCATGAAGGTTTAAATGTTTTTTTCTAATAGTATTAAATAAACATAGCTTCGCCCCCCACACCTTCCCCTTTACACTGCCCATGATTAAGAAGCCATGATAGTTTAAACCCCATGGCTTTCCCCTTTACACTGCTCATGATTAAGAAGCCATGATAGTTTGAATGCTTTTTTAACTCTCTACAAGATTATAAGAAACTAATAACAGTTACATGCCTAAGCAGTTGTTTGCAAAGAGACATGGGGGGGCTTCGCCCCCCCACACCCCCCCCCTTTGCACTGCCCATGATTATAAAGCCATGGTGGTTTAAATGTTTTTTTTTTCTACTGGTATTAAATAAACCGAGGTAGCGGATTTGTACCCCCCGGATTTGTACCCCCCACAAAAAACGCTACGTCATTTTGACGTCACAGGAGGCGGGGCCTAAATCGCTCGAGAAACAGCCCTCGACTGGAAATGTACCCCCCAATACATTATTAAATCATCAACACCTAAATGGTTTGCAATTAAATTATTTCCCTTGAGTCTGACCCCGGAAATGTACCCCCCGGATTTGTACCCCCCGGATTTGTACCCCCCATGGTCAGAATCTTAAGTCAGACCCCGGAATTGTACCCCCGGATTTGTACCCCCCGTCGCCAAATCTTCAAGTACTAACCCGGATTTGTACCCCCCGTCTCCAAATCTTCAAGTACTACCCCGGATTTGTACCCCCCGGATTTGTACCCCCGATTGAGATGGGACGAAATGAATGGCTAAAAAAGCTCCTCCGTGACATTTTACATATTTATACCTAGTTTCATGGCAAACAGTCCAACGGAATACGAGACCATAAACGTGAAACATATACAGGGTGAGTCAGACCACCCGTCCACCTATTCTAGCGGGAGAACGGTTTGAGATAGAAACGTCAAATAAAATTATTCCCCACTAATTTGCATATGAAGAATTCATTAAAAATATTTTCATCGCAATTCATGTACAGGGTGTTCCATAAATGAAGGTCATGGGTTCGAATCTCAAAATTTTCTTAAGTAAACCTATAGCAAATATTATATCATTTTAAAGGTCTTGTTAAAAGAAACATTTTGGTGAAAACAGAACTAAATTATCTCAAGCCGTTTCAAAATGGCGGCCATTTTTGTGAAAAATTTCGGCATTTACAGAAACTCCTGTACTTTTCAAACCACTCAACATTTTTCAGTTCTGATTCAAAATTCTTAATCCTTGGTAACTCAGCTTTACTATGATATGTCACATGACAATATTTAAAAAAATTTTAAATTTTGAAAAAAAAAATATTTTTTGAAAATGTTGGCAGCCCTGAAAATAAAAAAAATCAAATAGCAACATATACCAAAAAGCATATAATTTTAAAGGGCTTCAAAATTCCTACAACTTTGTAATTTACACAAGTACTCTAACTTTCTTAGTTTTTTAGTTATGGTAAAAAAACTCCATTTTCCCATATGAAGTGCATGTTATTTGCACGTCCATAGTAAACGGTCTGTGGGTACCCTTTGGTTATTATGAACTGCATAAATAACATGCACTTCATATGGGAAAATGGAGTTTTTTTGACCATAACTAAAAAACTAAAAAAGTTAGAATACTTGTGTAAATTACAAAATTGTAGAAATTTTGAAGACCTTTAAAATTATATGCTTTTTGGTACATGTTGCTATTTGATTTTTTTTTATTTTCAGGGCTGCCAACATTTTCAAAAAATAATTTTTTTCAAAATTAAAATCTTTTTTTAAATATTGTCATGTGACATATCATAGTAAAGCTGAGTTACCAAGGATTAAGAATCTTGAATCAGAACTGAAAAATGTTGAGTGGTTTGAAAAATACAGGGGGTTCCGTAAATATCGAAAATTTTCACAAAAATGGCCGCCATTTTGAAACGGCTTGAGATAATTTAGGTCTGTTTTCACCAAAATGTTTCTTTTAACAAGACCTTTAAAATGATATAATATTTGCTGTAGGTTTACTTAAGAAAATTTTGAGATTCGAACCCATGACCTTCATTTCTGGAACACCCTGTACATGAATCGCGATGAAAATATTTTTAATGAATTCTTCATGTGCAAATTAGTGGGGAATAATTTTATTTGACGTTTCTATGTCAAACCGTTCTCCCGCTACATTGGGTGGACGGGTGGTCTGACTCACCCTGTATAATCAAACTAACAAATTTTTTATGAATTTAGGTATTCAAAACAATATTTTATCCAATACTTTCATCGCGTATTATTGACAGATTTTCTAGCTTACTTAATGATGCATAAGACTACACAATATAATAATAATAAGACATATTCGTAGAATAATATTAGGCAATAATGTATCGAACAGCCGTTGATTTACGAGAATTTAATTAAAAAAGTCAATAACAAGAACGAATATTGACCCGGTATATTTCCATGGTCGGTCAAACTGGATTTGAGCACAGGGGGTACAAATCCGGGGTATAAGACTTAAGTATAAGGCCACGGGGGGTACAAATCCGGGGGGCAAAAATCCGGGGGGTACAAATCCGGGGTAGGACTTAAGAATTTGACCACGGGGGTACAAATCAGGGGGGGACAATTCCGGGGTCGGACTTAAGAAGTTTAATTGGATTTATATCAAGTATGCAGCTGTTAAGTCAACCGTGAAATGTCAGTTGATTAAAATACATAATAATTTATCCGTCCTAAAAGTTCGCGGCCGGAATTGTACCCCCCGTCCTGTGACGTCAAAATGACGTAGCGTTTTTTCTGAGGGGTACAAATCCGGGGGATACAATTCCGGCGGCCCGTTTTAACTCAACAAAACTATCAGACACTATTTAAACGCCAAAACAGTTGTTTTAAAAAGGACATGGGGGGTCTTCGCCCCCCCTTTTAACTGGCCATGATTATAAAGCCATGATGGTTAACATGCTTTTCTACTAATGGTATTAAATAAACCTAGCTAAATAAACCTACGAAACTATCAGCGACTAATTACACGCCAAAGCAGTTGTCTGTAAGAAGAACATGAGGGGGCTTCGCCCCCCACGCCCTCAAGCCAAAGCGGTTGTTTGCAAAAGGACACGAGGGGGCATCGCTCCCCCCACAACCCCCTCATTACACTGCCCATGATTATAAAGCCATGATGGTTTAAATGTTTTTTTTTCTATTAGTATTAAATGAACCTAGCTCTACAAAACTATAAGCAACTAATTACATGCCAAAGCAGTTGTTTTAAAAAGGACATGGGGGGACTTCGCCCCCCCACACCCCCCCCCCCTTTCGACGGCCCATGATTATAAAACCATGATGGTTTACATGCTTTTTTAATAATAGTATTTAAATAAACCTAGCTCTAAAAACCTATCAGCGACTAATTACACGCCAAAGCAGTTGTTTGTAAAAAGATAATGGGGGGCTTCATTTTGCGGTTGTTTGCAAAAGGATATGGGGGGCTTCGCCCCCCACACCCCCCCCCTTGAGCTGTCATGATGGTTTACATGCTTTTTCTCTCATAATATTAAATAGACTTAGCTCTACAAAACTATCGATGGCTCTACAAGCGACCAATTACACGGCAGGGCAGTTGTTTGTAAAAGGACATGGGGGGGCTTAGCTCCTCACGTCCTCCCGCAAAGCAGTTGGATGTAAAAGGACATGAGGTGCTTCGTCCCCCACGCCCTCCCGCAAAGCAGATGTTTGCAAAAGGACGTGGGGGGGATTCGCCCCACCACAACTTCGCCTTTACACTTCCCAAAATTAAGAATCCATGATAGTTTGAATGCTTTTTTACTGTGTAAATCTAGCTCTACAAGATTATGAGCGAATAATAAGAGTTACACGCCACAGCAGTTGTTTACAAAGTGACATGGGAGGCTTCGCCCCCCACAACTCTCCTTTACACTGCCCATAATTATAAAGCCATGAAGGTTTCAATCCTTTTTTTAAATAGTATTAAATAAACATAGCTTCACCCCCCACGCCCTCCTACCAAAGTGGTGTTTGCAAGAGGAATTGGAGGGCTTCGCCCCCCACACCTTCCCCTTTACACTGCCCATGATTAAGAAGGCATGAAAGTTAAATGCTTTTTTCGCACTGAGTAAATCTATAGCTCTACAAGATTATGAGCGACTAATAACAGTTACACGCCAAAGCAGTTATTTGCAAATGGACATGGGGGGGCCTTCGCCCCCTCACGACCCACCCCCTTACTCTGCCCGTGATTAGGAATCCATGATAGTTTGAATGTTTTTTTCTACTGTGTAAAACTAGCTCTACGAGATTATGAGCAACTAATGACAGTTACATGCCATTGCAGTTCTTTGCAAATGGACGTGGGGGGGCTTGCCCCCCCACCCCCCCCCCCTTTAACTGCCCATGATTATAAAGCCATTATGGTTTAACTGTCTTTTTCTACTTGTATTAAATGAACCTAGCTCTACAAAACTATCAGCGACTAATTACACGCCAAATCAGTTGTTTGTAAGAAGAACATGCTTCGCCCCCTACGCCCACACGCCAAAGCGGTTGTTTGCAAAAGGACATGGGGGGGCTTCGCCCCCCCACACCCCCCTCATTACACTGCCCATAATTATAAAGCCATGATAGTTTAATTGTTTTTTTTAATAGTATTAAATATCTTCGCCCCCCACGTCCTCCCGCCAAAGCAGGTGTTTGCAAAAGGACTTGGGGAGGCTTCGCCCCCCACACCCCTCTTTGCACTGCCCATGTTTATAAAGCCATGATGGTTTAAATGTTTTTTTATTAGTATTAAATGACCCTAGCTCTACAAATCTATCAGCAACTAATTACACGCCAAAGCAGTTATTTGAAAAGGACATGGGGGGCTTGCCCCCCCCCACACCCCCCTTTTAGACTGCCCATGACTATAAAGCCCTGATGGTTTACATACTTTTTTAATAATAGTATTTAAATAAACCTAGCTCTACAAACCTATCAGCGACTAATTACACGCCAAAGCAGTTGTTTGTATTAAGAAAGTGGGGGGGCTTCGCCCGTTACGTCCTCCCGCCAAAGCGGTTGTTTGCAAAAGGACATGGGGGGCTTCGCCCCCCACATCCCCCTCTTTACACTGCCCATAATTATAAAGCCAAGATGGTTTAAAAGTTTTTTCTCATAGTATTAAATAAACATAGCTTCGCCCCCCGCGCCTTTCCGCAAAGTGGTGTTTGCAAAAGGACTTGGAGGGGCTCGCCCCCCACACCTTCCCCTTTACACTGCCCATGATTAAGAAGCCATGATAGTTTGAATGCTTTTTTCCTACTGTGCAAATCTATAGCTCTACAAGATTATGAGCGACTAATAACAGTTACACGTCGAAGCAGTTATTTGCAAATGGAAATGGGGAGGCTTCGCCCCCCCACACCCCCCCCCTTTAAACTGGCCATGATGGTTTAAATAATCTCCTCCAATAGTATTAAATCAACTAACCTCTAAAAAAATATCAGCGAATAATTAGACAAGAGAGCAGTGGTTTGTAGAAGGACATGGAGGAGCTTCGCCCTCCCGCCAAAGCAGTTGTTGGCAAAAGGACATGGGGGGCCTTTGTTCCCCCCACATCTTCGCCATTACACTGACCATGACTAAGAAGCCTTATTAGTTTGAAAGCTTTTTTTTACTGTGTAAATCTAGCTCTACAAGATTATGAGCGACTTAAAACAGTTAAACGCCAAAGCAGTTGTTTGCTAAGAGTCATGGGGGGGCGTCGCCCCCCAAAATCCCCCCTACCCTCTACCTATAATTATAAGGCCATGATGGTTTAAATGTTTTTTCTATTAGTATTAAATGAACCTAGCTCTACAAAAGTATCAGCAACTAATTACAAGACAAAGCAGTTGTTTTAAAAAGGACATGGGGGGGCTTCGCCCCCCCACACCCCCCCTTTAGACTGCCCATGATTATAAAGCCATGATGGTTTACATGCTTTTTTAATAATAGTATTTAAGTAAACTTAGCTCTACAAACCTCTCAGCGACTAATTACCCGCCAAAGCAGTTGTTTGCAAAAGGACATGGGGAGGCTTCGCCCCCCACGCCCTCCCGCCAAAGCGGTTGTTTGCAAAAGAACATGGGGGGGGGCTTAAAGCCATGATGATTTGAATGCTTTTTTCTCCCGTGTAAACCAGCTTTTTTTTAATTATGCGACAATTTTACATTGGAAAAATACCATTTACATTTGTTTAGTTTCTAAAATCACTACAGGTTACTGTTTAGGGTACTTAAAGAAAGAAGTAAGCGAACCATCTAACCCCTTGAGCGTAGTCACGGACATATTCATCACCCAGGAGGCGGGGGACAATAAAGTAGTCATTGACATTGGATAAATCCACAGTAAACCTGGATCTGCCAGGGGCATATTTTCCGTCCAGCAAGGATAACAACCCCATTCGTAATCAGTCTCGTAAATACAATTTTAGTGGCGCAGAGATCCGGGTTTTTATCCTTTTGGATCCTCGCCTTTTGGACCGCCTTTTTCAGTTTCAGAAGCTTGCTTATTCTTTGCCTCGGCCTACGGAAGCTCCCAGAGCTCTTGCTCGGGTTCTTGATCCGCTTGTGTGGTGCGGAATAACTGGTCACGAGGACGGCGCCAATGATGAGCCGTCCATGGATCCGCGACCTAATCCTCTTATTTTTGAATCTGGCTATCCTGACTTTATTATTATAAAACTAATTATACTACTATATATGCAAAATTAATTATTATTTTTGTGAATTTCTTGCTTGATTATGTATAGTAAAATTATGTAGGAAACAAATCATTAATCTATACATCTCTACAACTACAACATCCTACATTCTCAATTCAATTTCATACGTATTTAATTTGTCTTAATATAACTGATCGTATGCATCCTTCTTGGCACAAAAGTTTGTTATTAATACGATTTGCGCTATAAAAATATATTTTTTATCGCAATTTTATACAAAAATTGCGTTTGCTGGGATAAAATTCACATTTGTTTCATCAATGTACTTTTATACATGCAATAGTATCTTTACTCATTGTTTTTTAACGTTTTATTAATTGTACCTAAAAGAAACAATCAATAAATATTTTCTCTTAAATATATAGAATCAGCTGTTAGTAAAAGGAACATGACAATGTGTTCCTGTTGGTTCCATCTAGCGTCATTCATATAAACTATTTCGACTGAGGCAACAAAACAGAAATGATCTATCTGAATTTTTTTATTTCTAGGCATTGTTTTTTTCAATAATAAACATTTTAACGTAGACTTAAAAAACTAACAATTGATAGGCATGTAGCATGTCATTTAAGTGTTTCGTGAAATAATTTTTTTCTAAATTCCACTGTTATTTTCCTTTTATTTTGAAACAATCTTTATTTGTATCCCGTAGTTTACTAAAGTAAATTATTGCCCAATGTTAAACTTATGATGATTTTTTGCAAGTTAAAATATTAAATTACTCAAAAAATACTAAACCAATATGCTTCATAATTTAATGGCATATTCCCTGTGAGATACTTAACGTTTGTGCGAAATTTGGAATTGATTAGTGTAGCGGTTTTTTAGTTACCGCGTTACGTACACACACATTCACACACTCACACACTCACACACTCACACACTCACACACTCACACAGTGATGGACAACGAATCTTCAACTCCGCTGATACATAGACTCGTTCACTTCGTTCACTCATCGATAAAAGTTACATTTGATTTAGTTTCGTACTAATGTTTAAACGTAAGCTCATTATGTACCACGTGGTGCCATCTTTATTTAGGCAGCGGCAGTTACAGTTATTTCCTTAGGGCGGCCCTTATGTTTTTAATTACAACCATGCACGTTTTAATAATTTGGCAAATTCCTTTTTCATCTGATTCGACGGTGCTTCGGCTTTTCGCAGAAAAATAAGTGCTGCAATCAGTGGTTGATCTTTAAAATTATTACTAACCGCCTATATATTAAGTTAAACACTAAGTGGATCGAGTTTAAAAAACTGCCGACAGATAGCACTATAACTAACTGCTCCGAACATTCAGCCCTTTATTGTACTTAATTGAGGCCCTACTAGACAATTCAGAGACGTAATGTTAAATCTACAAATTAATACAACCTTTTTTTAATTCAGTCCCTTTAGATTCTTCATATCAAGGTTAGAATATATTTTTTATCGTGAGCGAAGCCACGGGTTCTGCTAGTGAATTTATAAATTTAAAAGTGTTTCGAAATAAAGGGGGAAGAATTGTTATATATATATTAAAAAGGAAACAACTTAACCACCAATTAATATTTTGTGTTCCCTTGTTCAAAACACATGATTACAGTTTGTTTTGTTTTTATAAAATTAATTACACATTATAACTATGTGAAAATAAAATGTTTCTAATATTATGACCTATATTTTTATATATAATAAAGACGATGACGAAGAATAAGTGTCTCATGTAGAATTCCTAGATAGATCTCGTCACAAAAAATGACCAGTTGGAACTGCATGGTACTCGGCGGTGCGGGGTGTCGGGGATCGCTGATGTCGGCCGATCGGATCGCTGTCGAGGGAAGAATGGTGACTGGCGACGTGCACTCCGCGTATTTATGCGCGGTACATGAAGGGGTGGGGGACAGGTCTTCTCAGACACTGTTTCAAGGTCGCCGTGGGAGGTTTTCAAAAAACTGTGTAATTTATTATCACTAAAGCAAAATGATACACAAAAACTAAACCTACGAAAATAAACATGAGTACGAAATAACTAAACTACAATTAATTATTTATTTACATGAAGAGTAAACATGAGAAAAACTAACTTAACTAAGATGAATTATTTACAAGGAGAGTAACCTCGGTAGAGTTGTTCGTTGAAGGGCCGTGTGAGACTAAGTAGAATGAACACGGCCTTTAATAGCATCTAAGTCCTCGTTCATGAGCATACTGACAAATCGTTTCGGAAGATAGAATTCGAACTTTGGTGAATCTCATTCTTTGTACGGTGAATCGCCAAGAACAGCGAGGACCGCTTCGCCAACTGATGTGTCCATTTTCCTTATCGCGTGAACTGCGTAGTGTTTCTTCTCTTGTAGTTCGCTGCATTTGTTATAGTTATGAGGTCGGACTGAATGTTGGTTGAACTTATCAGCTAGGGATTTCAATTTTCCCATCGATGTCATGGTGAGAAATTAGATGTTTCCCGTGTCACGGTCTGGGTACGAATGATTAAATCACAAGTGTTATTATGTATTTATGTGGTATTTCCCCCTCCACTAGTACTGGACATCAACGCTCCAACCTTCTACGCACGAGATAATGCACAATTAGTGTTCTTATGTTAAGGATTTTTCACCCCGATGCATAAATCCTTTAAATGAGCTGCAAATCTTTGTCTACTGTAACATTTGTTACATTACACTTACAGTACTTTTGAATCCATTAGGTTTTTTCACTTCCAGTAGTGTACATATCGACATAATGTTGACAGTAGAGACGCATTATATTGTTGAGCTCCTTGTTCTGTGTAAAACCTTCATCCCATTCGATGTGGTTGAGATGGGTTATTTGGGTGGTTCGATGGGTGGTTTGTGGCTCTTTTTGGTACGAGATCGTAATTTACAGGCGAGGCGCAGCCGAGCTTGGAAATGCGATCGAGTACCAAGGAGACACTTTTGCTCCGTTTGATGAACAACTATTTTCATCATCTTTATATTAATAGGCAAGCATTTTTTCCATAAGTTTTTTGTCCTCCTTTTTTCTCAGTCTGTGTGCAACGTAGCAAAAGTCTAAGAACACCGATAAAATTGTATTTTTCTGTAGATGTGCAGAATCCCAATGATATTTTTAATAGTCTTTTAGAAATGTAGAAAATTGAATTTAAAATTTCAAAAAAAATGAACATTAGCCTTATGAGTTGCTGTTTTGGTGATATTACAACAACCAAATGTAAACAAAGTTAGCATCATATGTATCTGTTATCACATGCTATTTTTCGTAGCGTAGAGATTTGATGTATAAACATTAAGCCACAGTTTATTGGGGCATGGAGTAAAAATATAGAATTTGATTGAAATCAGGACTGCTTAGAGAAGATTAAGGATATCATACTCAAATGTGTTCCATTTTACATATAAATGGAAAATAATAAAGTTTACTTGCTTAAATAAGATTAAGAGATACAAATTTGCTGATAAAAAGGGAAGAAAAAAGTACATTAAGTTCCTACCATCCAATGTACTGATCGACATGCAACCGACAGGGCCAGCGACGGGGGCCAAGTGCACAGGGGCCTGGACTCATAGGGGGCCCGGATCCACGAGAGATTAGTAAAAATGGGGCCCAGAATCGAGATAAGTAAAAAAGGCGGGTTTCTCAATTGCACAGGGGCCCAAAAATCCTGTCACCGTGCCTGGCAACCGGAGTACAAATGGACATATTATATTCAAATTTTGTTTTTATTGGTGGATAATGGGTAAAATATAAATTACATTTTAGTGATAATAATAGGAAGAGAGGGAAGGAGGGCAAAAGTTCCAAATGGTAGGAAAGAAAGGAGGAGAGATGGTAAGAAGAGAATGAAGGAGAAAAGGAGGGAAAAGTGGAAAGAAGGTTGGAAGGAAGGGAAGTAGAGAGTGAGGGAAGAAATTATTGGAGGGAGGGAGAGTTCTGTGGTAAAGGGTGTACAGGATAAACTGACTTGAAGACTGAAGTTTTACTTTCCTCTGATTCAATAATCATTCTTAAAAAAATAAACATGTAATCTTAATAAAATAGTCATTATCTTAATGACATACTAATTACTAAAAACCATGCCGTAAGCCAGAAGTGAAGTAAATAATTATTCAAGGATTGAGAATTTCTCTTTTGGTTTTGGCCCCCAGTTTGGTTATATTATGTGTTTACATGGAAAAAATATACTATATGAAATGTATTTAGAAACTCATTGGTATATGCGGGGATCATTTACAAAATTAGCTATCCCTTTGTCACTTTGAAAATAGGTCGAATTTTCGACCACTGGCGATCTCTAGTTATGTATAAATAAACATTTCATCGTAAAAAAATTAGACTACATAATTTTGAGGTTATCCAAAATAGTCATCGTCATTTACATATCTGTTAGTTGTTTACAAACACAAGTTCAGAAATCGTTCAACCTTTCAATAACAAATTTTGACATTAGAGTACGGCAAAATTTACCATATGTTTTTTCAGTACTCCTATTCGAAGTGATCCAAAAACGATCATTTATCTACGACCATTGCAATAAGCACCAATTATGGTATTACAATAAACATTATAATGATATACATTAAAACACCAAAAACCAAGCAGTACTCTAATGACGACTTTAGAGTACTGGAGTCACTTTAGAGTACTGGTTCTAGACCAATGAGAGCTCGGCCAGGGCTGTACCCAGCTTTGGCGGGCCCCGGTGAAGATATTAAGCCGGGCCCCTCATGTCCTGGTACTGCACCCATTCCACTCAAAACCGTAGTTGATTTCCGGCTCGCCAAAGTGGTGACCTTTTTTTTTACTCACACGTGTCGATTTTGGTCCCTTCATTGCCGTTACGGGCCCTTTTTACCTGTTCCCGGCCCTTGTCGGGGGCTTTCCACTATTTCGGAGGCCGATTCTTGGACCCCGGGCCCCGGTCAAATTGTACCGGCTATACCGGTCTGAGTACGGCCCTGAGCTCGGCATTTGACGGAAGTAGTGTCATAATAACAATTACGCAATTCGCATATCAGCTGATTGTTGCATTACGATTCATGTTTGAGTTTACTTATCCCATCAGCTGATTGTTCCACAACGATTCATGGTTCAGTCTGCTTATTTGCCTAACCTCAAATTTTAGTTGACCTATTCCATCATTAGTAAAAGTCATGAGTTTTGTTTAACTTCGGGGGAAATTTTGTCGTATATTGTTGGTCGTAGATAAAATAGTGTATGCAACGATTGTATTATGCCTTTAAACCACTCGTGAGATTTTTAGAACTCTCGCTTCGCTCGTGTTCTAACTTACATCTCACTCGTGGCTTAAAGGCATTCATTATACAATCGTTGCATAAACTACTATTTGCGTACGACTTAGAGAACTAAAAACGGCTGTTTTCGGGACAGTATGATGAAAAATTAATTTTTTTATTTTTAGAAGTTATCTTGTACCAGTGTCTATATAGCAGAAATTAGTAGTATGACTATCAGTTTTTTGCGGTGCTTTGCGCTGCACGGGGTTAGTCTAATTCTAGTTTAATATAATTATGGTGGAACTAACCCGGCTTTGTTTTGTATATTTATATGATAATTTAGGTTTGTGAAAAAGCTACTTAAGAACAAGGAAATAAAGTAGGAGGTTTTATTGAAAATTTTATTTACTTGTATCAAGAACTTCATTTTAAAGATCTTGGGCAATTTCTTCGACCACTTCTTCGGCAATACCTTCGATCACTTTTAAGGCAATATCTTCGACCACATCTTGTAGTTCGACAATTTCTTCATGTGTTTCTGTAGGAATTTGAGTGTGATGAGACTGTTGAGACTCATGAGACACTACTTCTATATTCATACCTTCCTCCTTGACCTTCTCTCTAGATTCTTGGCTGTGCTTTGATTGTTCTGCTTGCAATGTTGTAGTAGGCTTAGATTCCACCGCTTGTAATGTTGTAGTATGCTTAGGTTCCTCTCCTTCCATTTCTGTATCTTGCTTGGCTTCTTCCTCTTCCAATGGTGTATCAACATTTATTTCTTCTCCTTCCAGTATTGTACTTTGATTTGATCCCTTATCTTCCAATTTCGCCTCCAGCATTGATCCCTCCGCTGCCAATTTTGTAGCCCGCTGAGATCTTTCTTTTTTCAATATGGCACCATGCGCTGATTCCTCTCCTTTCAATCGGGTAACAGGTTTTGATTCTTTTCCTTGCAAGGTTTTAGCACGTTCTGGCTCATCTTTCTTCAATTTGGTAACATGCTTTAGTTCCTCTTCTCTCAGCTTTGTACTGTGCTCCACGTCCTCTTCTCTCAGCCTTGAAAGCGTCTTTTCTACCTCCCACACTTTTTCTTTCGATCGCTCCGCTTCTAACTCTCTTCGCCTCTTTGCTTCTGCCTCAGCCAGTTCGATCTGCAGGGTTGTGAAGATGGTGCGGATGACGCAGGCAAGGCACAGCGCCCCTGGGTCTGGGGCTCGGGGACTCACCCCAGTTGTAACGTCATCTTGTAATGGTTTCACTGAGAGTCTTGTTGATGCTCTTGATGTCCTTGATGTCCTTGATGTCCTTGAGGCTCTCGTTGTGGTTGTGCCTTCAGCACCACTCACTGCAGCTGACACTCTCTTGCTCTAAACCCAAACAAAATATAAATAAATAAATGCATTCCGTCGTCTCAATTTGGTTTTTTTCATGATTTACAATAATCGTTAAATACATTATTATTTTAAGCAATGCTGAAGTTTCTTGCTTTATTTACAGTTATAATCAAAGTAATTAGATACTTAATTATCTTAAGTATCTAATAATTTTGATTATAATTTATATAAAAGTTAAAAATTACCAAACAAATGTCGTTGAATAAAAAACGAACGCGGTGCTGTGGACCATCAGTTCCAACTAATTTCCCATGCTGAACTAGTGACGCGATCTGCCAAATAGTAATAACTCATTTACTCATGAGATATTTTTTAAGGAATGACAATAGCTAAAATTGGTGCTATTGCAAAACGAACAGCGGCATTGGATTCAGCGTCGAAAATCCTTTGGCCAAAATACCTATCTAGTTTCAAAATAATTATCTCATTTAAAAATGCCGGATCCAAGCAGTTCGCTAACCATATTTGTGAAAACTCAAAAATTAAGGGGGTGTAACGGTAGTGAGCAGTAGTTTACCGTAGTTATCCTTTCTTCGTTCAATAATGCACATTCACAGTGGACTTGGCACTCTATGAAATTCATAACGGGAATTTCTGGTAGTAAAATGAACTCACAAGCCCTCTAACAGAGTACTCCATGGGATATTCAACGAAGGGGTCGAGGGCGTCGATGATGGTGCCGTCCCCAGGCTTGACCCTGGTGAACTTGAGTAGCCCGTCCCTGGCGTCTCGGGCGGCCTCCACCCACAGTGCCGCGTCTATCGGGGCGTCGTCGGCGGCTCCCAGGAACACCTGTCAGACAACGTAACGTTGGTGGGGTACAACCTGGCGTCTCGGGCGGCCTCCACCCACAGTGCCGCGTCTATCGGGGCGTCGTCGGCGGCTCCCAGGAACACCTGTCAGTCAACGTAACGTTGGTGGGGTACAACCTGGCGTCTCGGGCGGCCTCCACCCACAGTGCGCGTCTATCGGGGCGTCGTCGGCGGCTCCCAGGAACACCTGTCAGTCAACGTAACGATGGTGGGGTACAACCTGGCGTCTCGGGCGGCCTCCACCCACAGTGCCGCGTCTATCGGGGCGTCGTCGGCGGCTCCCAGGAACACCTGTCAGTCAACGTAACGATGGTGGGGTACAACCTGGCGTCTCGGGCGGCCTCCACCCACAGCGCCGCGTCTATCGGGTCGTCGGCGGCGGCTCCCAGGAACACCTGTCAGTCAAAGTAACGTTGGTGGGGTACAACCTGGCGTCTCGGGCGGCCTCCACCCACAGTGCCGCGTCTATCGGGGCGTCGTCGGCGGCTCCCAGGAACACCTGTCAGTCAACGTAACGTTGGTGGGATACAACCTGGCGTCTCGGGCGGCCTCCACCCACAGTGCCGCGTCTATCGGGGCGTCGGCGGCGGCTCCCAGGAACACCTGTCAGTCAACGTAACGTTGATGGGGTACAACCTGGCGTCTCGGGCGGCCTCCACCCACAGTGCCGCGTCTATCGGGGCGTCGTCGGCGGCTCCCAGGAACACCTGTCAGTCAACGTAACGTTGGTGGGGTACAACCTGGCGTCTCGGGCGGCCTCCACCCACAGTGCCGCGTCTATTGGGGCGTCGTCGGCGCGGCTCCCAGGAACACCTGTCAGTCAACGTAACGTTGGTGGGGTACAACCTGGCGTCTCGGGCGGCCTCCACCCACAGTGCCGCGTCTATCGGGGCGTCGTCGGCGCGGCTCCCAGGAACACCTGTCAGTCAAAGTAACGTTGGTGGGGTACAACCTGGCGTCTCGGGCGGCCTCCACCCACAGTGCCGCGTCTATTGGGGCGTCGTCGGCGCGGCTCCCAGGAACACCTGTCAGTCAAAGTAACGTTGGTGGGGTACAACCTGGCGTCTCGGGCGGCCTCCACCCACAGTGCCGCGTCTATCGGGGCGTCGTCGGCTCGGCTCCCAGGAACACCTGTCAGTCAAAGTAACGTTGGTGGGGTACAACCTGGCGTGTCGGGCGGCCTCCACCCACAGTGCCGCGTCTATTGGGGCGTCGTCGGCGCGGCTCCCAGGAACACCTGTCAGTCAAAGTAACGTTGGTGGGGTACAACCTGGCGTCTCGGGCGGCCTCCACCCACAGTGCCGCGTCTATCGGGGCGTCGTCGGCGCGGCTCCCAGGAACACCTGTCAGTCAAAGTAACGTTGGTGGGGTACAACCTGGCGTCTCGGGCGGCCTCCACCCACAGTGCCGCGTCTATCGGGGCGTCGTCGGCGCGGCTCCCAGGAACACCTGTCAGTCAAAGTAACGTTGGTGGGGTACAACCTGGCGTCTCGGGCGGCCTCCACCCACAGTGCCGCGTCTATCGGGGCGTCGTCGGCGCGGCTCCCAGGAACACCTGTCAGTCAAAGTAACGTTGGTGGGGTACAACCTGGCGTCTCGGGCGGCCTCCACCCACAGTGCCGCGTCTATCGGGGCGTCGGCGGCGGCTCCCAGGAACACCTGTCAGTCAAAGTAACGTTGGTGGGGTACTACCTGGCGTCTCGGGCGGCCTCCACCCACAGTGCCGCGTCTATCGGGGCGTCGGCGGCGGCTCCCAGGAACACCTGTCAGTCAAAGTAACGTTGGTGGACCGAGCCTCAATATTATTTCATGTTTGCCAGTTAGTTAATCCAATTGCTATAAAACATTTCAGTGTCATAATTGTTATAAGTATACTATTTTTGTTGTCCATACAATCTTTATCCCATACGCTAAATTTGTTCTAGATGGTTGTAGTTTTGAAAAGATTTTTAATTGTTTTCTTCGTTACCATCGTGGCAACTCATACACTAGATACACTACTTTGAAATGGCAACCTACCCAGGTGGGTATGATTGTGGCGCGATCTTGTAGTCTTGTTACTGATACATAAGGCTCGATGTTAAATTTTTCCCACTTTAAAATTTGTTTTATCAAGTTATGTATAGTTTTTCTCTGGTCAATTAACCTGTATAGAACACGTTTTAAACCAAAATTATAACTTATTTACAAAATTTGAAGGGAATCCTCAAATTTTGTATCAAGCAAATATTGCTAATATAGAAGTACATTCTTCTCTACTTTTAATAGTATATGATGTTTCTTCCGTACAAAGAAGTTCTGTGAGTAGGTACAAGCTATTCTCGAAAATCAAGGTTTTGATGTAATCTAAAGTTTTAAAAGTACAATAGGTTATTAAACGTAGTAGAATTAAGTGAAAAAAATACGTGGAGGTAGAAATAATTGGAACAAAAATGATTCTTGTTGTAAAAGGTAGGTAATATGCTCCTAAAAAAGGTTGGCATATTAAAAATATACATCCGAAAAGTCGCAGGAAACCTCTCAAAATCACGTTTAAAAATGGCGGCTTTTCTCACCATAAATAGCTTTAAAATAGTCTCTCGACTGCATTTTTTAATTAATGTTTTTTTCAAGATATTGACTTTGGACCACCATCAACTATTGTTGGGTGATTGTTTCTTAGGCTAATTTTGACATGGTACTCATTTTTGGCCGCCATCTTGGATCTGCCATATTGGATATATATATTTTTTCAAATGTAAAGGTGGTGTTTTGACACATCATTATAGACTATATTTTAACCTGAACTCAATGCTGGATCCGTTTTTAAAAATCTCGATTCGCTAAAAAGATGTGCTCAAATAAAAATTCAGCCCTATACATTTATTACAGTCATTCCGTGCTTTAAATATTATCTTGAATTATTTACCTTAGGCTATATCTCCAGTTCTAAATAAGGTATGTCTTAAAATACTCAGTGTTTTAACTGCTTTTATTTGAGGTATTGATCATTAAAATTGGATAAGTGTTGGACGAGCTATAAGCCCAAAAGCAGCTTGAAAATTATCTTTTGAATTTATTTTTAGTTAAAGATTTAAACTTTATCCTAATTTTGTCCGATTTTCATTATTTATTGCACAAATGAAAGCTGATAGTTCACCGGTTGTCTTAAAACCATTCCGACCTAGAGGCCGTAGTTGGGGCTGGGGAATTCAGTTTTTAAATAATTTTACAATTTTGAAAAATTGAATTTTTAGATTGGTTGGAGGTTCATACCTCACCTCAATCCGATTTAAATGAATCAAAGCTTAAATGAAAGCTAATATACCGTGTTAATTAAGACCTTAAACTTTTTTGAGTCTCTGTTAGATTTCTATGTATGAGTCATTAACTATATAAATTTTAAGAAAGTAAACTGATTTTATGAGGAATGAAGGTTCATAACTCAAAATAAGTAAGTCACATTTTAATGAGTGGTATTTAATATGAAAGCCTATAATTTACTGAGTAATTTGAGACCATAACGAACCTTGTGACCGATTTAGAACCTGCACTAAAAATCATTAACAAAAAAAACTTTGGAAAAATTAATTTTTAAGTAGCTTTTGGCCTTATTGCTCGTCCAACTCTCGTCCAATTTTAATGATCAATAGCTCACATAAAAGCCGTTAAATCACTGAGTATTTTAAGACCAACAAATGCAGCATATCTTATTTAGAGCCGAAGATATAATATAAATAATCCAAAATAATATTCAAAGCACGGATCCGTGCTTCGAATTATTTTTCCGTACATTCGAATGTCCATAAGAAATGTATAGATAGGGCTGAATTTTTATTTGAGCACATATTTTAGCGAATCGAGATTTTTAAAAACGGATTCCAGCATTCAGTTCAGAGTAAAAATATCGTCTATAATGATGAGCCTAACACTACCTTTACATTTCCTGTAAGAAAGGACCATGTGGTTCTTAGTTCGCCTCAATAAAGAAGTATTTTCATTCATTCATTTGAAAAAGAATTATATCCAATATGGCGGCCAAAAATGAGTACCATGTCAAAATTAAGAACCAATCACCCAACAATAGTTGGTAGAGGTTTCCTGCAATTTTACGGATGTATATTTTTATTATGCCAATTAGGAGCATATTACCTACCATTTACATCAAAAACCATTTTTGTTCCAATTACTTCTACCTCTAACACTATTTCTACTATACTAATTCTTGACATATACTTGGTTTGTAAACATAAATTGAAGGTTAAGTAATGATTTAAGAAATTTCAAAAATATTTTTCTACGAGAATTTATTTAGTTTTCTGAATATTATTCTTAAAGGTGATTTGTGCAAATACTGAAAACAGTGATTTTAATTAAGTAGATCTTCCCTGAATAGGGGGATCTTATTCAAATTTAGCCAAGAATTTTTGTTCCCTCAATGTCCGCAAAATTGCACTTTTTAGTACAGCCACAAAAAAGTCAGCTGTTATTTTCGTTTCATTGCGCTAACCTCAAACACCGTTATTGTTGAATTAATTTAATGAAGATTATTTTATTCATTTTTACTTTTGCTCCTTGTCCTTGTGATGAAAACTACCGTTACCGGAACTGAATTAGTTATAAAATTGTAGAGGATAGCCTTAAGTATATCCTTATACTCTAAAACCACAGAAAATAAACTACATGCATTGTACTTCTTATTCTAGGTCATGCACTGATATTAGTTGAGTACATGCAAAATCATTCAGTCGCACTACCTCTTTTGAACCTTATATACCTTTTGTTTTTATATCACAAAAACGTTAATCTAGAAACCCCGCAATACTTCTGTTGCTAGCAATCATTTTTAGATTAAAATTGCACCGTTTTAAAGAGGAACCCACAATAATTAAAATTACTTATGCACAGAGAAGAATCTAACAGAGGTTGCTTTTAAATGGGTCTTCTGTTGCGCCCAAGTGCTTGCTAGTTACAGTTAACTCCAGCTACAGTTAAGTTACTAGTTACTAGTTACATCCAGTTACTAGCTACAGTTAAGTTAAATTAGGAGAAGGCAGCGACGGTGCTGCTTTTTCACGGCGTTAATGGTGAACTTTTTTTATAAGACCTCGACACCAGCGCTCGACACCAGCTAAGCGCAACATTAGAAGATACCTCTGTTTGATTCTCCTCTGTGACTTATGACATTATTCATACAGATGGGAATACTAGTGAGGTAGGATAGCTATTTTTTGGGTAGAATATTAGGTTTCTGGCTACCACCATAAAATGTTTTATTATCAATGATCATGCATCTTGGAACTAAATTCAGCCCAGACCCAAAAAATTAGATATCTAATTTTCAAAATGGCGGCTAAAAATTGTTGTAAGAGGACAAAATTTAACTATTTAGACCATGGGCCGCCAATATGAAACCCTTCCCCCCGTGGAAATTTTCGACACATGTATTTTTTTGTTGCTTCTGACATGTACTTTAAGGTTTTGCTTGTTTGCGACGTTAAAATTACAGCATAACCAAGAAAAACAATAAATATCATTGATAAATCGTTGAAAAAAATAACATGGGATCTTTTTGAAAAAAGTCACTTGACTGCATTTTTACATGCATTTCCTGAGATATTGACTCGGGACCACGCCTATCATTGTTGGGTGGCTAATCCTTTATTTTGACAGGATAAAAATTTTCGGCCGCCATCTTGGATCCGCCATATTGGACATCAATTTATTTTTTTTAATGTAAGGATGGTGTTGTGGCACATCAATATGAACTAGATTTTTACGCTGATTACAATGCTGAAATCCGTTTTTGAAAATATGCATTCGTTAAAAAGATATGCACTAATAAAAATGTTTCCCTATACATTTCTTATGGAAGTTTCGTATTTTCAATATATTTATTATTATTTTTCTTCCATCTCTCATTATAATAGAGATATCCCCGTGTTGGGCCGGGACAGAATGTCCAACAGTATCCCCTGCTTGTCGTAAGAGCCGACTAAAAGGGGAGGGGGGCGCACTGGTCCTTTTTTCGCGTCTCCTTTTCATAACTCCATTCTCCGGTTCATTTCAATAGCCCGGTTGTTTTTTCTAAATCATTCCGGCCTATTTGCTGGGGTGACTCTGTGTTCTTCAGCCTCCATTGCGCTGGAGGTCTAGGACGAGCAGAGGGTACAGCTTAAAAACTGGGTTCTGCACCTCCCAGGCTGCCGGATAGTACAGGGGCCCGGGTCAGCCCAGCCAGCTGACCTGGCTGCCCTATCAGCCGGCGAAAATCCCTTTGGCCGTGGCGGTGCCGGTTGGCGACCGGATAGGGCCCTGCTGCGGTCACGGGGGGGCTCTGCCGAGGCCACTGCTCGTCTGGGACCGCCAGTGTTTTGGAGGCGGTCGAACACGGATATAGTTTCTCTGGTGATGGGTCGGTCTGACTTTCTCATCGGGGTACTATTGGGGGGTCAATGCCCAGTCTCGGGGGCTAAGCCAGACACTATGGACAGCACTGAAGGAAAAGAGACTCAAAAGGTGCAAGAATCAAAACGGGGTACCCTAACCCCACAAAGTAACCAGTCGCATAACCGCTCTTCACTGAGCGGGCCCGGTGACAAGGTGGCAAGCCCCTTCGAAAGAAGGTCGCGCATTGGAAGATCGCCGCCGAGCCGTGTCGTGACACCTGCCTCATCGGGGGCCAAAACACCTGTGGCCATCGATGAGACACCCACTGTAAATGAGCGGATGGATGATGGGTCGTCTCCCTTCGAGGCGGTCATCGCGCTCGCCAGGCAGCAGGAGGAGGAGCACATCAAAAAGTGCTTCGACACCCTCGCTGTGATGAAGGCCGCGACCACCCGGCAGAAGAACATCAGTCAGGATGTGAAGGATGGCATCGTCCAATTGGAGGCCAGCCTTCACCACATAATCCAGCTGAGGAGGTCGTGGCAGTCATGTGAGTCGGTGACTGCGTCGACGCAGACGACCCCATCACTGCGGGTTAAGGCTCAGCCGGCCGGTGGGAAGCGGGCTGCTTCCAGCCCCGCCCAACCGGAGGCTGAGAAGAAACCGAGAGGTGACGGTCCAGGGGAGACATCGGACCCCGAAAAATGGACGGACGTCGTTAGGAAACGACGGAAGAAGAGAGACCCTCCCCAGGAGCCTGGAAGCCAGCTCGGCGGACAAGAGAAGAAGAAGGCGCCAAAGAAGAGGCCCCGCAAGCAGCGGCCGGACGCTCTTCTCATCAAGCCGTCGGAGGGGAAATCTTACGCCGACGTGCTGGGCGAAATTCGCAGCAAAGCGAAGCCCGATGAGAAGGGCGCCGTCATCAAGGGCATGAGAAAGACTCGAGCCGGCGATCTTCTGGTCGAACTCGGGGACGCCTCCAAATGCAAGTCCGCTTTCAGCGAGGACTTGAGGACTCTTCTGGGAGCGAACGCAACCGTCCGCGTTCTCGAACCAAAGACGACGCTGGAGGTGCGAGACCTCGACGAGCTGACGACCGAGGCGGAAGTGACCGCTGCCGTCAAAGCCGTTCTCGGAGAATCCGTCGAGGTAAAAACCTTCCTCTCAAAGGCGAATGCTCGGGGACAGAAGGTGGCGATCCTGACGCTGGGAGCCAGAGCTGCCGCGAAGCTCCTGGAGAAGGGCCACCTCAAAGTGTGGTATGTGAGCTGTCGGGTGCGCGAGAAGCTCGTGGCCTCCAGATGTTTTAAATGTCTGGGGTTCGGTCACGTAGCTAATCGCTGCCCTGGACCCGATAGAAGCAAGCTCTGCTTCAGGTGCGGCGGCCAGGACCACAAGGCCAGCGCGTGCAATGCAGTGTTGTCCTGTGTCCTGTGTACAGAAGCCGGCTTGAAGGGCGACCAGGTCAAGCATTCCGCTGGGTCTGGTCGTTGCGGGCAGTACAGGCGGGCCATCCAGGAGCTTCGCCAGAAACAACAGAAATGATCAGTGTTCTGCAACTTAATATGCAGAGGAGCAGGACAGCAAACGACTTGCTGTTCCAATTCGCCACGGAGCAGGGTGCTGACCTACTGCTTCTCAGTGAGCAGTACCAGAACCGACGCTCCGCGCAGTGGTTCTCGGATCCCTCCGGCACTGCGGCAATATGGATCTTGGACCTCGGGAAGGTGCCTGTTCTCGATTCCGGATCGGGCAACGGCTTCGTTTGGGTGAGGAGCAGGGGTTTCACCGTCTTCTCCTGTTACCTCACTCCAAACCAACCGATCGGAGACTACCGCCACATGGTCGATTCCATTGAGGATGAGATCATGAAAATCTCTGGCGGGGTCATAGTCGGTGGCGATTTTAACGCAAAAGCCGTGGAATGGGGTTCCCCGCGGACCGACACTCGAGGTCGTTACGTCCTCGAGTCGGCTGCCAGGTCGGGCCTCTGTATCCTTAATACAGGCGGCATTTCCACCTTTCGCCGTCCGGGGTGCAGAGAGACGATCCCTGACATATCCCTTGCCTCTGAAGGGATTGTCCAGCGGATCTCCGACTGGCGTGTCTGCGAGGAGTATTCCTCTAGCGACCACCAGGGGATCCTCTTCAAGGTCCTTCCCGAGGGTGCGCGCTTGCGCGCTGAACCTGCTCCTCTGGCTTGACGCTGGAACACCAGTCGTCTGAGCAAAGACACCTTTAAAGAAGTAATCAAAGGCCAGAGCATTGTGAATTTCACATGTGCCGAAGATCTGGCAGCATCGACGATGCGTCTCATCGCGACCGCGTGTGAGCAGTCGATGCCCGGAGTTTCCCGCCGCCACAGGAAGAAGCCGGTTTACTGGTGGACGCCTGAAATCGCGGAACTCCGGAGGAGATGCCTTGGTCTCCGACGAGCTGCGCAGCGAGCCAGGAACCGCCCTGATGCAAATGCCAGATCGGCTGAGCACAGAGCGGCCCGCCGAGAGCTCCGCGGTGCCATCAACCGGAGTAAAGTCAGGTGCTGGAAGCAGCTGTGTCAGGATATCGACGGCGACCCCTGGGGGATGGGCTACAAACTTGTAACCCAGAAGCTAGGGGCTCGCTCACCACCTGCGGTCATGGAACCACAAGCCATGGCCGTCGTCGTCGATACACTGTTTCCCAGCCACCCAGTTCGGCCAGTCAGGGAATTCGGAGAGGTAGGCGCCTTCCCAGTTTTCCGGGAAGAGGAACTCACCGCCGCCGTCCGATCCCTACGACCCAGAAGAGCGCCCGGTCCCGATGGCATTCCGGCGGAGGTGCTCAAGCTCGCTGCGGAGGTGAATCCCAGGCTTCTGCTCGATATGTTCAACGCGTGTCTGGCGGAAGGCGTTTTCTTTTCTTCGTGGAAGGTTGCCCGCCTTGTTCTTATCCCGAAGGCGAAGAGTACACCGGGGACCCCTTCTTCTTTCCGACCCCTGTGTATGCTCGACACGGCCGGAAAAGTGCTTGAAAAGCTCTTGCGCGTCAGGCTGACCGAGGCCATCGTCTCTGCGGGGGACTTGTCCCCGCAGCAGTACGGCTTCAGATCCGGTCGCTCTACCATCGACGCTATCCAGGAGGTAGTTGAGGCAGTGCGGAGGGCGGAGGACCACAACCACTGGTCGCGCCGCGTGGTCCTTCTCGTCACGCTCGACGTGAAGAACGCCTTCAACTCCGCCAGGTGGAGCGATATGCTGTGGGCGCTTGAGCATACGTTCCAAGTTCCCTCTTACCTCCTGCGTATGATCGAGGCGTATTTGTCAGACCGTGTTCTTTTGTACGACACGACCGAAGGCCAGCGGCGCATTCCCATCACTTCCGGGGCTGCGCAGGGGTCCATTCTCGGACCAGATCTCTGGAACGTGTCTTACGACAGTTTGCTGAGGCTAGACATGCCCGATGAGACCCGCCTCGTTGGCTATGCTGACGACGTCGCTGCCTTGATCGCTGCGAGGAACGTCGAGCAGGCAAAACTGAGGCTCAGCGTGGTAATGGCCAAGGTCAACGGGTGGATGCGAGATCACGGCTTGTCCCTGGCTGCCAGTAAGACGGAGATCGTCGTCCTCACCAAAAAGAGGATTAACACCGTGTTCCCGGTGCAGATAGGTGACGTCACACTCGAGACTAAGCCTGCTGCAAAGTACCTGGGAGTCATGGTCGACAGCAGACTGTCTTTCGGCGAGCAGATCCGGCGCGCCGCCGACAAAGCCGCTAAGGGTGTCGCTGCCCTTGGTAGGCTTATGCCCAATGTCGGCGGTCCTCGCTCCTGCAAGCGCCGCCTGCTCATGACTGCCGTCCAGACAGTCTTGCTGTACGGGGCGGAGGTATGGGCTCACGCACTCGAGAAGCGAGTCTTTCGAGATCGGCTTGCCCGAGTCCAGCGCCGAGGAGCTCTGCGGGTCGCTTCAGCCTACCGCACAGTCTCCGAGCCTGCTGTGATGGTGATCGCCGGAGTCATTCCCGTCCTCTTCCTCGCGAGGGAGAGGCAGGCGATTTACCGGAGGAGGCCTGAAGTGGGCCGGGAAACAGCTGCCAGGGAAGAGCGCGATCGCAGCTTCGACTCCTGGCAGCGCGACTGGGAAGCCGAGCCGAGGGGACGTTGGACCTTCAAGCTCGTACCTTCCGTCCGACCATGGGTGGAACGGCAGCACGGCGAGGTCGATTACTACGTGACGCAGTTTCTTTCTGGGCACGGGTACTTCCGAGCCTATCTGCACCGGATGGGCAAAGTCGCCAGCCCGGACTGTCTGTATTGCCCCGGCATCCCAGACACGTCCGAGCACACCTTCTTTCAGTGCGACCGTTGGCACGTACGCCGAGCCTCGCTTTCATCTGAGATCGGCGTGATCGTCAGCCCAAACAACATCGTCGGAGCTATGCTCCAGGGAGAGGGCAACTGGAACTGTGTCAAGCACTACGTCCAGGCCATTCTTCGGGCGAAAAAGGTCGACCTCGATCGGCCTTAATCCTCAGCATTTCCCCACGGAGGTTGCCCTAGAGGCGTAATATCAAAGGCCTAGCCCGAAGTAATGTGTGAAACAGTTCCAGGCTAGTGTCCTCGGTGCCGAGGGGGGTGGTTTAGTCGGTAGTTCACGGGACATCGAGCTCGTGGGAGTCCGACACTACTGAGGGGACAACGAGCCCCTCAGTGTGCGTAAACGCATTCCACCTCCTACCCAAAAAAAAAAAAAAAAAAAAAAAAAAAATTATAATAGAGATATGTAGTTCGTTTTAGTCTTGTAATACTCAGTTAAATACCGGCTTTAATTTGTGTATTAATCATCAACATCGGTTAAGTGACAGATGAGCTGTACGGCTCAATATAACTTAAAAATCAATTTTGCAGAAATATATTTTTAGTCAAGTATTAATATCCCATATGGAAAAATTTATATTTAAAATATATTTTTTTAAATATATAATAATATATTTTAGAATAAAACGTCATATATTTTAAATATATATTGAAATATATTTAAATATACAAATTATGGGACCCAGAAAGATATAATTATATATTTACTAAATATATAATTATATATATAATTTATTTCTAAAATATATTTAAATTATATTATTGTTTGTTGTTAATAATATATTATTTTATATTTGTAATATATTTAGGTAAATATATTGTTGTTTGGAATAAAAATATATTATAAATATATTTAATTTATATTTCAAAATATTTTTCAAAATATGATTTTTTTCAATTTAAATGTCAAAACTCTACAAAAAAATTAATAAATTGATATATAAATATATAATATTAGCCTTACATTTGATTTTCATGAACAAAAAAAGGGTGACCCCCCTGGGATTCGAACCCCGGACCTTCGCTCTACCTACCCTAACCTAGCCCACATCCTATCCTAACCTAACCTACGCCTTAACCCACTCGGCCAATTCGACTCGCGGGTGAGACGGCATAACTTAGGATCTAAAGCTGATTGGGAACGCTGTTTCCTTTTGGAGTTGGAGTTTCAATGCTTTTGCGTTGTAGCACTAGTCTATTTTTAATGGACAGCATTCAGTAATTAAATAGTTGGTGTTGTATCTAACACACGTTGCGTACTTTAAGTTTATCATAGGAGTTGGTGAAGACTGTAAATGTTCTTTGTATCTTATTTGAAAATTTATTCTAAAGTTTGTCCAAAATAGATGTTACCGTATCGCAGTTCCAACATTTAAGTTTATACACTCCCCTGCTTTCGTCAAGTCATCTTTTTTCTTTTCTGCCGTTGCTTGTGATCGCTTATAAATCAAATGAATTATTATTATTTTTTAGTTCCATAGGCTATTTTTACTTCCGCATTTTTAAAGGTCTCATACAGTACATGCTTTGTTAATCGTACATAATCTGATTTAGCATTGGGCATTACATTATGTGTTGAATGACAGTATATTGAGATGTATTTCAATAGTGTTTCCTTAAATATAAAACTTCCTATATAGTATAGGATTGCATAAAAATTGACTAAGAAATATCAATTATTTTACATGTAATTTTTCTTTTTCATTTTTATATGAGTACATTCTGGTCAGTACTTTTTAAGTTTTCATCTATTTTGGTGTAATTATGTTTACTTCATATTATGTAATTATGTTTACTTCATGTATTATGTGTTTGGTATAATTATGTTAGGGTATCTATAAAAGAACTTCAGGGTTTTGAGGCAAAATATTGTTATGAAGCAATAAGCTTATGTAACTGTTTTATACATGATTAAAAGGTTGCATTTTGAATTTTTCTTTAGCAATTTCATAAAGTTCAAAATGGGCTCCCTTGGCGGCACAGAACACATTGTAACGATATTCCACCTCCTTTTATGTCCTGGATCGCCTGGCTGACATTTCTGGGGGGGGGGCGGTTGCCACAGAATTAATTATTCGTTGCCTGAGGTGGTCAACATCACGAATTTTCGAAGGATTCTGTGTACCGTAACGACAGATTTAGTTTATACTAGCCAAATAACGCATTGAGCCTTTTGTGGCAGCGCTGCCTTTAGCGCAGGAATTCAGACAGCACTTGACAGCCGCACTAAGTTGTTTCAAGGCCAATGTTCCGCAGCGCTGCCACCTCTTGACAAAAACATTCCCAACTGTTATGAGTTAAACCTTATGAGCTACTCGTTTCAAAGAAATTAAATGCATTTCGCTACCTTCTACAGTTATTAAGATATTAATTTTTAAAATCCCGGAGTTCTTTTACAGATACCCTGCATAAGATGTTCCGCATATTTTGATTTTATGCTTGTCAATTTGTTTAATATATTATAAATATATTTGTTTTTATATTTGCAATATATTGTTAATAATATATTTCAAATATAAAATTAAAGTTATATTTGAAATATATTCATAATTATATGTTATAAAATATATATGATGTTAATATATTTAAAATATATATCACTAACAGTATTTCGTAATATATCTGTCTTACTTTAGTTTTAATATATTTGTAATGTATTGCAGAATATATCTCAAAAATATATTTCATTAAATATATTTTAAATATATACAAGAATATATTTAAAATATATATCACTAACAGTATTTCATAATATATACGTCTTACTTCAGTTTCAATATACTTGTAATGTATTGCAAAATATATTTCAAAAATATATTATACTAAATATATTTGAAATACATACAAGAATACATTTCAAATATATTTCACTAACAGTATTTCGTAATATATTTGTCTTACTTCAGTTTAAATATATTTGTAATGTATTGCAAAATATATTTCAACAATATATTTAATTAAATATATTTGAAATATATACAAGAATATATTTCAAATATATTTCACTAACAGTACTTCATAATATATACTCTTACTTGAATTGAAATATATATATTATATATTTCAAAATATATTCCTAAAATATATTTCATTAAATATATTTTAAATATATCATGGTATATACTTCAAATATATTTTCAATATAAACTAAAATAATATATATATGATAATATATTCTATATATATTTTGGTCTTTTTAAATATATTTTAAATATATTTAAATATATAATTTTTCCATATGGGATCTTCGGTTCTAAATAAGGTATTGAATTCATTTTGGTCTTAAATTACTCAGTAAATCATCAGCTTTCATGTAGGCTGACTTCCAATAAGATCAGAGTGAAGGTTATGTAACCTTTGAGCTTTCACTCAACATGATTTCGATTTACTTGCATAATTTTACATTAATTTATTGTAGGATTTCTCTAGTTCCAAAGAATACTCAGAAATCGTAAGGTCTAAATTTACTTATTAGATTATTGGCTTTCATTTGAGTCAGAAATTATTATGTATTATATTTTGAGTTTCAGCTGAGTTGTGGTTCTAAAACCCACATAAAATTAAGATTTTCAGAAATTTTCGTTTATATAAATACTGATCTCTGCAGTTCCAGGAAAGGTCTGAAGTTCTGAATATTTTTAAAAGACTCAGGAAAATATCAGCTTTCGTTTGAGACTGTGATAATTTAATTCAAACACGTTCGGGGTGAGTTATAATCCAAATTAAGAGTAAAATTTAAAAATAATTAAACTTTATATCGTAACGAGCCTTAAAATTCGTTTACAGCATAACCGATTTTACGTATCAATATTTATAACAAAAGCCGACATATCACTCCTTATTTTAAGACCAAAATGAACTAAATACCATATTTAGAACCAAAGATATACATACTTGAATTTAAAAAAAGTTTCCGAAAAATAGATTTTTAAGTTAAGTTGAGCCCTGTAGCTCATCTGTTACGTGTCCGATGTTGATGATTAATATCACAAATTAAAGCCGGTATTTCACTGAGTATTTTGAGACTAAAACTAACTACATATCTTTATTATAATAAGAGATAGAAGAAAGATAATCCAAAAAATATTGAAAAAACGAAACGTCCATAAGAAGTGTATAGGGATAAATTTTTATTAGTGCATATCTTTTTAACGAATGCATATTTTCAAAAACTAATTTCAGCATTGTAATCAGCGCAAAAATCTAGTTCAAAATGATGTGCCACAACACCATCTTTACGTTAAAAAAATAAATTGATGTCCAATATGGCGGATCCAATATGGCGGCCGAAAATTTTTATCCTGTAAAAATAAAGGATTAGCCACCCAACAATGATAGGCGTGGTCCCGAGTCAATATCTCAGGAAATGCATGTAAAAATGCAGTCAAGTGACTTTTTTCAAAAAGATCCCATGTTATTTTTTTCAACGATTTATCAATGATATGTATTGTTTTTCTTGGTTATGCTGTAATTTTAACGTCGCAAACAAGCAAAACCTTAAAGTACATGTCAGAAGCAACAAAAAAATACATGTGTCGAAAATTTCCACGGGGGGGAGGGTTTCATATTGGCGGCCCATGGTCTAAATAGTTAAATTTTGTCTTCTTACAACAATTTTTAGCCGCCATTTTGAAAATTAGATGTCTAATTTGTGGGGTCTGGGCTAAATTTAGTTCCAAAATGCATGATCATTGATTATGCAAAGTTTTATGGTGGTAGCCTGAAACCTAATATTTTCATACTAACCTACCTCACTATACGTGTCAAATACATTGTACGTGTCCCGCTTCGCTGGGAAAATTAAACAAATAATTATTTAAAAAAACAAGTGCATCAGCTGTCTACTCTTGTTCCACGTTCACCTTTCAGTATGGAATATCGGAATATCCATATCATGGTGTAAAGAAATCCATATCTACTATATATTTGTCAAATACGACTCACCTATCATCGCACAGCCCAAACTATACCACCTAGAACCTTGAAATTTTGCGTGGGCGTTTCTTTCAGGGCGTAGGCATCCGCTAAGAACGGATTTTTCAAAATTCAAAGTTTTCAGGGGTTTTCAGCGAGGTCAAAGTTTTCAATTTTTCCCATATAAAAGTATGTTGGGCCATTTTTTGTTTACATTTTCAATCCTATACTCTTATATGAGTAATGTTATCGTGCTTGCTTGTATGCTTGCTTGCTTGCACATTTATCTCAAAAACGGCTCCGAGGATTTCTTTCAAAGTCTGGAAATAAGTAATTTATGACTCAAAAACGTCTTTTACGCAGATTACTTGGCCAGAGAAAATCTAATAACGTAATAAATCGAATTTTAAAGTTGTAAAATTTTAACATTGGCCTTATGGGTTGCCGTGATAGCAACGAAAATAAACAAGGAAAGTGTAAACAAATGAAGTAATAATAACAGCTGTTTGGAATCTACAGCTATCAAGGGAAAATACAGCAGGTGGGATGAAGAGTCCATGGAGCAATAAAAAAGGTTTATATTGACACATTTTATGACATTGAGATATTTTATAGTAACTGGATGAACTGGTAAACATGAAATAACACCGAGCAAGGCTCGGTCCACCAGGTACTGTTCATTCAATCAAGCAGCTGGGAGTTAGCTTCACAAATGTATAAACTACGATGTCGCAGTTGATTATAATTTGCTTTCTTTCATCACGGTGTTATGATTTTTGTTTATTTATTTTACGGGACATAATTATATACTATATAAAACTTCCATTTAGTTTAATTTTAGTACCTAAAAAAACACGATATAGTGTTTATCGTGAGCGAAGCCACGGGAACTGCTAGTTATACCATATATTTAAAATGGCAATTTATGGTGTATACTAACAAGATTATGTTATGATCAGCTGATAATTTTGTAATAAATTGTTATGTATAGTAAAAAAAATACCCAACATAGGTAATATAGAATTGCATTGCCCCATTAGACTCGACATTCTGTCCATACGGGCTTCTCTAGCTTTTGGAATAGGTTCCAGCGATAGCAGTTACTTTTATAATAGCCTCTGTAACTCTTCGTAGTAGTTAGGCCTACCTTGTGACTCAGTGCAATTGGTTGGTTCACTGGTCCTTGTCCTTATTCTCCTAGATTATTGTTGTTAATTGTTATTCTACAAAAAAATATTGTTCTTGTTACCGCAATTTGACTGTTCAGTGAATAATGTCGACGTTTTGTGTATAGTATGTGTACAGGCCTATAACTGTTTCGAGGAGCAAGCTAGAAAGTATTTTAATTCTCCCAGCTGTAAATTTACTTTGGAATTACTGTATGTAACTCTATTTTAGTAACAATTAATTATCTCTTAAAATCAGAAGCTATGTGAAATACAATAGCTTTTGCAATTAAAAATAACTCCCAAATTCTGAAATTTATTTATTTGAATTTACCTGTTTCATCAGTTGCTATTAATTAATAGATATTTTTTAATTTCAATGAATTTTGTAGATTTACTGCAATGGTAAGAGCAGGCATGTCGGTATAGGTTGATTCAAATAACATGGCCCAGTCCGTCCGTAAGACTACTGTTAATTTTAGCATTGGGCTTTTGGACATTCTGGACCACGTTATTTAACTCGTACAATAAAGCATAATATCTCTGCCTCTGTTTTCCTATATACCTCAAAGCCTCAACAGGTATAAATCCATTGAAACTGTACGTTTCCAACATCTGTGGAGTGTAAGGTAAGGTAAGGTGGATAGTCGAAGGTAATGTATAAACTAGAAAATTATTTTAAAACATATTTTAACAACTATTCTAATGTATCTAGCTGTTACCCAGCTGATTTATTTCAATTTTCAAGCTCCATCCCAATCAATCAGTTTCATTAGTCAAGACGAATTTTGCTGCAGGTGAATTGCCATGTAACTCTAAATTTCATCAAAAACGCTCTTTCCGAGAAGAGGTAAAGAATCGATCGATTACAAAAGTAACTGTTACCACTGGAACCTATTCCAAAAGCTTGAGGAGCCCGTGTGGACAGAAGGTCGAGTGTCCCATTAGGCCTGTACTGAAAGGTGAATGTGCAATAGAGTATAAGGGAAATGTTCATCATATTTTCCCTGGGATTTTCTCATAGAGACCTTTCATTTAAGTTTAGGGTTGATGGGTATCAGCATAGCCATCTCTAGTAGAGATTGCCGTGGTGTCAGACTTGTTTTTTTCAAAGTTGCTGGTTATTTGAGCTCTATATAGATTAACTTAAGAAGAAAGTAATAGAATTATTTTTTAATAATTAACGTTGTCTTTTAAATAGAAATTATCTTTAATTTTCTATATTTATTTTAATTTAAATCCCAGAACAGCCTTGCACTTTATTTGGTAAAAAGCATTGACTTTGAATACAGAAGGAGAACGCTGTAACTGGGTCCTCTTTTAAATCCTGGCTGACACAAAAGATTAAATGGCAATGGAAAATCTCCTTCTGTATTCAAAGTAGGTAAATGATAAAAGTTACTGTATTTTTACTTGGTGTTGATTTTCGCCCGCCATAATCTTGGAAAGCAAACGACTGTTTTACACAAAATGTGGCGTTTTCACCAATTATTTTTTATTCAGAGCTAATTTCATTGCCGCGGTTCGTTTTAAAAACCAACACATTTGCAGGATATGAACGATTTTTATCAGTTTCAATGTTCCGTATGAGTTAATAATACGAAAAGCTAAAGAATGACAAGCAATCGCCACCAACCTCTATTTAACTATTTTTACTTAAATAACGTATATTGTATAAAAATTTCGGCCACCATCTTGGATCTGCAAAACTGTCCACTATAACAAAAGAGAAACCATGTTACCTATTATGTAAACGTTTGATTTTACTGGTTAACAGTATTGATCATGCGGAACTTGTATCATGCGTTTTGTCAAGTAACGAATAAGGTCCAAAAAGAGAAAGTGCCCCGGAATGATTTTGCTTACTCAACTACCATCAGCTCCTGGTCTATATAATAAAGATAACAAACCTGAGCTGCTGAAGAAAAAAGAATACTAAATATTCCACCTGCAACACCACCCATGGTAAAACCTGCCAAGTAAGACATTTGCTCCAAAAACTCATAAGGTGTTGAAGTGTTTAAAGACTTTTTATCAAATTCTGTTTGAATACCTTTGGCAAATTTGGTAATTGTTGTGCCAAAATCGTGGTCGTTGTCCAGTTTGTTAAGATATTCTTCCATGTTTTGAACAGTTTCAACAACTTTAGGAAGAACTTCCAATAGATAAGTAGTTTGTTCTTTAGAGAATTTTGGTCCCACAGCTCTTTTGTCCCCTGGTTTTATCGTGTATGGAAGGGAGACTGAGGGCGAATCCACAATGACATTTGGTTCTGCAGCCATTTGCAAGCCTTTTTGACTCCAAGACATGACATCCGCTGGACGGTCTAACAGTTCTAAAGTCCTGTCGTCTCTTATTTTCAAAACACTTAAAGAAAATCCTGCTGAATTTGAATTTAAAAATCGACCAGAGTACATCCGCTTTACTGTAATTCCCAAAGTGTTAATTTGGTCGAGAATCTCCTTAATTATGAGGCTAAAATAAAAGTCGGATAAGTTTCCTAGATTATTTATAATTATGGCTATTCGGTCTCCTCTAGTGACATGAAGAGAAAAATGTGAGCTCGGATGAAAAAGATGAGTCAGGGCTTGTTTCACCATGAAAGAAAGTCTTGCGGCCTCCCCAGGGTCATCGAGAATATCCCAGAAAAAAATCAGTTGTTCAGAATCTTCCCTGTAACCGGGACCTATCGCCATCATATCAGGACGTATCTGAACATTTAATGAACCCAAGCAGTTACCTTTCAGTTTTTCAATAGTGTAGTGTATTTCTTGCAGTGTTCGTTTTTCTTCTGACATAGCACCTGCTATTTTAAACAAGAACTTTACGCCACAGAGTCCTATTCTTCCAATGGTTTTGCTAACAGCCACCCCTGACACATCATCACCAACAGTAATAAGTAAAGTTTTTATGCCCTCGCGAGCGGCACTTTGACATGCCGCTCCAAAGTTCAATCTGTTTCCAATATTATTATTTACAATCACCAATATACCTTGATTGTTTTTTCGTGACAGGACTCTTAGAACTTCTAAGATAGTCAGAGATGGGGGAGATTTTTTCAATCTCCCAAACACCACTCCAGTTAGCATGCCAGGACCTACAGAGCCAGAGAAGAGAGGGTCCGTGGTCGTAGCGCCACCTGACAGCAACTTGACAGAGTCCACCAGGGCTTCGTGATCCTGACGAAGTAAAGTCTTGTGACTTCTTAGTAATACAAGCTTCTTGTTCTGTACAATCATACTTTCCAAATACCTTTCTAAAAAACTTTCCTTGCCAAAAACTGGTGAAATACTTTTTTTTCCTCTGGCCAACTGATTTGATATAATTGAGAACCGCTTTTGTTGAGAACTGATGGATCCATCAATTGTAGTCTTACTGTTTACCTCTTTGAATCTGAAACATATATGTTAAATACACTAGATAACACGTAGCTCGAAATCGAGCTAAAATCATATAGTAAAAGAATGAAGAATAATCAGCCTATTTATATACTTTTAAAGTATAATAAAAGGGCTAAATGCATCAACAAAATTATGGCTTAACTACTGAAACTTTTAAAGTTAATTTTATCCACCGCAGGAGTTTCCGGTAAACGTAAACGATTTTTTATGGAACACCTTCATTTCCCCATGTCTTATTTTTCTGAAATGTATATTTTAACACCGGAAAAAGATCAACCTCTGCTTAGAGCAACATGTAGCTGACCGAGAGCAAACACTGGCGCCGCGCCGTGAGCAATGACTTTGTTTAGGGATTGCCGCTGCACCTTATTGATAATTATCTCCAAAACAGATATTGTAGGTAACGGCTGGCTTTATAGGTAACCTTTCCTTTGTGGCAAAAACACGTAAATAACGCAATATCTCTACCAGTCTTTTCATTCTTGAAATGAACACACCACAATGAAAACATTTTTAGTTCATTGGTCTGAGGTTGGAGGGCTCAGGTTAATATAACTTCAAAAAACACTATGATATATCATAAACTACATTGTAAAACAGGTAACTGCAATGTTTAAGAGCTCTAAAAACTTCATAACATAACCTAAATTACATAGTAATTCTTAAAAAAAAGAAAACTGTTGAAAACAAAGCCAAATCAGCTGTAAGAATAAAAACTACTATTTTCGAAAAATTAATTATAATTGCTGCAATCTGTGGTTTACCAGAGCTTGGCCATATGTTTTGTAAACAAAGTAAACTGAGCTTGCTCAATTGTCGATGAATAGCGCCACAGTTACGAAACTTCAGCCCTTTACTGTAGTTTAGTTAGGCCCTTTTTTAAAATTCTGAGACTTGTTGACAAATCTACATAAAATTCCCTTTAATTTGACACCTCAAACGTTAAAATCCGCCCAACCGTTACTGCGGTTGGACTGTGAGAAGAAAACCGCTTGCGTATTAATATATAGATTCTTATTTTAATACGTCAATAGGAAATAAAAGCAAATTTTTAAAGTTCTAACATTAATGTAGTTTTAATTAACGATTACCTACTGTTTTTTATGCATATACAGTAAATAATTTACTTGATTGACATCCTTCATTCCTCTGGAAATGGCTATACACAGTGTAGGTATGCACACACTATACAATTTAGTACGGCTTTACGTAATTTCACTTAGAAAAATCAATTTAAGAAATGAGTTTCTGTTTGGAACTACTATGCCTAGTGACATTTGTCATTTTGTTTAGTTTTACATGGAACAAAACTAAAAGGTTATCTCCCGATTTACTTACGCTCTAGTTAAACATTCCATTCTTGAATACTAATTCGTTTATTGTAAAATTATTATTATATAGTGTTTGATATAATAATAAATACCACAAAAATTTGAATGAAATCGACCAAAATCTTTGCTCAGAAAAGTTTGACACAAACAAACAACAGTAACCTAAAAATTCAGAGGAAATTTAATTATTTTTCACATAAGGTATAACAGATGATTATTTAATTTTTTCAACCTATATTTTTCTTATTTCCAACAGGGTGTGGTTACAATTACAATAAGGATCGCCAAATTTATATTTACTGGGGTATTTACTATCAGCATAACGTATAATTAAAAACGGGGGGTTAAAAACGTATACAGTTCTTTATTTACTTCCTCATAATATGTTCTTTAGTGTTAGGCTTATTAGATAAATATGCTATTTATAAGACATTTTGCATTATGCTATGTAAAAGACATTTTGCTGAAATCCCTATGTGATATAAAATTTTTAGAATCTAATGTAGGCAGCCTCAGACTAGTTCAAATTTCGGGAGTTATTCTGTTTGTTGTTATGCCTTTAATTGCCTATAAACGGGAAATTACAATTGTAATTTATGAAAATTTCCCGGAGGGCCCCTGGATCCGCCTTCCGTTGGGGGGTATTCCATATCCTGATCCAGACTCTCAGCCTGCCTACTTGTTTGACGTCATAAATTCTGCAGCATGACCTGTATTTTCAGTGTGGCCTTGGTAGGAGCAATACCAGCTGTTTCAAATTATTTTTAACGTGAGTATGAGTACATCCACACGGGTAATATCTACACCTAGGGAAAAACCTCATTAATGGCTTAGACTAATAAAGGTAATGGAAGTGAAACAATTTGATTGATCGAACATAAAAATATATTTTAACAGATTCCAATATATTATATTGATTTAATCGTGTTCACGTACGTCAATTTAATAAAATACGCAAACAATTGAGATTAATCAATCTGTTATCTTATATGAACTTTAATACTTTTTAAGAACTGATTCAAACTATTGGTAATTCTTTTATTAATCGTTTTAATCGTTTTAAACTGTTGTTCAAAGCAGGGGTGCCCAGCCCCCCCAAGGGCAATGGCGCAAGCCCCCCCCCAAACCAAGCCTAATGCCCCCCCCAAAACATGACCACCCCCACACTTTAATTTCTAACATTAGTTAGTATGTCAATAAAAACACACACCTCATATCCTGCCCTATCAAAGGGTATCATTGCGTTTTATGTACCAAACTCTTAAAAGTGCAAATGACTACTAAGTATCAAGTAATAAAGTGATAAAGCATACAATAATAAAGCATACCAGCATTAGGTAATAAAGTGATATCACTTCAATATATAAAACACATTTATTTATAGGTCAGTTTGGTTCCAATAGCGTGAATAAAAAAGTCACTAATATGTTGCTAGTTAATGAAAAAATAATGAAGTACTTTTTACAGTATGTGCAACTAGTGATACAATACAAATAATCAGTGTTGTGATGGTGTCTTTCGCAACCCAAGGGCCGAAAATGAGGTTTTTCAGCAAAACCCAAAAACAAAACCCTTTCGGCCGAGGTGCGGACCACCACACTACACATTGAAATATAGCATATATAACATGAAAATCTTATTATTTATTTGACACACTTGAAAACAAAACTCTGAGGTTATGTGCGACGATACAACTTCTTTGTCATGGTTGGTGTTGATTCAAGCAAATAAACGATCAGCTGACTTTTGGCCCTAGGGCCGGGCCCTCTGGCGGAAAAAGCTGTTTCGGCTACCAAATAAAGTTAGTGAAATAGGTGACTACGTCGATGTGTGGCGGAATAGTATATTACGCAACTAGTTCGGGAAGTAGGTGTTTACGTGCGAGCATGATAGTTCACGCGCGACGCTTGCGGAGCGCGGGAATGTCATGCGAGCAACGTAAACACCTTCCCGGATGAGTTGCGTACGATAGTTTTCGCGACACTACCAGCAACAAATATACAGGGTAAGTAAAAAACAACACTTCTATTAAAGGTAAAAGATTTAAAAAATATTGAATAAACTGTAGGGAGAAAATACGAACAAAACTATATTTATCTGTGCGGGGGAGATAACAAAAAACGTTATCTCTGCTGTTCAGCGACCGAGTAACCCTTTCTAGGAATACGTCTTATCGTCACACAGACGGCAACAATTGATTAAATAATACTACTCTTTATTAACTTATCGCTCTTAACTGTACATAGTCACAACCTGGGAAACCAGTTTAGTTACAATTGAGATATGGCCGTCATAGTTAAAGTGTGTATGTTGTGTTTATGTATAATGTATGTAAATTGTGTGATATACTATTTTTTCTTGAGTTGGCAACATTGAGCATTTACCGCACTCGTGCGGTAAATGCTCAATGCAAACTCTTTACCGCACTCCAGCTGATATTTGCCGTACTCTTTTGTAAACGGCGACTTCCCACACTGACACGGAAGCGGAAATGGGCTACTTACTAGTGTAGTGTTGCGAAAAATCTTTTGCAGCCTACAAGTATTTGTAATTTTCGCAGTTTAGTGATGCATTAATTTAATATGGTTTCCATAATATTGGTTTTTACAATAACCAGAAATTAATTATTTTTTTACATTTAATAAATTACGTAATGAATGAACTTGGCTGTAAATATAATATATTGTTGAGATTTTACTCATTAAACACCGAAACAGTAATATTGAAATGACAGCGTTCTCGCAGATAGGTTCAAAAACATATTAAATGCTTGTTGGTAAAAAAGCATCTTGGTCTTGGGTGCTGGTAGAGGTATGAGGAACGTCAACGTCATTTTGTGCTTGTTGATTGACTTGGGTCTGGAACGTCGATGTCTGGAACGTACTTTTCCCATGGTCCGTTGTCGATTTTAATTTCAATTCTCAAAGACTAAACTACTTGACTATAGGCTATTCCATCGGGCATGGCGTGTAAGGGATTAGGAGACCCTTACACACACAAACACACAAACGCAGCTACCCCCCGTCCGTCCCGCCCCGCCTCGCTCGGCAGGTAGATGACTCATGCACTGGGGCCTCTAGTAATGAATGGCAACTTCTTTTTTACTACAGTTTTGACCATCTATGATATTATATCTGGAATCTCTGTGCAATGACGAGAAAAATGATACCACATACGTGTTGTTACGGTGATATATTAAGGCAATACGCCTAAAAAGCTGTTTGGTTTGGAAATGTTTGAAAAAAGCAATAATTATTATAATTGAAATCATTTATTGATATGATTTTTAACTTGGACAGTGATACAAGGTGTTTTTAAACGCATTTTTAAGATTGAATAATGCACGTATAAAGATGAAATGAGTACTGTTTTGTTATTCTTTAAATTTTATACAACCTATTACTTAAGTTTGATCACATTACATTATGTTTTCAAACAATCCATTAATATTCTGCATTTGATTAATATTATGTATATTCGTTTTATAATACTTCTTGTGATAACATATTATTTAGTGCTATCAAATAATGACAAAATCAACGGCCTATAAATAGTTTGAACTTTAAAAGTCGTTAACAATGTATACATTATCATTTTTTCGTAATTATTTAGAAAGGATGCCAAATTATGTAATTTTTTTATAACTGGTGCCAAATCTTAAGGCCCAGTCCGTCCTTAAGACTAATTTTAATTTTAGCATTGGGATTATAGACGGCATGGGCCTTAAGATTTGGCACTAACTATAAATAGCCTTAAGTTAGTTACCAATATTTATATTTAGCTTAAAGTAATTTTAAAATATTCTTAAATTAGTTGATTATGTGGAGTGAATTTTTATTCATATAATAGGGAGTTTTTGTCATCTACAATAGGGAGTTTTTGCAGATTAAGGTAAAACAACACGTTAAACGTTAAACGTTCAAATCAGCTGATTTTATACATTTAGCACAATGTCAAAAAATAGCGTTTAACGTTTATCATATTGTTTTAGTGGGTGGCATAAACTCCCTACTAACTCCCTAATTACGCAACACGGTAAACGTTAAACGGTATTTTTAACACTGCGCTAACTGCAGGAAATCTGCAGATTTTATTTATTATATTAGTTTACCATAGGCGGCAAAATCTCCCTGATAATTTAAGATTGAAAGCATGGTAACTAGAAACAGCCACGATAAACTGTTCTTCATAATGGCGACCGAGCAGAGCTTCAAAATAAAAACAACGGGCTTTATTTCAATATAACCAAAAGGTTAAATGATCACCTGGTTAAGTTATTAAGCTCGCAATTTCAGTACGGCGAGTATAACTCAGAGCTTTGATCTCAAATTTTCTATAAGACTTTGAAACACTGATTATATACGTCGGTTCCTTGCTGTATCCATGTGTTACATTGCTTACTTCCAAAATAAATTACTCCTCTGACTCTATTCAGGCGAATGAGTAAAGAATTAAATAGTTATTTTTTATCAAAATGAGAAGTACACGATTTTTTTACTTGAATAATGGATAAATCTACTTTTACTTAAAGATTAATCTACAGTTATATGTTTCATGAATTGTAACTGCACGCAACTTTCATGAATTATTATCTTAACTATATACGTATTTGGTATCATTTTTCTCGTAATGTCTTGAAGATTACAAATATGTTATGACCATTAGTTAAAATTGATGTTTTAAAAAAATGCGATTACTCACTTAAGGCCCTAGTGCATGAGTCATCTACCTGCCGGTCAGGGGGTAGCGGATTTGTACCCCCCGGATTTGTACCCCCCACAAAAAACGCTAAGTCATTTTGACGTCACAGGAGGCGGGGCCTAAATCGCTAGAGAAACAGCCCGCGACTGGAAATGTACCCCCCAATACATTATTAAATCATCAACACCTAAATGGTTTGCAATTAAATTATTTCCCTTAAGTCTGACCCCGGAATTGTACCCCCCGGATTTGTGCCCCCCGTGGTCATATTCTTAAGTCCGACCCCGGATTTGTACCCCCAATGGTCAGAATCTTAAGTCAGACCTCGGAATTGTACCCCCCGGATTTGTACCCCCCGTCGCCAAATCTCCAAGTACTATCCCGGATTTGTACCCCCCGTCACCAAATACTACCCCAGAATTCAAGTACTAAATAAACTCGAATCAATTCAAGTACTACCCCGGATTTGTACCCCCGATTGAGTTAGGACGAAATGAATGGCTTCAAAACCTCCTCCGTGAAATTTTACATATTTATACCAAATTTCATGGCAAACAGTCCGACGGAATAGGACTTGAAGATTTGGCGACGGGGGGTACGAATCCGGGGGTACAAATCCGGGGTAGGACTTAAGAATTTGACCACGGGGGGTACAAATCCGGGGGGTACAATTCCGGGGTCGGACTTAAGAAGTTTAATTTTATTTATATCAAGTATGCAGCTGTTCAGCCAGCCGTGAAATGCCAGTTGATTAAAATACATAATAATTTATCCGTCCTAAAAGTTCGCGGCCGGAATTGTACCCCCCGTCCTGTGACGTCAAAATGACGTAGCGTTCTTTCTGGGGGGTACAAATCCGGGGGGTACAATTCCGGCGACCCCCGGTCAGAGGGTAGTGGGGCCGGCCGCTCCGCGTTGGTGAGTGCGCGTGCGAGAGCAAGGGTCTCCTTAATCCCTTACACGCCATGCAAAATGGAAAACCGTATAGGCTGGGAGGCCTACTGTTCATTGAACAAAACACACATATAACCACTCCGTAGTTTGCCACAGATAAAAAAATACAGAATACAATTCAGTTTCTGTATATCTAACTAGCTAAAATAAATATCCAACCACGATATCACAACAAAATGTGAACTTGTAATCACCATTCACTTTTCTCAGTAATAGAACTATTTGTAGAACTGCCTCACCACAGCCCAAGCAGGCACACCAACCGTGCTTCATACGACTGTTGACTGTTGCTATAGTCTTATCTCTAACGGCCAGTGTTGCATTGCACAGGATTTGGCATTTTACCCACCAACTCCATTAATAATCCTCACTTTTACCCGGTTTTTCGGTGCTAATCCCTGGAAAATCGCCCCAGTTACCAAAATCCGGGTGATTAGCCGAAAAACCACGTAACGACTTTGAAAACAACCAAGAAAGGATACTTTCCTAAAATTGATGGGTAAGGAGGGAAATATTACATCAATAAACTGCACAGTATGTATTAAAATATGTCTATATTTACCTCAAGAATTGTTCTTGAAAACCATAAAAACAAAATTATTTTTCTCACCTTATATGGACATTGGATATTTGCAAAGCAAACCATAATGCAAAAATCCCCGGCTTTACCCGTTTTTTATGTATTTAGGATGCCAGGTAAATCCCCGCAGCTCAAGTCTAAAATCCCGGATTTTACTCGATTTTTCTTAAAGCTCTCAATTAAGTCCCCATATGGACAACAAAATACCCGCAAACCGGGCTAAAACCCGGTTTCTGGTAACACTGTAACGAAATAACCAATACAGTACAACCATACCAAATACATAATACCAACTTTCGTTCAAAAAATAAAATATATAGAGTTCCAATAAATCCTTGTGAAAATCCCCGATTTTACCCGTTTTTTGTTGGGTAAATTTCCTCAACCCAAGTCTTACATCCCCGGTTAAACCCGGTTTTTTTAATCACCGCCAAATCTCCGCACGGCCTTAAAAATACCCGAAAACCGGGTAAATATCCGGTTTTTGGCAACATTGCTAACGGCTGTGTCAGACCGGGGCCACAGACCCCGTCTTTTAAAAACAGCCCCCCTGTTTTTTTGTTTTTTTTAAGACCCTGTTTCTTATGGGCCCGATGTCAGACAGGGTTGCCAGTTGAGCCATTGCCAACCGCCTTTCAAAACAATTTAACAATTATGGATTGACGTGGAGATTCCTGGGATGGTTTACATCGCGAACATTCATATGACGATAGCAATCCTGATGAAATGGTTAGATAAATAAACAATACTTTTAACTGTTGCGTATGGTTATGATCATTTATCTGTTTGTAATTTTCCCTTATTCGCTTGTTTAAAATTGCTCACAAAAAAACAAAAATTCCGCCCAAAAAATCATGCCCCCCCAAAAATTTTGATGGCGCAAATTGCGCCATGCCCCCCCTTCTGGGCACCCCTGGTTCAAAGAACGGAATTCCATTACTGAACTACTAGCATACTCCCCCTCAAAAAGCTTGCTAAAATTATTTCAGAGGGCCGCGAAAATACTATTGCGCTACCACCAGTAATATACTCTAACATTCTTGGTTGTAGATAAACGTTAACGTTATATCCCTGAAGCTGTATAAAATGTATCACTGGCCTCCAGTAACCCTTGGCTGAATTAAACTCACTCGCTCACTTCGCTTTTAGGGAGTAACATTTCAAAAGGACATCTCATTAGGGGGAGGGGCAAGGCCACACTACAAATAGTGGGGCCTTGGGAGGAGAGACATTTCAAAACGTCCAGGTAGGGTTGAGTTGTGTTAAGTTATGTTAGTTCCGGTTAATTTTGGTTATGTAAAGCTGGTTTAATTTAGGCTAGGTTATTTTAAGAGGTTTAAAATAGGTTAGGATGATTAGACAGTTTTTATAACATATCTGGACGTTCTGCACCTGGACGTTTTGTAGGTGGTTAGAGGTTAGAGTGTTAAAGTCTATTCAGGAGGCACCGCGATCCAGCGAAATTCCATTATTTGCTGATAAAAAACCTGTCTTTCATTTTGTCCAGTTGGAAATATGGAAGAGAAGTATAATTAGTAATTGATTTAGTAATAAAATATCGTCTTTGGACGACATTTTAAAACAATTCTAATATAATCTTATAAGAACGACTAAAGATTTGAATCAGTACATATGTCTGAAAATGCTGTATTAAATTTATAATCTCAATAAACTTTTGCTTTTTTAAATTGAAGAAAGACGCCGAATATTTGAAAATATATTTTTATATTCTATCAATCGTTTTGACTCCCAATAATGAGTCATTTTATTCTGGGTTAGTAATGCAAAGTACAGATATATCCCCCCACATATTGTTATATTGCCAACTTGAGAAAATCAGAAAGCCTCAGATATACGGATATACTCTTGCGTGATATCTCCAGTATAGACGGTATAGACATAGAGTAATAATGAACTTCGTAAAGAGATGGCACTCCCATCACCGGTCTGACACTTAAATGGAGCCAAGTGGTAAGCTTGATTGGAGCGGGTTAGTTCGATGCAATTTATTCTGATGGCGTTGTAAAAACATGACTTTCTTCTTCTTCACTGATTCAGCCAATCAGAACGACGATAACGATCTGCTTCCCGTTCCGTTTCCCCTGATTTTCTGTCACGACGCGACGTGTACACAACCATAACGAGTTGGAATTAATTTGAGTGTGGGAAAATACCTAAAGTACGTTTGCAGAAAGTTGTTCTAGTGTAAGTCGTTTCGTGAAATACTGTACTGCGTTAATTACTGCGTCAACTAAGTTAATTTTTATTAAGTGCTTTTATGTAAAGATCTACGTATTTATTTTCTATCAATCGCTTTAAGCACAATAAGAATCACTCAGTACAGTATTTTGCGAAACAACTTGCACTAGCGGCAAACGCACTTAATCTAAACAAACCGGTAAAGTCATTAAAATTGAAAGTCTAGCAAACAAAACAAGAAAACGAAAATATAAGCAAAGCAGACGACGACGATCGATATGTCGCATCGACGACGATCGATATATCGCATCGATCTTTTTAGTTCGTTGCACATTATTCAGATAGCGCTGCTGTCTCCTTACCACCGAGTTAACATGGGAGTGCCATCTCTTTACGAAGTTCATTATTACTCTATGCTCCCATGTTAACTCGGTGGTAAGGAGACAGCAGCGCTATCTGAATAATGTGCAACGAACTAAAAAGATCGATGCGATATATCGATGGTCATCGATGCGACATATCGATCGTCGTCGTCTGCTTTGCTTATATTTTCGTTTTCTTGTTTTGTTTGCTAGACTTTCAATTTTAATGACTTTACCGGTTTGTTTAGATTAAGTGCGTTTGCCGCTAGTGCAAGTTGTTTTGCAAAATACTGTACTGAGTGATTCTTATTGTGCTTAAAGCGATTGATAGAAAATAAATACGTAGATCTTTACATAAAAACACTTAATAAAAACTAACTTAGTTGATTTTTATTAAGTGCTTTTATGTAAACATCTACGTATTTATTTTCCATCAATAGCTTCAAGCACAACATGAATCACGCAGTACAGTATTTCACGAAACGACTTACACTAGAACAACTTTCTGCAAACGTACTTTAGGTATTTTCCCACACTCAAATTAATTCCAACTCGTTATGGTTGTGTACACGTCGCGTCGTGACAGAAAATCAGGGGAAACGGAACGGGAAGCAGATCGTTATCGTCGTTCTGATTGGCTGAATCAGTGAAGAAGAAGAAAGTCATGTTTTTACATCGCCATCTGAATAAATTGCATCGAACTAACCCGCTCCAATCAAGCTTACCACTTGGCTCCATTTAAGTGTCAGACCGGTGGTATAGACTCTAACCTCCTTGGTTTTTTTGAAGTGTGTTGGTAGCACTGTTCCCATTCGTCATGTGTGGTAGTAGTTCTACCACTGCCAGCATGTTTATGTCATGTCCGTCAGTTTGGTATTGAGGTTAGATTGTGTGGTTTTTAAAAGGATCCTACACATCCTACCTACTGAGTGTTATATTTGAGCTTTTATGTAGATATACAGTAATTACTTCATCTGTGAATCGTTTCTAATCAATTACAGTGATTGAGCCTTTGAAATATATATATTTTTTAAATTTGTGAAGTCACTCAAACTCTTTTATGTACTTCAAGAATTAATTACCATGACTGTTGTAAGTAGGCTATAGTACATTCTTAAGCCTGTTTGATTTTGAAATTTATTGCAATTATAGGCGAGATCTGATCTTCTGTCCTTACAGGCTATGCTAACTAGTTATGTCGGTACAAATTCAGCAGAAGGAGCACACCCACTCTATCTTGGAGACACAGTCGAAACCGGGGTTATCGGGTGGGAAACGAACTATCTGAAGCCCATAATCGAATACAATTGATAGTTCAATCAAGTGGAGATATCGATATACCAAATTGTACGGTAGGCCTAGGGTCTAATAGGTTTACACAGCGACGGCCCCGTAATGTGTACCGCTTTGTTCTCCCTTCCGTAATACGATGATCGCCAACACCGAAAGAAATAACACTGCACCTGAAATAGCAAGCAACAAGTTAAAAAAAAAGAATTATGGAAAACGCTACTGTCCCCTGAGAAACAAAATGGACCTGTATTGTGATGAGAACAAGGTATAAAGTTAAATCGGTGGTACCCATTCTGGGGACACCCTGAGTGGTGCGCCATAAATATATGTCGGATGTCCGGCGCCGTGGGCGTCACCAGTGGCCAAGCTTTGAGAGATAGGAAATTTGGGTACGCCTAAAAAAATCAACCTCCGGACGTCAGCCAAAATTAAAATTTTTTTTTATTTGCACTTGTTATGTGTTCTGAGCAATAATCGTTCGGGTAAGTCGATCTTTTAATTACCAGAGTTAGTGGGTGGGTGGGTATAACTCCCCGGCGGCAGTGAAGAAGCAGTGAGGGCGAAATCTGAAGGCGTAACGTTCTTTAAACTGGTAGACCCACTCAGCAAGATACCCTAAGAAATGTTTTTCTGATCTGCCGTACTTTGGGATCGCTGCCCGAATATCCCGCCAGCGTCGCTCTATGTTTTTGGTATGAGCGCCGGAATCCGGGTCCACAAAGTTTGTACTGTGGTTTACTGTGAGGTATTTAAACCGGCTCCTTAGGGTGTAGTAAGCCCACCAACAGTCAGTTATTATGATAGTACCTGCCCGGACGTATTTCAGTGTTAGTCTTATCAGCGTTTTCCGTGTACGGTCAGGCACAAGGATAAATAAACTTTCACCGGTGACTCGAACTACCCCTCCTAGAATCCACTGCCCTTTCACCACTCTGCCTCGAAAGTACTTTCTTTTGCCGAATTTCGCTTCGTCTATCTCTATCACACAACCGGGTCCACCCAACGGTTCTTGGTTCTGCTTGTTATGAAAAAGTAGTACTTCGTGGTAGAAAGAAAACCAGTCCACAATAGTGTTAGGTCCTAGGTCAAGTGATTTTTGAAGGAAATTTTGACGCGGGGGATTGTGAAAGTATATAAATTATTGTTCTCCACAATTTTAGTAAATTTAGTCTTGTATGGTTGAGGAAAGTCCCTGTTTTTGCACTTCCCTTCCAGTTGCACTGAACTTTTTTTTCTTAATTAAAGAAACCCGTTTGTTACATCTAAATTGTAGGAGGTCTTTGTCTAACTAACTTTAAAAGGGTACCACACCTGGGGCAATATGTTTCACCTTTTAGTACACGGTGATCGACCAGAAAATCTACAACTTGTCGCTCAGTGTAGCTCGCCGTGTCCCAAAAGTTGCATTCACATATGGCAAATTTACAGCCATTAAAAACATTATTACACTTAATTTAAAACAAAATTTAATATAACTACAACTATTAACTCAGTGTGATACTACACAATTATTATTAAACAAAATGCAACAATGAAGCGCGAGAGGGAGGGAAATTTTAATTTGGTTTTGTCAGCAACAGACGTAAAAACACGAAAACCACTGGTAAGGTCCCGCCAAGTTTGTCATTGTCGTTCCCCGTTGGATTAATCAATTTATTTGTTGTTGTTCTTATCTTGTTTATTGATCGTCTGCTAGATAGTGACGTGAAATTAACGTATATTTAGTGATTCCGGAATTTCTTGTGTGCTTCCGTCTGCTTTCGTAGAAATGGCCTTACGTTGACAAATGTTAAAGTATATATAATTTACCCTCCCTCTCGTGATTATCAGTTGTTTTATTTATAATAACACAATGCCTTCATGAACCCATGATATTTACTACGCTATTATTTCTTGAACTCCGCTAATAATTGTGATCAGATTTTAAAACGGCTGAACTTCGTCAATCATAATTGGATTTTAAAAATTATGAAATGACCCATCTTTTTGAAAAAATCATTTTTCCAGTTTTTTGATTTTCCGCCATTTTCCAACGTTTTCTGTAAAAAACGACTATCATTTCTGAAATCAGCGTCAAATTTCGGGTACTTTGTATAAAAAAAATGTTATTTTTGGGTGACATCTGGAGCTGTCGATATAATAACCAAAATTTGTAGTTCGCAAAAACCCCAATGGGGGAAAATTACAGCTGGTCAAAAACCTGTTGTTGGCTAATGTAAAATAGCGTAAACCACCAGAGAATGATAGTGAATAGCACAACACGTAGCTAGAACCTCCACCAAACTGAGGCATCGCAACATCGGCCAGTCGCATGAGTCACCCGTTGAATAATGATAAGGGAACATAGTTAGGACATCGCTATAGATAAGATGAACAAAGAAGATGTTCATTCGGCCGATTTGTTACGGCTGAGTGAGTAACATAAACAATGTAGACACTAAACATGTCATAGTTTGGCGGTCGAACACCACAGCAAATCTGAGGAAAGGAATACCAATGGCTGCTCATGATTGGCTGATTCATTTTGGGGTGGGTGGGCCTATCATTCGATATATCGATGGAATATCTAATGAATATCGATATATTGATTGTATGAGTTTGTGGACTATTGAATCCTCCCCACCCAACAACCCCCGCTCCCCCACATTACCCTGGGTAGTAATGCAAAGGTAAGTCAAAGTCAAACAAACTTGTACATTGAATGGCGTCAATGAAATTTACGAATTGTAACTAATACAACAGTTCCTTAGCCAGAATCAATTATCATCTGTACATTTATGCATACAACAACATACCAGTCGAGTTTCCACTATTCATTGAAAAATTTCCCTAATAAATAGTATGCTTTCTGTCTAAGGTAATTTTTTAATTGTTTTTAAAATTTGGATGGGTTTAAATTAAGATTTATGATTGGCGAAATTTTGTTTAAAAATTTTGATCCAGAATAACTAGGCCAAGGTTTTTTTTCAAACATTGCCAATCTGTGCTTGCTGAGTTTAATTTTCCCACTACTTCTGGTGTTATGATGGTTGATTGTATTGCCAGTTTCAGGAATGTTCCCATTTTGTTTTACATACAAGATTGTTTTATAAATATTAAGACTAATTCCTGTCATGATCTCTAGTTCTTTGAATTTGTCTTTTACGTGTTCATCTCTTTTTAGGTTAAGCATTACTCTAATTGATTTTTTTGTAATTTCAAAATTTTATCTAAGTTGTTTGCAGTTGTCCCTCCAAAAATAGAAATATTATATGCTAAAATGGGAATGAATCATACCATAATACACAATTTTTAATGTGGGCAAGTCACAGATTTTTTTCAATGACCTGAGCACATAGAGCCCAGAACTCATTTTTGCGACAACTTTATCCACATGGGAATCCCAACTGAGGCTGCTGTCTACATTTATTCCTAAGCAAGTTGTGAAATCAATTTTCTCTGTTGATGGTTCATTTACTTCTATATTTGCTTCGTTAACATTTGTTTTATTTTTACCAGAAAATGTCATATAATTAGTTTTAGAGATATTTAATACTAAATTATGTATGTTTAAAAAGTTTTGAATATTTTAAAGTTGATTACAAGCTGTCACTTCTAAGTCCTCTAAATTAGCGCCGGAGATTTTTAAATTGGAATCATCTGCATACATTATTATTTTATTTTTATCTTAATTTGTTATTGTTTTAATAATATCATTTATATAAAATAGAAAAAGTAGGGGCCCCAAGATAGACCCTTGGGGTACCCCATACCTTATTTTCGCGAGGGGAGACATTATTTTTGTAGTCGTATTAGTTCTTAAATGAGATATTTCAACATATTGTTGTCTATTTGTAACATATGACTTAACACAGTTATAAGCAACACCCTCGATTCACAGTCTTTTTATTATTTCTAGTAATTTATTGTGACACACACTATCACATGCTTTTTAAGTCCATAAATATACCAATGCATTTTTCACCTTTGTCAATTGAGTCAATGATTGACTCAACAAATTCTGCAGCAGCAGTCCCAGTTGATTTTCCTCTACGCAATCCGTGCTGCCAGGGCCGCCGACAGACATTTTGAGGCCAGGGGCAAAGTTTGGGAGTGAGGCCCCTTAGTACAAAAATATCGTAAATAAAAATTACCTTTGTCTGTAAAATAGATAAAAGAATCTGGTGGTTGCAAAATTTTTTATCTAAAATGTTGAATGTCTTAATTTTGTTTAATACAAAACAACTACATCACAGGTCTGTACTAAACTTTTTATTTATGAGTTTTAAAAATTCAGAACATTCAAACATTAAAAGTAGGTACAATCCTTTTTAATACGACTACTGAATAACACAGAACTTTGGATTAAAAGCACTAGACTAAAAAATTTATGTTCATAATAAGCCTATACTTGGGGATAAAAAGGATTTAAGACACAGTTTAAGTTACCATACAAATAATTCACTGACTACCTAACTACTAAACCAATTTACTTGTTTTCCTTCTGTTGTCCAACTCTCGTAATACCTGTGGAGCGCGTGACGTCATCAGGACATCATTTTTGCGGTTGTATCCTAGTCCTAGCCTTTTAATTGGGTAAAAGTAGCCTAAATTAAAGGTGTAGGAACTACTCTCTGATCGATTAATCGATATATAGGCTCTCTTTATTGTGCCAGCTTGAGGCTACAGACGAGCGCATTCTTTCGGTCTGCTGATCGATGGCATCACGATCTGCTTAAATTTTCGTACGAGGAAACCTGTATTTCTTTAGACCTTGGTTCACACGTAGCTGAACTCAAACTCAGAGGAGAAACTAAGCTTAAGTTGTTAATCACTGATGGAAAGAATTCATGTCACGTCTTGAGTCATAAATGTTATTATATTACTCTTTTGTAAAATATACACCATTTAGTTAAAGCTAGGGATCCTTTTCCTTGGTCCATCGAAGGCCGTTACATCTACAAAAAAGGTTTTGTGATTAATTTTACGGTGCAGACGATTGGTACTGGACGATTGCTGAGCTTGGTACGGATTTAGTTTAATGTGAGGTCTGGTGCAGGCCTAAAGCCGCCTTTCCACTACACAATTTGTTTTATAAACTTTTGTTTATAAACTATGTCTAATACAACTTTTGTTTTTAAAACTCGATCTTGTGTTTTAAGACATGTTGTAAAACAAAAGTTTATAAAACAAAAATTTCCTGTGATCTTTCCGACATGGCTCGGGAATCCTGCAACCTGTTGTAAAACATTTTTTTTTATAAAATACGATTTTTGTTGTTGTAAAACACGATTTTTCATTTTTAAACATGCTTGTTGCACAACTTGTTTAATAATTTTCATTGCTTTCTTAAAAATGTGCAAACCAATCAGTTAAATTGGTTGTACAACACAAATTCATAAAACAAGTTGTAGAGTGTAAACGCGGGCTTAACCTCGGGGGCCCCAGACGAGACGTCAGAAAACCAAATGAAATAGTATCCAACTAAGACAAATGAATAGTTAGATAATTTTAATTTATATACGTTTTTAAGTACTAAGTTTCTTATGTATTTTCTAATATATTTAATTTTGATCTCCTTAATTTGAAAACTCTAATATTTAATAACCCTCAAAAATATTCTCAGCTCAAAATGTGGCCCCCTTCCTTTTGTGGCCCGGGGCAATCTCCCCCTTTGCCCTCCCCTCGGCGGCCCTGCGTGCTGCGACCCATCTAAAAGCCCCTGTGCCTCTATGAATGTAATTAATCTTTTGTGCATAGCTTTCTCATAAATTTTAGAAAGTGTTGGGAGCAGCGACAATGGCCTATAGTTTGATATATCTTTTCGGCTTCCTTTTTTTAGTGCTGTTAATACTTTAGATATTTTTAGTTTATGGGGAAATATTCCAGTTACAAAGGAGGAATTTATCAGATTGACCACGACCTTGCATATTGTTGCACTGACAAATTTAACAACCTTTATTGGTACATCATCAAAACCACAAGAGTGTTTGTTGTTTAAGCTATTAATTAGTTCTAAACATCCCTTCTCATCTGTACCTACAATTTTAAACTTTTTTTGTACTATTACCCTAGAATCATTCATCTGGTTTGTTAAAATATCTTCCCAATCATTTGAAACCGTATTTAAACTACTTATACCATCACTGTGCTCATTGTTACATCCAATTTCAATAAAAAAATTATTAAATTCACAAGCTATTTCATATGGTTCGCTTGCTTCTTCTTACTATTTATTTCCAATTACAGGTTTTCAGTTCTTTTAACCATATTTTTACCTGTTTCAGATTATCGATGGTAATTGATGATATGTCTAATGTGAGTTTGTTTATACTGTTTGTATAAGGTGAATAACAATATCGATTGAAGATATCGATGTATCGTTCTTTTACACTCGTTGGCACTCGATTGTTCCCCATCCAATAACCCCGGTTTCCACCTACTCTACTAGATATTTACGCAAAAGAAATTGGTGAAATATCGATTGCTCGGTGGCTCGGCTTGGTCTCTCTGCGGATGTATAGCCGTTATGTTTAGTGTTCCTTTAGGTTTAGTAATTGAATGTAAATATAATTTAACATGGGCGAAGTTCATCTTCACTCTTATGTACTGTTACTCTAACCTGTATATGTTTCAGTGATCCGATGTCAATATCAACTACTTATCAACATATCGTGGTCGGTTGATTCATTCGACAACTTACATGTTCCAATAACTGCCAATAATAAAGAAAAACATCAATAACCAATCCGAAACTAAGGTTATTTACTGTTCGATTCACAAGCAATAAAAAATACCCACAAGAGAGCTCTGACACCGGGCTTCTTAAAAGTGTGAATCCTTTATTTAGGAAAACCAGTCGAAAAATTACGGTCCTGAAAAAGTGGTGACCTTTTTTAAAAATAACAGCCATCAAATCCCTGGGTTACGTTTTCTGAAGGAAGGTGATCAATGGGCTTAATTCATTGCGGGATCAACAGATTGAGAAAAATGGAAACTTCTTTACTCATGGATTTACCCAAACTTATAATTTACTTTGTCACTTAAAAAAGGTTATTCTGATTTCCAAATTACTACTAAATTCCTACCTAACTTGAACGTCACCCACTCAGCCTGCAGCCCTGAGCCCAGGCTCAGAGGAGGGCTGTTTTGAGTCATTTCGCACAAAAAATGAACTTATCCCCTTTTACCCAGGCACCACAGAATTATGTTCGGTTGTTATTTTGCGTAATAGAAATGCAGTTTCTGTCTTTTCTAAGACCTTTGACTATGAATAATTAATAGACCTCCCATTCTTATGGCCCAGCTGTTGTTAGTATTTGGTGACCCAGAATTTAAAGTTGACAGATTTTTATTGATTGCCATTAGAGAGTCCTTCTATCTACCCCTTATTTTAGCTATTTATTTAAACAATTTATAATCTATCTTGCATTAATCAATAATTAATTGACTATTCATTGTTTTATGTGTCACTAAATGATATATTACCTGTTCCTGATACTTAAATTAAAAGGTGACATCAGTATACTCTGTTGGGAATTCACTTTAACTAGGAGCTCTTTCAATCCTGGGTCACTCAAAACCTGGCACACATTTGATAATGCGATGGAAGGTATGCAATGATTATACAGTGTGAACAACAAATCACCTACCAGTTGATCTTGTAGCAACATCACGGAAGACAAATCTTGTAGGCTTATATGTTGTGTGAAAACGAGTCAAACCATCACGTGTTGCGTGAGTTGTGTCAAAGTTCAGCCAATTTAAAATTTTGGTGTAGAATTTAGGAGATTGAACCTTTACTGAAAGTTTGGATTAACGCAAAACTACTAAATTAGGTATCACGAAATTGTGACGTTCAAAACAGCTGGCTTTTTTCTTTAAAATCACATGGGAAAATGACCACCTATTTTGACTTTTGTGGGTCCTGTTGTAGCAATTAATCAGGTGTACTTGCATTATGGCATTTCGGTTGAAACGCCATACTCAAAATATAACCTGCATTTTCGAACCTTAATTGTATTTCTGGACCTCGTCCAAAAAATCTGGGATTCAGATAATTCAGGTCTGGATGGATTCAAAATGTTCTGTTATGGCATGATAAAAATATAAATGTTTAAAATTGGGTTTAGGGATTCACCTTTTTATTTAGTAGTACCTACACCTTTGAGCTTGGATAGTTTAACAACTCATGTAATGACAAGAATAGCATAGCCAAGTTAAAATAAAAATTTTTCTTAGTACAGGTAACGAGGTTTTGGGTGCTTAAAATCAGATTGGGCAAATACCCTTCCGACAAATGACCAAATGAACATCTGCCTAGCCCACACCACTAACCACTAAATAACAAGTTCTCTATTGAGTGAAAAGAACAACCATGTCTTATCTTGATTCCTCATTTCATTCCACAGCCTAGACCCATTGGGACCTACGTGTCAGAACGCTTTTATGTGACACATAGGCTCTCTTTTTTAATAACTTCCTTAGCTAATTTCTGTTTCAGAAATCAAAGAAGTCTAAAACAAGTAAAGTTAAGAAGAAGAATATAACTAAAACTAAACTTTATAAGCAAGGGAAGATCAAAACAAAGAAAAATAAGACATCAGCTCTTCATTCTAATAATATTAATAAAAACATAGCCAATGATGACGCTGGGAAAACTATTATTGACAGAGAGAACATTCTTCAGTCCATTGAAGCGGAAGATTTGGAGTACTTAAAAAAGGCAGTTTCTGATTCTAGTTATTTGTTATATAGCAATGTCAGGTAAGCTGATCTTGAAAAAAAACTTTTTTAGCAAATGCCAGGACTTAGTCACATTTTTTTACTCAGCCCAATATCCCATCCTAGCAAAAATTTTAAAGCAAGCATTTGTGAAACTAGGCAGTCGCTAGCCTTAGTTGCAGCTAAGAGGTTTTAATCACTTAGGCCTAATAACTAGCAATTGCTGAGGATAACATGAGTCTGTGCAAATGCTAGGTTTTTGAGGTTGTGTTACCTCCACCCAGATAGTAATAGAAAATACTTTAATATAATAGTGTTTATTTTGAACGAATAGACATGGTACAAACTCAAGATCTTTACGTACCAGAACATATTTGGTATCCATTGGATTTACGAGATAATAGTTTATGTTTACATCTAAATCGTACATTATATAAACATTACTACAGTAGGGCGCCTATCAATCGCCCTGTAACAATAATTTCTTGAGTCATGACCAACAGAAGATTTGCCATAAATTGATAGATCCATCTTATTTTGTGACATACTTTGCAATCATGTAGCTATTTAAAGGTATATATTTTAATCAATTAAAATTGTCCTTTCAGTTCTCTAAACCATAAAGAAAAGAAGAAAAAACGAAAAAGAACAGATGAAGATTTTAGTAACATTGAAGAAGAATATGAGAAAGAAATTCAAGAAGAAAATAAAAAACCTCTCAAGAAAACTCGTCATTTGCTGCCTGTCAAAACGTCCGAAGGTCTGATTAGAAGAACTATTGAGGAGGATGGTCAGTAAAAATTTCTGTTTTACATAAAAATCAATTAATACTTCTTTAGTTTCCAATAGTAATATCCAAGACCACCCATTAAATCTCTGATTTATTTCTTGATTTTCTGTATTTTTAAATTAGACTTTAATACACTGTTTAAAATACTAAATAACAAAATTATCTTATTTATTTAATTTGCTCTTGGATTAAGGTTTAAGACTCACAAATAGTATCAAAAGAGTGATTCAAAATGCAGTTTACTGATTTGTGATCATAACACACTTGTTTTGGAACATTTTATCCTTCTAAAGAATCATGAAAAAGCGAGAGAGAGAGAGAGAGAGAGAGAGAGAGAGAGAGAGAGAGAGAGAGAGAGAGAGAGAGAGAGAGAGAGGTATGAAAAAAATGTCTCTAGTAAGATGGGTGTTTAACTTAATTTCTAAATGTCATTAGTTGCAGCCATTTAGTTTTTCGTTTGTTTCGTTTCCTGTTGGTTGATCATGTGGGTGGTTTTTCTTTCTTGTTCTTCAAGTATTTTTACTAACCACTAGACATTGGCTCTTAAACCTGGAAGTCACAAACCCGTCCAAACAGGTGTAAACAATTAAGGAAATAAAAATTATTTATTATGTAATTTTTAATTAAGGCATGCTTTTGTTACACAGAGAATTAGTTCTTTCTTATAGGGCATTTCCAATTTTTCCTTTCCTAAAAGTTACTTAAAAATACGGTCATCAGTAAATAAGAATGCATTAAATTTCTACTACTATAGAGTTAATTTGTTTTGTTTTCCTGTAACAAAATTTCCTAACACTCACTTTATATCAAATTCGTCTATGGTGATTTTTTTAAACACTTTTTTACCATACATAAATACTGTGAGTGGTTGTATAGAATTTTAATATACTTAACACGACAATGAAAAATGATCTTTGGTGTTGATTTAGTTCCTGAAGAAGATGAAACTACCCAGATTAGTGAAGAAGGCAAACAGGAAGAGGCAGACGAAGGTGATGATGTTTTGGCATCTCTCCCAGACTTTGCTGAAGATGATGAAGAGGAAGATATTTCCAGGCCCCTCAGCACAGCCGAGATCTTAGCACGAAGGGAGCAACTCTTGGCTCAATATAAATTCAGGATTGGACTTCTTGCCAGTGGGCTTCTTGAAGATCCTCAGAACAAGGTGAAGTCAAGTCACTTACATTTAAAATTATGAAATTTAAAAACTTCTAGTCAATATAGTCTGATAACGCTAAGTAAAAAATAATGGTCAATTTCGAAATGTTTTTATGATTATTTACTTCCATCTAATTAAGAAGGTAAATTTCCATCAAAATTCACAACAAAACTTGGGTCTGCATTTCAGAGAGTAATATATAAAATGTAAGCATCCCTATTAAAAAAATAACAAATTGGATTCGTTTTTGGCTATTTATTATCAATGGAAAACTCATGAACTAATTGCAACAATTAGTTATTTGTAGAGACTTTTATTTTACTATAAGCTTACTGATTAATGGAATTTACTACCACCACCAATCTCTGTTCAATTAATTAGGTTATTACTAATGAAAAATACAAAACCATAATAACTATTGATGACCTTTTTAGGTGAAGAATATAAGTTTGCTTCTTGACACTATGAATGATAGCAAATTAGAGGTCCGGCTTACAGTGCAGAAGTTAGTCCTTTTATCTCTTACTGAAGTATTCAAAGACATCCTGCCATCATACCAAATAAAACACCACGAGGATCCTACAGTTAAGTGTAAGTGTAACCATTTTGAAATGGTTTATTTGTGTTACGTGTGGTTTGGAAGAGTTTTGAAGTTATGGTAAAAAGACATCACATTATGATTTATGGGTTTATTTTCTATTTTAACTCTAATGAAACCCAATAAATGCATTCATGAAATTTAATAAATGGTGGTGCCTAGCCATCCAATGTAGGAAATATTTTATTCCATGAAGGTCCATAAGGTCTAATGTGTTACATACAAAATAATTGACATTTTTTTATAATTTTCAGTAAAGAAAGACACTAAACAACTTCACGATTTTGAAAAAAGCCTCCTGAAAGGTTACCGTCTGTTCCTAATGAGGTTAGAAAAGTTGGCGAAAGTTTTACACAAGAAGAAAGGAGATAACCGTATCCGCAGTGAGGTATGTATAATGAAATACAGTGGAACCTGGATAATTTGAACTTGTATAATTCGAAATCTTTAATTCGAATATTTTTCTTGGTCCCTAGCATTTTGTATCCAAACAATGCTAAAAAATCGTGGATAATTCGAATTTTATTTTGGATAATTCGAATTTTGAAGTGCCAAATTAAAGTACATTAATTTCATTCCACGACTGGAAATAGTTACAAATTCATTGGAAAACACGTTTTACTACGACGTTCAATACAAAATTAACGCCAGACCTACGGCGTGTCAGGTTATGGTCAAATGACTCATCCCTTCCACCTCCCACCCTGCCCCAACATCGCTTGTAATGCGACACCAATAATGTAAACTAAAACAGTACAGAACGCTGACTGGGTTCGGAAAGGATTGCCCTCGCCGTGGCAGCGCCACTAGTCTTTTCGCACTTGATTCTGTGTAGAAGGGCTCCCGGCAGACGAGCCATGCGCCAGACCTGATGCGCAGTTTTCTGTGTCGACACAAAGGCTACTCAACACTGCAACCCCCTTCCCTCCCCCCACCTGCCACACTAACTTCCGAATTCCAGTGCAGCATTCCGTTATTTTTTTATTTATTTTTTTAAATTTGTGCACTGTCTTGTTTTTAAGTGTTTAAAAGTTTTTACGTTACGTTAAATGATTGTAGTTACCATGTCGACAAAATCTCGGACCTATAAAACACTCACTTTAGCGGAAAGTCAATGAGCGTGCAATTGTCAATGTTACACGAAGTTAAGTTGGTAGCTTGTATCAAGTTCAGAAGTAGCAGAACGTACTGTATTTTTTCTAGCAGAAATGTTTCTTTGTATTATCGTACGTCGCGTCGTACGTAGTTTATTCTTTAGGGTAGTTATTTCTGTTTTATGATTATAGTTTTTGAACCCTTAATTACAACTAGCGTTTGTTGATGAATTTATTCTTTTAGAGTGCCAATTTAATCAAGAGGTTAAATTCACAATGTGGAGTTTAATGTTTTGGCCCCATTCTTTAGAACTTCTTTAATTCGAATTTATGGATAGTTCGAAGTTTTTAGCTGGTCCCTTGAGGTTCGAATTATCCAGGTTCCACTGTATATTTGGACTATTTTAGTTAACTTTTTTATCCAGAATATGTTTGGTGCGTGGCACTCACCAAGGAGTACTTGAGTTATTGCCATCACATTACACTGTCTCCGTTGAATGCTAAGTTGTATAATTTTCTTTCAGTAGCTGGGAGGCAAATTGGAAAGTAAGTAGTTTAATTGACGCAGCAGTGCCTGTTTATTGGTTTGATTAGGTATTACAATTTCACACAACTTCCTCGCCAAAGCAGGTTTCTTTTAAAATTGGTAAAGCTATATTTTCTATTATCTGATTGCAAGTCCCTGGAAAAAGATAATTCAAAACACTCTCATGCCTATTTTAAGATGCATAAAGCCCAAATCTTAAGAGTTTTCTGGTCAAAAATTGGCAGTTGAAGCTCCTTTAAATTGAAATTCGCTCCCTCTTATCAGCAAGCCTCCTGTGTACTCGTTTATTACTACAATAGTGTTGAACACAGTGGTCCTTTGAATAAAAGTGAGTGGATAAGGTAATTTGTTTTTATTAATTATAAATCTCTTGTTGTTTTTGTAGCAAATCATTAAGCTGGGAGAGTTAGCCATCAGTTGTGCCTCGGAGCTGCTTCAGAGTCACCCGTACTTCAACTACAACAAAAACATGGTGCAGATGTTGACTCCTTACCTGAACCATCCGAGAGAGGGGGTGAGGCAGCGAGTGGCTGCTTGCTACTCCGACGTGTTCAAGGAGGACAGACGTGGCGAGATCACCTTGGATGTTAGTATGGCATGTTTGACATCACATTTAGACCCTTTTAACAATTTTTCAAATAATAATCTTAGGTCTACATATACTGATAATGAAATTGATAGCATATATGATTGAAATAGACTGAACCATTTATTTTCTATTTGTTACACATTACTTAATTTTTTTCTTGCACAGTTCTCTGTGAAAAAAATGGAAAAGAAAAATCTAAATGCATAACTTAAGAATTGAATTGTCATATTTTATATTTGTATTATATGCCTTTTTCTTTAAATACTTTTTTAGGAAAAAATTAAAGTACTCCCATTACCTTGTAAACTTGCCTTATCAAAAATTAATTTAACTTTTTAAGATTATTTTGACAGAAAAACTTTTTTATGAGAAAGGTTTTTGAATTTCATTGGAACTGGAGCCAATTATTTTCAGTTCCTGTTTGCAACCTATCCAACTCCGATCATGAGACATTTTTAGCATTGTGTAATAAACATGTTACATCCTATAAAATCAGAATGAGCTATTACCACAGAGGAGAATCAAACAGAGGTATCTTCTGATGTTACGCTCAGCTGATGTCGAGGACTTCTTAAAAAATAGTTCACCATTAACGCCACGAGAGAGCAGCACCATCGCTGCCCTCTCCTAATTTAACTTAACTGTAGCTAGTAACTGGATGTAACTAGTAACTTAACTGTAGCTGGATTTAACTGTAAGTAGGGAGCACTTGGGCACAACAGAAGACCCATTTAAAAGCGACGTCTTTTTTGATTTTTTTCTGTGCTATTACCTACAAATAAAATAGTTAACTACAATTAATTTTTTTAAACTCCTTGTCGCAGTGAAAGGCGCTGAAGCCATTATAGAAACTATGGATTACTAAACTGAACACTTATTTTCAGATTGTCAGGCGAATAAACCATTTGGTGAAGTCTCGTTCACACACAGTTCATAAAGAAGTGATTTCTGTTTTGCTTGGACTTCGTATCAAAGATATTAATCTAGACCAAGAGAAGGAATCTGAGATAAAACAGAAGAAGTTTATGACTCATAAACAGAAACTCTTAGCAATGAGCAAAAAAGAGCGTAAGGTGAGTTTTTTCACTTTGTATAAAATTTTACTAAAGGCCACATTAGAACCTCGTTCATCTTGACTAATTGGGACTGAAGGGTAACGGGAATGTTAGATTAACCAAGTACACCAATATTACATGTGCCAGTCTCATGTAATCTTCTTTTTCGGAAAAAATACATCCATGGATCAAGCGGGTTTTTTTGTTCATTGGGGTTACTTCTGTTGATCATTCAGGCTCATAAAGGCTTGGTTAACTCCTTCAATCACAAGAGACTGTCTTTTACCATTTTTTTAAACATATATTTGGGTTATTGGGAATCGGATTTTTGGGTTTCACTGAACATTGATGTTACGAGGTAGAGGAATCGCAATGCAACTGAACTCAATCAATGGTAAATTGTAATTTCAAACTTGGAAGCTGAAGTGGTAACACGTAACACTACTTCAGCTATATGTAATAATACACTAGAAAGAAACAGTTTTAGATTGAACTAGAGGTGTGCGGATAGTGAATTTTTGGATCGGATCGGATCGGATAGCTTATGTTCGAATCGGTTTCGGATCGGATAACAACAGGTTGGGATCGGATAGTACCGGATTCGGATATTTACGGCGCGGCGTAATGAGCAGATTTAAGTTTTCTCATAAGCCTAAGGTAATTGCAAGGAACTACCATATTATCCTAATGTGTAAGGTAAGGTTTGCCTTGATAGCCCTGAATTGTTGATTGTTCAGATATATTGTTTTCAGTGCAGGCCAAATGTCAATTAAGTATGCAAAGGTACAACTAATTATCTGTTAATAATTTGGAAATTTATTGATTCCCCTTAAGCATAGGCCTAGTTAGTATTTAATTCAACAAGGTTATTAGGCCTAAATAAATTTCTGAATTAGGTTACTTAAAAATTCATTTTTCAATGCAATTTAAATTTGTTAATTTTTATGCCTCCGTATTTTTTGTTCTTTTCCTTTTCATAAACCAATAAATTATTTGATCAGTGACTAGGCCTAAGTGATAAGACAAAAGAATTAAATATAAAACTTGATTCACCAATCTCTTCACATTTGAAGAAAACTCTACATTTTTATTCATGCATTAATGCCTGACAACCAAGATTTTGATTCACTACAAAATAATACTAAAAAATAATTAGTCTGAGCAGTAAACTTAACCTAAATTTCAAGATGAGTTTCAAATGTTGTAGGTTTCAGTATTAAAGCTTGGTCATTTAATTAGAACAAATAAAAGTATATTTGTTTTAGAAAATAAACAATAAACAAACTCACTAATTATTTATCAAAGGTGTAGGCTGTCAATTCAGCATTTTACTGTTATCTAAGAATGTCTATTTTAATCACGTATTGGAAATACGGCTCGGCTTAATTCGTCAAAGATTATTTCAACAAAATAAAAACTTAATTTTGATCATTCAACTTTGTATTTCTAGGTAGGTAATTGCTTAGTTGATAAATAAATTAATACAATTGAAAGAAAGGCATTCTTGAGTTAATTCAGCTTTTAAGCAGACGACATTCAAACACGATGTGAGATGGAAAGACAAACAATGAAATGAACAGGTTCGCCAAATCTTTGGCAGCCCAAAATTATTGTAGGCTTTTTATTTTATCGTATCACCAGGCCACTTAAGATATTTACGGTCTGAAATAGTCGTATGAAACATCAACACGACTATTTATTTATGGGGTATTTACGGGATATTTCGTTTTGGCAATTGAAGACGACTGTGGGGACACTGTCGGTCATTGACGAACTCTGATTTGTCTTGATTGCGATTATCTCTCGTACCAATCAATGTTTTGTCGGTAACGGATACTGATCGAGATCACGACAGTGACAGAACTAATTAAGGATGTACTATTATTTGTTAACTGATTTAATGCTACGATACAAGAATTTATCTTAGGATGTTCGTTATTGCGTCAGGTATTGCGCAATACTGATCGTATACAACGATCTCGATCTTATCACGAGTCGCAATATCAGCAATCGAAATACATCGCTTGATGCACACCACTACATAATTGCATCGTGTTGAGGCGTTGTTCAAGCTGCAATCACGAATCGTCGCATTTCAAAGTGTCATTTTTGCTCTGCCATGATTTCTCTCACCACTGTACTCTCGTTGGCAGTGACTAGTTTTGTTTGGAAGACTTTCCAAACTTTAAAATTTGATCCTTCTTAAAAATTTACCCCAAAATATGCAGTCTATCCGATAGAGTCGGATATCTAGTCAGTCTTACTGAGAGTTACAAAACCCTCGGATCGGATTCGGATATCCGATCCGAATTTTCGGATATCCGCACACCTCTAGATTGAACAATACATCTCTGACTCATTTTGTTTACAGGCATCAGTTTCACCAAGAGCAGTTCAAACATAGAGAACTGAAACAGTGATAAACCGCAAAATAATATATATAACTTTTTATGTGGTTGATTGCAAACGGTGAAGTTACATAATTTGTAACTCATTATGTATAAATTCACACACTTTTAATTAAACTTTGAGTCAATTAATCCGAGATTACCGACTCATATCAGCTGCAGGACAGGCACATCTGCTCTGGACATGTGAAAGTCAACATTCTCAATGATCCAACTGAATGTCTAGGTCAGCTAAGGTTTTTTTCCAAGAAGCTAAACTACTTGTATTATAAATTCATATTTTGATAGGTATACCTTTTTATGTTGTTTTTTATTAACCTTTTTATTTATGTGCAGCGATCAAAAAAGCTTGAACAACTAGAAAGAGAGCTACTTGAAACCAAAGCAGAAGAAAATAAACAAAACAAGCAGAAGAATTTGACTGAAGTAATGAAAGTAGTTTTTACGATCTACTTTCGGATACTTAAGAAAGCTCCCTCATCAAAAGTCCTGAGCTCAGCATTAGAAGGTTTAGCAAAGTATGGTCTAGTAAAAATATTAACATTCAGTTTACAATAAAATATTCTATTAATAATATTATTGCTTTTATAAACTTAATGATAAAAGATTCCAAGTGGATATTTATTAAAAATTTCCATAAAAAATATGAAGTTCTATTTAAATTGGATTGATAAAGAAATTGAAGATTTTTACTGATAGAAAAAAGCTATAAATAATTTTTAAGATCTAGTTCTAAATTAAAAGTGGTGATAGAAGTATGTTGGAGAAAGTAAAGAATCTTCAGGAACCTAGTACCTAAAAATAATTTAATAGTTTTTTAACTTTAAGAACATATGAAACGTTGAAAAAAATTTCGGATGAAACAGTTGTGTGTGTCGGTTGCAGGTTCGCCCACTGCATCAACGTGGAGTTCTTCGCAGACCTGATCAGTGTGTTGGATGGCCTGATGGAAGGCGGCACTCTGCGGCCCAGAGAGAAGCTGCATTGTGTCGAGACCGTCTTCTCCATTCTCTCAGGCCAGGGGGAAGTTCTGAACATTGATCCGTCCCGCTTTTACACTCATCTCTACAACAACCTCTTCTACATTCACGCCGGTCAGTTTGATCTTACTTTTGTTATAAACTCTGTTTGTTATTGGGCTGTGTTGTGGTAAAAGACAGTTGACCAAAAATGCAGCTGAGGTTCTTGTATTGAATGTCAGTTTTTTGTGAAATGTTGACTGTTTCAAATGCTAATAACACTTTATGTAGCGTTTTTAGATATCTTCGGAAGTCTTGGTCTTAGAGAGGCAGTAAGTCACAGACATTGGTAAAATAAAGTAACAGATGAAAACGGAAAGATGAAAATTTCGCTCCAGCCTAAGCAGAAACCTGACTTTTGTGCACCCTGTGTTTTTATGATTGAAAATACAATTCCTTGTTCGACTATTTCTAAAAAAAATGTTTAACCATGATTTCTGTGAGAACATAATCCTAAAAAAAATTTAATTTTTAGGTAAGACTCACGAAGACATCAAGATTGTACTTCGGATCCTGGACATGGTGTTAATCCAGAGACGCAAGAAGATCACGCAGCAGCGGCTGCTGGCGTTCACCAAGCGGCTGAGTATCCTGGGGACGCAGCTGCTGCACAACAGCTGTCTGGGGGCGCTGTCACTGGTGCGGCGAGTCATGCAGGTATACCAACTGTCGTCTACTGATGGTGAATAGTTTGAACTAGCAATAGGATTTATGTAACCAGAGTGAGGTTGTAAGATTGTTCTGGCCAAACAAATAATTTTTTAAACAAAAGAATATTAGGCAGAAGATCAGGAGGGAGGTACTTTCTACATTTGATGCAACTTGCAATGTTTGAAAAAATCAGTTTGATGAATGATTTAGTACTCTGAGCAATTTTAAGGTGACCAAAAATTTTCTAATCCATAATCAGGCGAAACTTTAGAATTCTTTTCCTCTGTTTGAGTCGAAGATTAAAATTTATATTTTTCATGATTTACAATCGCGATTATATTAACCCATTGACACACTTTGACGGAACAGTTCTGTCAAATGATTTCTATGACCTCCGGGTGCTGTGTGGATGGCTGGGCCTAGTAGTTCAATGGTTTGCTGCTAGGGTCGACTGTAGGCTTTATTTGACAATTGTTTATGGGCCAGGGAGTGTACAACCCTGAGCTGGAGGAGCCTGAACACTGCAACACAGCCAGTATCGCGCTGTGGGAACTGTCACTGTAGTGTGTGTGTTGCAGCTGGGCATGGGAGCCGATGTTCTACTGGATGTGGACCCCACCCTGGGCCAGGGAGTGTACAGCCCCGAGCTGGAGGAGCTTGAACACTGCAACACAGCCAGTACCGCACTGTGGGAACTGTCACTGTAGTGTGTGTGTTGCAGCTGGGCATGGGAGCGGATATTCTACTGGATGTGGACCCCACCCTGGGCCAGGGAGTGTACAACCCTGAGCTGGAGGAGCCTGAACACTGCAAAACAGCCAGTACCGCGCTGTGGGAACTGTCACTGTAGTGTGTGTGTTGCAGCTGGGCATGGGAGCGGATATTCTACTGGATGTGGACCCCACCCTGGGCTAGTGAGTGTACAGCCCCGAGCTGGAGGAGCCTGAACACTGCAACACAGCCAGTACCGGCGCTGTGGGAACTGTCACTGTAGTGTGTGTGTTGCAGCTGGGCATGGGAGCGGATATCCTACTGGATGTGGACCCCACCCTGGGCCAGGGAGTGTACAACCCCGAGCTGGAGGAGCCTGAACACTGCAACACAGCCAGTACCGCACTGTGGGAACTGTCACTGTAGTGTGTGTGTTGCAGCTGGGCATGGGAGCGGATATCCTACTGGATGTGGACCCCACCCTGGGCCAGGGAGTGTACAGCCCTGAGCTGGAGGAGCCTGAACACTGCAACACAGCCAGTACCGCGCTGTGGGAACTGTCACTGTAGTGTGTGTGTTGCTGCTGGGCATGGGAGCGGATATCCTACTGGATGTGGACCCCACCCTGGGCCAGGGAGTGTACAGCCCTGAGCTGGAGGAGCCTGAACACTGCAACACAGCCAGTACCGCGCTGTGGGAACTGTCACTGTAGTGTGTGTGTTGCAGCTGGGCATGGGAGCGGATGTTCTACTGGATGTGGACCCCACCCTGGGCCAGGGAGTGTACAACCCTGAGCTGGAGGAGCCTGAACACTGCAACACAGCCAGTACCGCGCTGTGGGAACTGTCACTGTAGTGTGTGTGTTGCAGCTGGGCATGGGAGCGGATGTTCTACTGGATGTGGACCCCACCCTGGGCCAGGGAGTGTACAACCCTGAGCTGGAGGAGCCTGAACACTGCAACACAGCCAGTACCGCGCTGTGGGAACTATCACTGTAGTGTGTGTGTTGCAGCTGGGCATGGGAGCGGATGTTCTACTGGATGTGGACCCCACCCTGGGCCAGGGAGTGTACAACCCTGAGCTGGAGGAGCCTGAACACTGCAACACAGCCAGTACCGCGCTGTGGGAACTGTCACTGTAGTGTGTGTGTTGCAGCTGGGCATGGGAGCGGATATTCTACTGGATGTGGACCCCACCCTGGGCCAGGGAGTGTACAACCCTGAGCTGGAGGAGCCTGAACACTACAACATAGCCAGTACCGCGCTGTGGGAACTGTCACTGTAGTGTGTGTGTTGCAGCTGGGCATGGGAGCGGATGTTCTACTGGATGTGGATCCCACCCTGGGCCAGGGAGTGTACAACCCCGAGCTGGAGGAGCCTGAACACTGCAACACAGCCAGTACCGCGCTGTGGGAACTGTCACTGTAGTGTGTGTGTCGCAGCTGGGCATGGGAGCGGATGTTCTACAGGATGTGGACCCCACCCTGGGCCAGGGAGTGTACAACCCTGAGCTGGAGGAGCCTGAACACTGCAACACAGCCGTACCGCGCTGTGGGAACTGTCACTGTAGTGTGTGTGTTGCAGCTGGGCATGGGAGCGGATGTTCTACTGGATGTGGACCCCACCCTGGGCCAGGGAGTGTACAGCCCCGAGCTGGAAGAGCCTGAACACTGCAACACAGCCAGTACCGCGCTGTGGGAACTGTCACTGTAGTGTGTGTGTTGCAGCTGGGCATGGGAGCGGATGTTCTACTGGATGTGGACCCCACCCTGGGCCAGGGAGTGTACAGCCCCGAGCTGGAGGAGCCTGAACACTGCGACACAGCCAGTGCCGCGCTGTGGGAACTGTCACTGTAGTGTGTGTGTTGCAGCTGGGCATGGGAGCGGATGTTCTACTTGATGTGGACCCCACCCTGGGCCAGGGAGTGTACAACCCTGAGCTGGAGGAGCCTGAACACTGCAACACAGCCAGTACCGCGCTGTGGGAACTGTCACTGTAGTGTGTGTGTTGCTGCTGGGCATGGGAGCGGATGTTCTACTGGATGTGGACCCCACCCTGGGCCAGGGAGTGTACAACCCCGAGCTGGAGGAGCCTGAACACTGCAACACAGCCAGTACCGCACTGTGGGAACTGTCACTGTAGTGTGTGTGTTGCAGCTAGGCATGGGAGCGGATGTTCTACTGGATGTGGACCCCACCCTGGGCCAGGGAGTGTACAACCCCGAGCTGGAAGAGCCTGAACACTGCAACACAGCCAGTAACGCGCAACCAGTGGGAACTGTCAATGTAGTGTGTGTGTTGCAGCTGGGCATGGGAGCGGATGTTCTACTGGATGTGGAACCCACCCTGGGCCAGGGAGTGTACAACCCTGAGCTGAAAGAGCCTGAACACTGCAACACAGCCAGTACCGCGCTGTGGGAACTGTCACTGTAGTGTGTGTGTTGCAGCTGGGCATGGGAGCGGATGTTCTACTGGATGTGGACCCCACCCTGGGCCAGGGTGTGTACAGCCCCGAGCTGGAGGAGCCTGAACAGTGCAACACAGCCAGTACCGCGCTGTGGGAACTGTCACTGTAGTGTGTGTGTTGCAGCTGGGCATGGGAGCGGATGTTCTACTTGATGTGGACCCCACCCTGGGCCAGGGAGCGTACAGCCCCGAGCTGGAGGAGCCTGAACACTGCAACACAGCCAGTACCGCGCTGTGGGAACTGTCACTGTAGTGTGTGTGTTGCAGCTGGGCATGGGAGCGGATGTTCTACTGGATGTGGACCCCACCCTGGGCCAGGGAGTGTACAACCCTGAGCTGGAGGAGCCTGAACACTGCAACACAGCCAGTACCGCGCTGTGGGAACTGTCACTGTAGTGTGTGTGTTGCAGCTGGGCATGGGAGCGGATGTTCTACTGGATGTGGACCCCACCCTGGGCCAGGGAGTGTACAACCCTGAGCTGGAGGAGCCTGAACACTGCAACACAGCCAGTACCGCGCTGTGGGAACTGTCACTGTAGTGTATGTGTTGCTGCTGGGCATGGGAGCGGATGTTCTACTGGATGTGGACCCCACCCTGGGCCAGGGAGTGTACAACCCCGAGCTGGAGGAGCCTGAACACTGCAACACAGCCAGTACCGCGCTGTGGGAACTGTCACTCTAGTGTGTGTGTTGCAGCTGGGCATGGGAGCGGATGTTCTACTGGATGTGGACCCCACCCTGGGCCAGGGAGTGTACAACCCTGAGCTGGAAGAGCCTGAACACTGCAACACAGCCAGTACCGCGCTGTGGGAACTGTCACTGTAGTGTGTGTGTTGCAGCTGGGCATGGGAGCGGATGTTCTACTGGATGTGGACCCCACCCTGGGCCAGGGAGTGTACAACCCTGAGCTGGAAGAGCCTGAACACTGCAACACAGCCAGTACCGCGCTGTGGGAACTGTCACTGTAGTGTGTGTGTTGCAGCTGGGCATGGGAGCGGATGTTCTACTGGATGTGGACCCCACCCTGGGCCAGTGAGTGTACAACCCTGAGCTGGAGGAACCTGAACACTGCAACACAGCCAGTACCGCGCTGTGGGAACTGTCACTGTAGTGTGTGTGTTGCAGCTGGGCATGGGAGCGGATGTTCTACTGGATGTGGACCCCACCCTGGGCCAGGGAGTGTACAACCCTGAGCTGGAGGAGCCTGAACACTGCAACACAGCCAGTACCGCACTGTGGGAACTGTCACTGTAGTGTGTGTGTTGCAGCTGGGCATGGGAGCGGATGTTCTACTGGATGTGGACCCCACCCTGCGCCAGGGAGTGTACAACCCTGTTCTGGAGGAGCCTGAACACTGCAACACAGCCAGTACCGCACTGTGGGAACTGTCACTGTAGTGTGTGTGTTGCAGCTGGGCATGGGAGCGGATGTTCTACTGGATGTGGACCCCACCCTGGGCCAGGGAGTGTACAACCCTGAGCTGGAAGAGCCTGAACACTGCAACGCAGCCAGCACCGCACTGTGGGAACTGACGCTGATGCAGGTACTTGCGGACAATTTAGGAGACTTTTTGAATGATTTATGAGCTAATTGTACGTGATTAATAATTCCAGCTATTAACACTTGTAGTGTTTTGAGACTGACATTTACACTCTCAACGAGTTAAGTATAGGTCTCTAATTTTGAGTCACAATACTCTATTAATAATATTTTAAATACTGTCACAGCCATATGAAATCATATTAATTCATCAGCATTTGGGGAGCAATGCCAACCATGTGGTAGGAAAAACTCATTATTCGATTAGAAAACAAAACAAATTAGTGGTATTTACAAAAGGCTTTTCCAAATTGGAAAATATTTTCTGACTAGTGACTTGAAGACGCTAAAAGCCCCTAATCATAATGATAGTTTTAATCAGTGGTGGATCCAGAGAGGGGCTAATGGGGGCTATAGCCCTCCTTGTGCATTTGATTTACACCAGATAAAATGGTAATTTTGTTCACTAGTCGGATATACCCACAAATCCAAAGGTAACTTATGCTGCTATTCAAAACCCAACTGAGACCAGTCATACGCTGTCTGTGTAGTAGAGCAGAAACACCTTATGTGCTTTCCACCAAAGAATGTCTGATATTTTATGTCAATGACAGCAAATCGCTCCACCAGCCGACGAGACAGGCGATGAAGGCCTTGATCTGGTGACTAATGTATCTAGTTGGTTTGCTCATCCCCTAGTTCCCAATATTTAAAAAGTATACTTTTTCAGAAAACAACTTTTTATTCAGGGTTCCCACTTAACTGTGAAACCTTAAAAACCGTGAATTTGGCAAACCATGAAAAAACCTGGAAAGAGCCGTGAATTTCGTCATCAGACCTTTAAAATCAACCAATTTTAAAATAGCCAATATTTTTATTAAATTATAGAGAAACATTTGTATCAATTTATTAGAGACATTAAAAATGATTCACAGTCCCAAGACGAAGACAGCAATTGTGTTCTTTAAGACGTAGATTGTACGTACAGGGCTAGACGGTAGGGCCTGCTAAACTGAGATTGAGATTCCACTGTGGCTGTGGAAGGAGGGGTGGAGACTGGGGAGGTAATGGCGGAACGCGATCGGTTGCCTTGTAGGGGGGAGGGAAGGATGGAAAGGTGAAGAGAGAGAAGACTAGATAGCTGAAGACGCACACTCATTGGTTTACGTTTGCGCGGCAAATAAATACGTGAATTTCTTTCTTCATTAATTAATTTGTTTTCTTATTCTTTACATTCCTTCTATTGTACGATTCATCAGTTTTCAACTACCGATTAATGCATCGATGTCTCCACAGCTTGTTTCTTATCATTTTCTGTTTTTTGTATCATCGTTCAAGATGTTTGTGACAATAAATAAACTCTTTAAAAATGATGCCAGAACGAACGTCTTTGTTGTGTATTTTTTTTCTATATGTGAAAATTAAAACGACTTGACCTACAACAACATATGACGTCTAATATTTTTTGTCTAATTTTTAGTATAAATCGATTGAGACAAAAATGAAATTTTTTCTCTTGTCGTTCAAGAGAAATTCTATGATCGAACTATAGACTGGAGTATATTTTGTCGTTCTCCAGGGTCAACTAAATATAGCAGAAACTCCGAATTCCATCTAATTGGAGATAATATTTTTTCACCTGTCAACGCCCTTTCCTTATCACTCAGGGTTATTGTTTGTGTACGTTTTTCGTGGGAAGGACACGCTCTTCCGGTTTAACGTGACCAAAAATAGATCACAAAAATTATTTTCTCGATAAGACTTCTCGTATCATAAGCTCGGCTAGAAATTCAACCTTATTCAAAGCTGTTTAGTGTTTGTACGACTATTTCATTGCGTCTAAAGGAGCAACGATCCTTTAAGTTGTTATACGAGGATACGATATTAAGCAGTAAGCGTACGATAATTTTGAGTCGGCAAGGGGACGGCTGGTTGTCTGACTGAGACCATTGACTTTGAGACGTATAGTGAAGATCGCTTCAAAGTTTGACATCGCGATCGCGACCATCCTTGTTCGTCTTGTTATAATATTGGGTGGACGCCGTAAGTCAGAAGTTTGGCACGAATCATTTATTGTTGAACATTTTTAAAGTTTCGGGTTTCTTTCTGGTAGTCTGTCGGGTATCGTCAACCCGATTTCTTTCGGGTAGTAGGTACCCGCCCGACCCGACGTGTAATAAAAACCCGCCGAATTAAGCCTGAGACGTGTCGAACCCGCCCGACCACTCGGGTTCACGTAATTACCCGAAGCTCCCCTAATTTTCGAGTACCCGCAGACCTCTACTTATCACTCACTACCCATTGCACTGTTTGAATGACAACAAATCCCTAACTTAGGCTGCTGGAAAACATGCCTGCAGGCGACCAACGTTGTGCCATTAACTAACATTTACGGACAGTAGAACAACGATTTATCCGGAGGCGTATTAACCAGGCGGCGCGCCTAACCGGTGAACAAAACTGGCAAGAAGAATTACTTTTAATCACGTTTTTACTTTCAACTTTCGCAAAAAAACTATTTCACAAAAATAATGTAATTGAAGTGTATTTAATAACTTGCAATTAATTTTTAAACAAATACAACATTATTTTAATACGTGTCAGGGGTGCCCACAGGGGGGGGGGGGTCGTGACGCAAACTGCGTCATTGAAATTTCTGGGGGGGGGGGGGTGAAAAATAGTACTTTTTCGCCAGCCTGGGGGGGCATCATAAGAAAATTAAAAAACGTGAAATTAAGAAATTCAATTTCAATATTAAATTAAAACCCATATTTCTAGAACTATGGATATATGCGTATAAACGTAGTGTAAGCTCTGGGCAGTGACAATGTAAGTTTGGCAACGTTGAGCTAGTGGTTGCTATGGTAACGAGACTCGCGCGGTGGCGCGCTGTACTTGTAGTTCGGAGAATTTCGGCGCATGCGTTCACAGTGTGAACTTCACACTCCCACCCCTTCGATCTTGTGTCAGTTGCAGTTGTCACTGTCTGTCAGTTGTTACTGGTTAGTTCTTGCTATCCGATACACCTGACTCCTGCGTGTTTTGTAACTTTCGAGTATCATAGATGTTTTGAAATATTTAGTTTGTGGTTTAGGTCTACTGTATTTTATTGTAAGATGTAATCATGGTGAAGTGCATCAGGCTTTATCACAATACATTTGTATTTTGCTAATAGTTTAGTTATTTAAAATGCCTAAAAAACAAAAACTATTAAAATGTAAGTGTTTGGGACCTTTGTGTAACACTAAAGTGCGCCACGATAAGTGGACAGAGCACAGCAGAAAGAAACATGTGTACAAAACTAAGAATGGCTTGAATATAAATTTTTAAATAATCGAGGAAAAGGAAATGGGCGAGTCCGCTTGGAAACACTTGATAGGAAAACTGATAAAGAACTGTATATGTTCACTGTATATGTTCACTTATATACATATATAGTGAACATTGTTTGTTAACAATAAACCAATGTTCATGTATACAATGAATTTATCTTCCGAGTCCTAATATCTCGGATGTGGGGAGGTGGTTGGTCACGGTTAAGGGGGGGGGGGTTAGTCATTGGCCCAGGGGGGGGGGGGTGAGTCATTGCCCCAGGGGGGGGGCACCTCTGATACGTGTTATATAGATCATATTTCGAGTTTTCGATGATTAGAGAGTTGATAATCACGAATTTCAACTCGGTCAAGACGCAATAAATGAACTATCGAATATTCATTGAAAGGTTGGCAACATACGCAAGCGCAGACTATCATATTGTCTTTCATTAGACGGCTGTTTGTTGCCTTAAAACGCAGTGCGTGATTGGCTCGTTGCTGTGACGACACACGGTTGTCATGGCAACATACAGTGCGACAGTGCGCACTGGGGCGGATAGAAAGCAGAAAGACTGGAAGAAAGGAAGAGAGGATAGAGGAGAGAGAGGATAGTTCAACGTTTCTATTTCTGCAAGAAGGAAGGAAGAGAGGATGGCGTTAAAAATTAATAATATTTAAGTTGCGTGCGTGTTCCGCAATCGCCAGTACAATGTTTTCTGTTTTCTTAAGTAATCAATAATGTTAAAATCACATCGTATTTTGTGAAATTGTTGTAATTTATTTAATTGCATTGTATTGTTGTATTTAAAATTATTTTTCCGCCATGTATAGTTTGTTTTACCTAAAATATTACACAGTTTAATTCTATTGGTACAGAAATTACTTCTCCGTTGTGCTGGCGCCGCCGCCGCCGAGAATTTTTATTCTCTGTGAAACTGTGCGGGCGGCAAAATGTTTTCCTACATTTAGACCGTAAATTTCGTGATTTTTGGACCTTAAAAACCGTGAAAGAGCCGTGAATTTTAAAATTCAGTTTGAGTGGGAACCCTGTTATTATGTGAAAAGTTCAAGTAACAGCAAATTTGGGAAAATGTATCAGGCTTAAGCTTACATTAATTTGGAGTTTTGTTTCTCTTTTATTTTTCATAGCAGGTAAAAACCGGTTATGTGAAATTTTTGTTTTGTTTTTAGAAGTAACGTTGAATGAAATATGAAGTTGTAGCCCTGTTCCTCAACAAAATATTTAATTTTAATATTTCTTTCTGAGTATCTTGAACTATAACCCCACAATCAATGACCGATTTCACCAATAACAGTTGAACCATTATCAATTTTGAGGTTATAGAACATTAAACAAAATAAAAGAAGTTTAAATTTTGTTGTTTTCAAATTGTTGTAGTGTAGTAATTTAGGGTTTCTGTGTTTTGTTATATAAGGGACACATTATGTTGTTTGAAAGAGAGACTGAAATTACATTATTTGTAGGGGTGTGCAAATAGTGATTTTTTGGTTCAAATCCAATCGAATAGTTTATTACTATTCCAAATATCGAATATTTTCGGGTGAATATTTACGTTAAGAATTTAGAAATTTATTGATTCCCCTTAAGCATAGGTAATATTCAATTCAATAAACATATTAGGCCTAAAATAGAAATTTCAGGATTAGGCACGACTGGTGCGGTATATGCAAGTTGTGTCCGGTTGTAAGCTCCCCGATTTTAATAAGTTTTTAGCCGGTTTTCCGTAATATATAGCAGAGATTCTCGGTTTATCTGACCTCATTAGTAAGATCAGTCCGTGTGATAAGCCTAATTCAGCCTAATAAGCTACGAACATTAGTAATACGCGATAAGCTGTGCGGCAACGAGGTAGTGCGGTTCCGGAGTAGACAGGATCGTATATAGGTACTGATCAAAGTGAAGTTTTTACTGTATCAACTATTAGTGCTTTGTTCATATGACTGAATTAAAAATCAACGAATATTTCTCCCCAGTGAATAAAAATCCAAAACGTCCAAGACATAATTTGTCGCCGGGAGGTGAAGACTACAGCGAGACGGTCAACATGGGCAGCGACGAGAAGGTAGGCGACATTACTCGTGCTCAACTCCTCACGGACCTAGGCTGTTTATTAGATAGTAAATTAGTAAATATGGCCACAAAAGAGGAGTTCGCTCAGCTTACGGGACAGGTTTCGGCGTTGCAGGAGGAGAACGTGGCTTTGAGGAAGCAAATAACGGACTTACAAGAACAGGAAAAAACAGTGATGTTAAGGTTAGTTGATCTTGAGGCTAGGTCGAGGAGGAACAATCTCATATTTAGGGGGCTGAAGTGGTCAAATAATACTCGAGACTTTGCTGAGGTTGTGCGGAGATTCTGCAGTGAGATGTTCGGAAGTGCCGATACTGTCTATGTCAACAGGGCTCACCCATTGGGGGGAGGGGGAGATGCAATCATTGCACATATACCTAATGACGCGGACACTTATTACATCATGTCTAGGGTGAAAGAACTAAGAGGTACGGGCTACATAGTACACAGAGACTATCCTAAGGAAGTGCGAGAAAAAAGGGCGTGTTTGTCGCAAATGAGAAGCGAAGTTGAACGTGTGGCGGGGAAGCAACGCATGATCTTATATTTCGATCATTTAACTGTAAAAGGTCATCGGTTTACTTGGGAAGAGGGCAAACTTAAGGTCGGCAAACGAGATGGTGCGGAAGTGCTTCAATCGCTATATGGACACGATTTCTCAAACTTTCTTTTGACAGTTAAACACCCCAAGCCGAAGCAAACTCCAGTAATTTCGTCAGGGGCGAAGAATACATCGCAGACGTCATATGCAGAAAGCCTGACCGCGAGCGCGCCGCCACCGACCGTGCTAACACAGCATCCAGCATCAGGACCCAGTAGCCAGGCCGACGGGTGAAAATAATGTCGCCAACCCAGCTTCAGACGCAGCAACGATACGGCAGGATGTATCGCCGGTGGGACATTCGATGTTAGATTTTAAGGTTTTGTCATACAACATTTGTGGTTTAAAGAATAAGGTTTGTGATTTTTCATTTATAGAATTTATTAGCAGCTTTGATATTGTTATATTTTTAGAAACATTTGTCTCAGAAAAAGAAAAAGATTTTTTTGTTAACAAGCTGAGTAATTTTGAGTTGAATTTCAGTTTTGCAACTAGAACAGCTAATTTTGGAAGAAATGTGGGTGGTTTAATTTACGCAGTGAATCGTAATACTCCTTTCTCAAAAAATGTTAAGTTTTTACCTTTTGAAAATTTTAGTTTGCTTAAGATAAGTAGAATCGTTATGAGTTGTGAACAGGTTTTCATTATGCCAGTTTATTTAAACTTTAATTATTGGGATAGGGATTTTTCAAATCTAGTAAGGTTTTTTGGTGAAAATTCATTTCAAAATATGATAATAATAGGCGATTTAAATGTGAAATAGTTGGCAGGGCGCGTACGTCGCAATATCATCAGCAACTCCTCACCGTCGACCTTGACCTGGGCCCTAGGAGCTTTCTGACTGATAACAATGATGTTGGTCTTATCTCATGGATTATTAAAGCCCGAGCAGAACTTGTAGATCTTAATTACAAGCCTTGGTTGACAAACAAAAATTATTGTTGCAGTTTATGCAACTTACATGAGATTGAAACTGTGTTTCACTTTGTAGCTGTATGTCCCATCTTGGCAAATATTAGGAAGCGCTGGTTTGGCAAAATGTATTTGAGCTCGGAGGAATTTAAAGAATATTTGAACGGGAAAAATTGGGTAATTTTATGAAAGAGGCGTGGAAGGAGAGGTGGCAGTGGGTTAAAGAATTTAATTATGATAGAAAAAAAAATTGAAATATATTGGGGTTTTATTTATTTATTTATTTATTTCGTGTTTAAGTCAAATATCTAAAGTAATTTAAAAATAAACTGATGGACCCATGGGGGATTATACAAAGTACTATTAAACAGGTGAAATCGTAAAAAAAAATAATAGTGTAAAACTTCTCGTTACAGAGATAATATGTTAAGCTTCCTTAAATTGTTTTGTAAATATATGTAAGTATATGTATATATATATGTGTGTATGTGCATGTATATATATGTATATTAAGGATAACGTTTATTTATATTTTCAGGAACTTTGTGTTATGTGTTTTAGCTGGACGTGTCAATAGTTTATTTCGGAATGACCAACCGGACAGACGGTCTTGAGACCATTGTTCTACAAGTGTGAATTTTTTCTGTAGACTATTGATCACTGTACTTTGATAGTAAAATAAAACACTTTTTTCATTCATTCATTCATTCATTCAGGATTAGGCTACTTAAAAGTTCCTTTTCCACTGCACCTAAATTCTAAATTTGTTCACTTTTAGGCCTCTGTATCCCTTTGTTCATGTCCTTTTGAATCAATGAATTATTTGATCAGTGTTTAATATTATAATTTTATAATAATATTGGTGTGTTGTGTATTATAATTATACTAGAGATCGCCAGTGGTCGAAAATTCGACAATTTTTGAATTGAAAAATAAGGATAGCTAATTTTAAAAATGATCTTTTCATACCCATTGCGTGTCTAAATACATTTCATATAGTATCATTTTCCATGTTATCACGTAATATAACTAAATATTATATTATTATTATTAAATATAATATTATTGCTGGGAACCAAAAGCAAAAGACAAAGATTCAATCTTTGACTAATTGATTCAATCTGATGATGATGATTGACCTGAGATAGATTCAATCTTTGACTAATTATTTTACCTCACCTCTGGCGCATATTTATGGCAAAGGTTTATAGTAATTAGTATTTATTAAGATTCCACATTATTTTTTTTTGACTGAGCTGATTATTGATTCAGAGAACAGTTAAAATTCAGTCATCAAATACGTTTATACCATACACCCCTTACCATAGTTCCCTCCCTCACTCTCTACTTCACTTTTTTTTAAGAGGGTGGCGGCCTCTTTTCACCTTGCATTTGCCCCCCCACATGGGCCCAGGCCTGTGCGTGGAAGTAATCAAGCAAACCCAAGGAGTGAGCCGGTACAGTACAAGGATGAACAGTACTGCTAAAGTATGCGGCATCATCGGGACTCGATCCTGCGACGCTGCCGCCACAGAACTGGGGCCGAGTGCGCTTCCAACTGCGCCACCGACTCACTAAACCACCTTCCGATCTTCTTCCACTTTTCCCTCCTTTTTGCCTTCATCCTCTTACCCTTAGGAACTTTTTTCCTCCCTCCCTCTCTTCCTATTATACATATTTTCACCATTCTCCACCTATAAAAAACACAGTTGAATGTAATGTCCATTTGCACTCCAGTTGCACGTCAGTTGGTACACTGGATGGAAGAGACTCACTCTAAATCTCAAATGAGACACATTTGAAACACATTTTAAATGATATCTTTAATCTTCTCTAAATGGTCCTGATTTCATCAAACACTATATTTTCACTCCATGTCCCCATAAAACATGTGGCTTGAAATTGTTTGAAGATAATTATTTGTTCTAACTGTGGAAGATTTTTTACTGGACGAATACTAACTCGTGTCATTACTGAATTCCTTACATTTGTTTATTGCTTAATAAAAATGTGTTATTGTTTTGGTTTATATCTCTAATGACAGAAAAAGCAGCACAGATTTTTGCCCAATTTCGCTCTCACATAATGTTTCTACATCTAATCTTTACTCAATGAAAAATATCATGTGTAGCAGCTACATATGATGACAAATGTACAGTTTTGTTTTGTTATTCTATCTCCTCCATGGCAACTCTTAAGGATGGATTAGCTAAGCAATTTTCTGCTTATCTAAAAGACTATTTTAAATTTAATGGGATGTGCACATCTATAGAAAAGTACAATTTTATCGGTGTTCTTAGATTTTTGCTACATTGCACACAGTCTGAGAAAAAAGGAGGACAAAACCCTTATGGAAAAAATGCTTGTCTATTAATAAAAAGATGGTGTGTTGGTATATTTCATCAACATGCCAAACAATCAGGGACTAGGCTTAAGCGATTAGACTAAGGAGTTAAATATAAAACTTGGTTCACCAATTACTTCATATTCGAAGAAAGCCTTTCAATTTTATTTGTGCATTAATGCCTGAGAATAAAGATTTTGATTCTCCTCAAGTAATACTATAAAATAATAATGTCAGAGCAGTAAACTTAACCTAGATTTCAAGATAATTAATTAATGTTAGGTTTAAGGCTTGGCCATTTAATTACAACAAAGTTTATTTGTTTTACATAATAAACAGCAAGCAAATTCATTATATTATCATAGGCTTAGTTGTCAAACCAGCATTGTACTGAGCATTGTACTGATCTAAAAATGCCCATTTTAATCATGTATTGAAAATAAACACGCTCCGCCTAATTATTCAGATTAATATTTCAACAAAATGAAACCTATTTTTGACCGTTCAACGTTTCTATTTCTACGTAATTGCTTAATTGAAAAGTAAATAAATCTGGCAATTGAAACAAAGACGAGATAGACGTTCTCGAGTTATTAACAACTATTAAGTTTTAAAAAGCAGACAACGATTACAACGACGACATTCGAAAACGAAGTGAGATAAAAGACAAACAATGAATAGGTCCGCCAACTCTTTACCAGCCCAAAATTATTGGAAGTTGTTTATTTCATTGTTTAAAAATTGGAAGCGATGGTAATCCCGGTTATTTACGGCCTGAAATAGTCATACTAAACACCAACACGACTATTTATTAACCTTCAAGTACTGCACGACTGATCAACATGGCATTGGGAACTTGGTGGCTAAACTGCGATGTCAGTATTATTGTACAGCTGCTATTTATCTGTCATCTGCCCACTAAAGGACGTGACTGTTTCTGATGTTGTAAAAAATGAATTTGTGGTTGTTTGCAACTACAAAAAACGTACTTTTACTTTAAAAATGGGTATATTTCACCTACTTTTGATTTTTTGTCGGTCATTCAAATATTCAGTTGGTCATCGAACTTCTTTTGAAATCTCAAGTCGAAACAAATGTCACAATATTCAATCCGAAAAAGTTTGAAGTTCGAATATTCGCACACCTCTAATTATTTGAACGGATAGTGGCCTAAGTAGCCTAAAAGGGAGATGGATTGTTTAAGCGTGTTGTCTCCTTAAACTCTAAGAATGCTATTTTTTCTGCACTTTTCCTCTCTATCCGCCTATCTGGCTCAAAAACTTTCTTTTTAAAGTAAAATTAAGAATTAAGATCAGAAACTATGGCTCTAGATTCCTCTCAAATTTCAAAGTTCTTTAATATCTACTATTGCATAATAGCAGATATTTTAAGTTTATTTCTCGTTATCTCCTGAATTTGAATCAATTTCAGTATTTTTTTCCGAGTCCCTGGCATCAAAACCTTCAATATCGCCCTCTCCCATCATCCTGTGTCTTGCCATACGTCCACAATTACTGCGCGGAAATTTCCCTTATGCATCCTTTATATGTAATAGATAAGGAAAAAGATTTTACAATATCAAAGTTTGTTTATTTCATTAGCATTAGTCATTTCTGTTAAATACTTGAACACTCCTGAATTTGCGACAAAGGAAATTAAATCACTTGCTACAGTTGCATCTTACACAAGATTTTATAATGTTAAGAATTATTTAACAGCTATAATTAGAGTTTTTTATGTAGGTGGAGAGCTGGAATTTTGTACACTGATTATTTAGTTCTTAAATAAGTCAACTAATTCAGTTTTCACACCGGTGTCGCCCCACTGGCCTTCAAAGTGACCATATTATTAGGGTTGCCATACGTCCCGATTTTTCAGGATCTGGTATCAGGTTTTGCCAGGTGTCCCAAAAAAGGATCTTGGGATGCACAATCGTCCTGAATTGTGTCGGCCATTATCTTGAATGATCCTAAAACAATAGGTTCTCATTTGAGAAAATATTTTCTGAAAATCTTGTAAAACCCCCAAAAACTGTTAGTATAAAGCAGGAATCATTTTGCAGTTTACAAAAAGTAAACCTTTTTTTAAGTATTTTTTCCAGTTGTTAATATTAGGTTATCAACTTTTACATTATTTAAACCGTTTTTATTAATTGTCATTATACAATAGATTTGTGTTTAAGTAAGTAACAGTTATTTTCAAATGTAATTTGTGAAATCCAAAAAAAATCATTAAAATAATTTTCTTTTCAAGTTGACTTTAGGTGTGTTGATTTATATGTTCTCTGAAATTGATCTTGCTAAATTTGAATTGGCTACTTTGATCTATAATATTTGAACAGAATCTCATGTTATTTAAAAAGATTCATAGATATAAAACAAGTTTGTAATGGTCAACATATTTTCCAAAATTTAGTACCAATACAAAATTTGTAAATTTTGTCTCTATAAAAAAGTGTTAAATGGGCATTTATAGTCCTTGGGAAGTACCAATACAAAATTTGTAAATTTTGTCTCTATAAAAAAGTGTTGAATGGGCATTTAAAGTCCTTGGGAAGAAGTGTCCAGATTTCACGAAGCAAAATTATGGCAACCCTACATATTATGCTTATGGAAAGATATTGATTACATAAAAGCTATTGTATTCTTGAGCCAGTGGTCTTTGGTTGATAACATAGCCATCTCTTGTCACAAGGCCGTGGCACTAGTAAATTGCAACATCGCACCTAAGGGTTCAGCTGATTTGTCTATCCATGCTCTCTTGTGGTCTTCATTCTTGTTAACTTGAAATCAGCTGGTTTTGGAAGAGTTTTTACCATGCAAAAAACCCTTAAGGAACAGCGTTGTCAGTTCGAAGGCCGCGTCCTTATTACAAGAGGCGGCCATGTTGATAGAGGCAAGACCAGGTCAGTCGGGTACAGCTAGTTCATATTGTTTTACATTTGATATTCCTATTTGAAGCTTTAAGTGTAGCTCAAAAACAAAAACGGCATAAAATAAGTCACCTTCCTGTCAGATAAACATTTATTTTTGCCATTCATTATACATTTGTCTAATTTCAGAGGCATTACCATCCCACCGTAAGGACTCTAGCTCATCATATTGTGAGCAGTGACAACAACACCTCACAGATGCCAATGGAGATAAGTAATTTGTGAGTATATCTACCAAGAAAAGTTGTTTTGTGTAATAAGAGAGTAAAGAGTAACAGTCTCTATATTTTAGAAATAATTAACCTTATTTCATGTTGGCTTAGTAAGTTTTGAATAGGCTAAAATAAACCAAAGGCTGTTTGTTTAATTTCTATATAGATTCAAAATCAAACTTACATTTTGCCATGTTTATTTCTGTATTTTAATTTCAGAAACGCAGTGCAGCTGTTTGAGAATTTTGACCCGAGCCAAGTTGTATTCAAGCCTGCTATTCCTCCCCCTGCCAAGAGTGTTGCTGGTGTTGTCAAAGTGAAGGAAGAATCACCGTTTGTCCAAAAGCTGTCAGAAGCGCTCACGTTAGATTCAAGTGCAGTTGACTTCTCCTCATTGTACAGTCAGGTACTCAGCCACTACCTGGCACCTGGTATAAGTTTAGTTTCTGGTACAGAAGACCCCCTCCTATCTGGGACCTTTTAACCGGACTACTCTCGGCAGAAGTAACATCTTTTCATCTGGACATTTTTCTCAAAACATCGGTTTAACCAGATGTGATCGGCAGGGAATGGACAGTACTGTATCAACAATTCTTGTGGAAAAATATTTGAGTTGCGTAATTATGTGCCTAAATACAATGCTCTCTTTAATTTTGAGTAAAATGAGTTAAATTTTTAGTGATGATATCGATGTTTCCTTTGGGAAATATATAATAAACAAATTACTGTAAAATATCTAGGATTTTATAATTAATTTAAAGAAATGTTGGTTTAGCCAGAAAAAACCTTTTTCGGTCCTGAGGATTCTGGATAAGAGAGTGTCTATTGTAAATAAATTTGTTTTCATTATCCGTGTATTTACAAAAACTAGATGCCCAGTGGTGGAAAATTTGACTAAACAAACATTGAACCTAGGAACTTGGTTAATTACCTGTGTTAAATGAGGATCGCTATTACTCAAAACCAGTGTGTTTCTGTAATCCATTTAATACATCACACGTTTCCCATGTAAATACTCTTTTGAAGCAATTATAAGTAAACAGGAACCAAAAGCTAAGCAGCAAAAAACATTTTTCCGTAACAACGTTCATGGTAAATTAAGAAAATTGTCTAATAGTAAAGTAACCCTTTTTAATCTTTTGCCAGTTTTTCTTACCAGAACTTAAGTGCCTACTGATTGTACGGTTTAGGCATTGGTTTTAGATTTTTTTATTGAGAGTTAATCTTTTTGGTGAAAGATTTCACCAATCTTTGCTAAGAGAAATTAAGTTAGCCCCTCTTTCCTTCCACCCCTCCTTTGATCCCTTTTTCCCTCCATCTCTCCTTCCCTTAATTCCCGCCATCTTGACATCTTTCTTCACTTTTTTCCCTACTCCCCTCTCCCTTTCCTTCTTTTCTCTAGATTTCTTCCTCTTGCTCTCTCTTCATCTTGCTATTATTGCAAAATAAAATTTTGTCCTAAATAACTCGAATTACACCAAGTTGCTGGCGCCCAAGCTTCATTCTGATAATCATAGTCGATGGTTGAACAAATAATCTAATACTTTACCCATTCCTAGTAATAATTGAACGTATTTTCAGGTAATTTGTTACAATCCAGTTTAATTTCACGTACAATCTATGGATATGACTCAACCCATTGTATCCCCCCTCCTCTTTTTATACTTCAATATGCTATCTTATTTAGCAAATTTGATTTTCTCCTCTTACATGCAACATATATATTTGCTTACATTTTTTAAATCTACATGGAATAATACGCTATTTTTACTCCATTTATAGTGTTACCTTGATCTAAGCAGCAATTAAAGCATGTTCCTTGAAAACATTTCAGTTGCTTTTGTTTTGTATTTACATTCATAACTAACATGACAACACGTAAGGCCCATGTTATTTTTTTAAATTTCAATTTCGTTAATCTTTGTGCTCTTAACCTCTTGAAGTCCACGCCCGCACATATGCGGGATGACCCCCAGCCCGCCGCTGGTCCACGCCCGCCTATAGGCGGGATCAGACATCGTTCGGTTTCAGCGGTCCTTGACTTCACAGACTAACAAAGTTTCTGTCACAAGTTATATGTATATTTTCGTCAGAAAACGAGCTTTCTAATGGTATATTTGATTTTGTTATTTTCCCGGGTGGGAACACTGGGAAACGAAATGAACTGCACATTTTTAGTTGCGTCGTCAGCTGTTGCTCAGTCCGTAAACAAAACAAAATGGCTTCAAGTGACCGGCGTTTTCTTCGCGATTGTGAAATAGCGGAATTTATAACTAATGACAGATTTAGTGACGAATCTGAGTGTAGTGAAAGTGATCATGAATATGAAGTGCTATTTTTACCAATTGACAATCTTCAAAAATCTCCAAAATAACCCGGACCGGGCATGTATATGGTAGTAAAAATACCCGGACTTCAAGAGGTTAAGAATAATGCAAGTTATGATGAAAATGTACATATCAAGAGGAATACAAGTCTAACGGTGTGCTTAGACTTTTCCTACCACAAAGGAAAAAAAAGTTTAAAGGCTGACAAAAAAGTTTAAAAAATCTTGATTACCTGTTGATAAAAAGGTTAGTTTTAACTGTTTTTTATGTATAATTTACAAGAATTTGTGACTAAGTTTTTTTGACATAACACAACTATTTTTTTATTTGTGAGATGAAAATTTCAATTAAGTACAAGTACTCAGTAATAGTTTTAAAAAATCATCCTTTTTCAGAGTTGTAATCATTTCAACAAAGGAGTTGTCGGGAAGACTGTGAAGAAGTCAAGAAGTAATTCTGAAAAAAATAAAATCTAAATGTTGTCTGCGTTGTTTTTACTCTGAAACCCCTAAACTAGATAGTGCCTGATAGGATTTCCACCTTCAAATCAGAAGATCAATCCCCGTAAAGGATTTGGCTCCTTGATGGAATAATTATTCCCATATGAGCTGTAATTGATCATGTAACTTAACACTTTTAATTAATTGTTCTTGCTGACGTACGGAGCCAGAGCACAGTCACTGATACTCATTGCTGAAGTATTGGTACTATTGGTTCATCAGTTTGTAATTACATGGATCGAATATGTTGTCTTAAGTCATTTAATATACAACAATTTTTCTATTACAGGCACAAAATGCATCTTGCTTTATAAAATAACTATCAATATTCTTTGAAATGTCCTGTACAGACCATGGATACCTTTGTAAAGTGGACAAAAGAGGCATTTAATATTAATGCTTCTGATTTATATTGCGTAACTACAAGTAGTAGTTATTTAATCAAATTAATGTTATTAATTTTGTAGTTCTTTAGAGTAAAATTGTTCATACAAATTGATTCACCGAAAAGAAAAGAAGAGCACAAAATATAGTTTTGAAAAATTGCCACACTGCCCGTTTCAGCCATTGTTCAAAGTAAAGCTTCAGCCAATATACACATTTACTACGGGTGGGCGAGTACTCGACAGTCGAGTAATTACTCGAGTAGTTGCTACTTCTCGATGTCGAGTCGAGTAGTTCAAACTACTCGACAAACAAATCGAGTAGTTAGTTACTCCCGAATTTACGTGCGATTTACGTTTGTGCGATCAAATTTTACAGCTGATCGCGAGTTACGCAAAGCTACATCTGCTGATTATCCGCAATCGACAGATTGTTTATCGCGGCCCCTCGCTAGTTTCACAATAAGCAGCACTTTCTGTTCATTTGTGGCCGGCAAATACGCGCGACTGTTTTTTACGGGCGATCGCTAGTTTCGCAAAGTTGCATTTCGTTTATTTACGATCGGCAAATACACGCGATCGTTTTTCGCGGCTGTCCGCGACTTAAGCAAGACTACATTTGCCGATTTTCGGCGATCGGCAAATACGCGCGCTCGTATTTCTCGGCCGACCGCGACTTAAGCAACGCTACATTTGCCGATTTTCGGCGATCGGCAAATACGCGCGATTGTATTTCGCTGCAGATCGAGAGGTTTTAAAAGCTACATCTGCCGTTTATCCGCGACCGAGAGATATGCGCTGTCGTTTTTCGCAGCCGTCCACGAGTTTTCATAACAGTAACCTCCAAAATATTTCATTACCTCATAGAAGAATGGATTTTGACAGTTATCTAGAAATACCAGATTCTGAGAGATGTCTCAGGATTTGGAAATTGAAAACTTACAGCTATATTTAGCTCTGACCTTCACTTAACAATTTCAAATTTGTAATTATATTTTATCTTTTGAATGATACTCAACCTTCATTTCTGTCTCATTTGATGTGTAAAAATGAGAAGAAAATTGTGGACTTCATAAAACAATTAGTTTAAGGTTTTGTAATTTTTGTATTGGGTGGATATCTTATTCTTATCTGGTTGCAGCTGTGTCACTCGTGCTCAAGAGATTGGATTTAAAAAAAACAATAGCTCGGCAGTCAGGCAAGGGGGTGGGGTTGGGTTTAGAGAAGTAAACAAATAACTGGGCACAGCTCTCCTCCCTGATGTTTTTAATTCTTTCTTCCACAATTTCTTGGCTAAAGGGCCAACAATTATTTTTAGGGAAAATATAAACCGTTTTTGATTGTTCAAATAATAGGCTAATAATTAAATCTTATTACTGCTTAAATTTTACAACTATGCATATTCTACATAAATTTAATTTGTGATCTTGTTACATTAAGTGATTTGTTATTTTAAGTGGTTTGTTATTTTGAGTGATTAAGCATAGTCAATTTATTCATTTAAAATTAGGGTTTATGCAGTGTAGAGGTATTAGAATATCAGAGTTTTATTTTTCCAAGAAAAATATGGAAACATAAGCTTAAATAAAGTGGACCAATTTTATAAATAAAATTGAAGAAACATTTTAGTTGAAAAAAATTAAAATTTAATTACTTTTTACAAACAACTACTCGACTCGATACTCGAGTTTTTGGTTTAATACTCGACTCGACTTCAAAATCCACTACTCGCCCACCCCTAACATTTACACATACACAAGATACGTTTGTGAAAAATCATGTCCATAACCAGTCGTTAGGAACACATCTGTCATGCTGGCAAGTGGTTGGTTACTGCAATCGTCAGGGATTAAATTAGAACCAAGCAAGATTTGTCATTATTTCTCCTTTATTTCTTACAAGGTAAAGCATCAGAGTAAAACCTCAATTACTTCAATGCCATAAGAAAATTAACTCTTGGCACACAATGAATGTGGGCTGAGGGTTCGCAGAATATCCAGGAAGTCATCTGTTAAGCGGAACCTAGCTAAGGGTTGAAAGTAATCAATAGATCAAAGATCCATGAAGTCAGAGAGAGCTACTGCACTTACAACAATACCAGAGGGGTGTGGTTGATGCGCGTAAAGTGTAGGAATGATCAAGAGGTTGTTACAAGGTTTAGAAGTTTCGCACATCCTCCACTTCGCCAAGTCCTTTGTCTGGCTTACCATTTATGGATAGCCCTTGGGATTCTGCGCTGCTATTGGCTGCGCTGCGCTGGCATTCGGGGACACTCAAATGGTCCACACGATGTTGGATATCTACAAGTCGGGTGTGGCAGCTGATAATTAGGATTTGTCACTCTCTTTGTTTTTAATAATTAAAAGAATAAATGTGGCAACAAACTACAAATTTATTACCATAAATTTGGTCTTTAAGTAAGGAAAGGGATAGGTTTTTCAGCCAGCTTACCTGAGAAATAAAGTTCGTGGCAACAGCAGATAGAAACAAATAATGTAACATAAAACTCTAATATTTCGTCCCTCTGGGGGATGAAATATTGAAATATTAGTGTTTTGATGTGACTCTTAATTTGTTTCTATCTGCTGCTGCCATGAACTTTATTTCTCTGGTAAGCCAGCTGAAAACCCATCCCTTTCCTTACTTAAAGACCTATTAAACCCTTGGCTTTTCCTCAACAAACTTACAATAAATTTGGTTATTGAATATTAATAATTTTAATTCTGGAGGTAAGTTAAAGATTAAACATAAACAACCCAAAGGCAGCATCACCACACATTTGCAGTTCATTTGTAGTCTTTTAATTTCAGTGGAAAATAATACTACATGTTTAATTATGTCATAACCAGCCTCCAATCCGGACTGCTAACAGACATGTAGGCTCTTTTGGATACTCTTACACGGTATCTCTCTGTACACTTTGTATTATCTTTCTCTCTGTTCACATTGCACTACTCAGTTGAGCTAGTGACCTCTAAATAGTTGGATTTTTTAATCACCGGTGATTCGTCAAGCAAGTGATGTACAGTAAACTCTCGATTTTCCGAGCCCCGGTTATCCGAGATTCCGGGTTATCCAAGACAGCTCTAAGCTTCAATATACGTTTTTATTTTCTTACTAAGCATTATTATTGTCCATGAAAAAAGTGTCTTTATTTAAAATTATATTGTTTGCAACTCAAAAGGAGTTTCATTGTCGTATTTATTGGTAAATACTATATCTAATAAAGCATTTTGAAGTGGTCGTATTATCCGAGGTAGCCTCGGTCCCGAAGACCTCGGAAAACCGGGGGTGTACTGTATATTGTATTGGTTTTACTAAAAGTGTATTTTAAAATATTCCAGAAAGAAACTTTTGAGTTTATTTACTATCTATGTAGTATTATTTTAGTTTAAAGTTTTTGCAACAGGTCTGTTTGTCCAGCCTGTGGGGGCCAGAATTGAGCGCTTCTAAAGTATTTTACATCGTAATATAACATGGCTAAACTTAGGAAACGTCTCCACTGTTAAAATCGATATCTAAAATCAATATTTTCCAATTTGTTATCATTAATCAAATTCCTTGAAAAACATGCTTCATTCTTTTTATTAATAAATAATTTTAGTGATGGTAGTGAAGGATATGGTATATTTGGCGGTTTAACCAACATGGATGTAAAACGGCAAAATCATTTAGAAAAGGTACATAGTTCGAAAATTTCAAAATGTCATTGAGTAAAGCCAAGGCCACGCTAAAATACAGGCTGGAGTTTCCCCCCCTCCTCCCTTGTGCCACGTCACATCAGGCGAATTCCTAGCGCTGTGTTGGAAAAAACAACTAGTATCATACGAATATTGTAAACATGTACCAAAAAATTGTGACATTAGACATCAAATCAAAACAATAAAAAACTCAACTAGGGTGGGTGCACCAGTGAATGACCACCCCCCAGTGAATGACCGTTTTGTTTAAAAAGCCCGTTATTAAGCATATCCTTTAGGCTAGCTAATTAAAAATAAGCATAAAACCAACCTTGGAATATTATTCAACAATAATCTTTCATTGGTTAAAATTGCTGAAGTCGAAAATACTTTTCAAACATATTTAATATTGAGTGTCCCACTATCTTCGATTTTGATGTTTCCTGCTATAGTGATTACCCCTGCAAGGCTTTCCTGGATTTACATTCATTCTGTATTTGATGATTGTTTCAAAATTGTGTTGCAATTAAATGATACTTAACATATTATCCTGCAATTTAAAATCAATTTTATTGCTGTGCATGTTAAGATTAATTATTACTGAGGGTGGTCATAAATTGGAACGTAACTAACGCAAAAACCAGTGAATGACCGGGGAAAAATTTAGCGGTCATTCATTGGAACGAGATCGGTCATTTACTAGCTATAATCTATATTCTCAGCTGAATTATTCTTAATCATTGTTGTCAGCTGATTTTCAAATTTTTTGACAGTTATTCAGCCAAAACATACCGGTCATTCACTGGTGCAAGATCGGTCATTCACTGGTGCAGTCCCAGTCATTTATTGGAGCATTGACATAGTTGTATTTTAATTAATATTACAACCAGTATTCTCATTAAGTGACATATTTAACTAATATTGCTTAATCCTTAAAGAATAAATGAACTTTCTACAGTAAAATATATAGCTGTGACCATAAAATAAGGGAGTAATGTTAAATTAACATGAGACATCGTCCTTAACCGGTCATTCACTGGTGCACCCACCCTATCAAATTTCAAATAAATCATCTGATGAAAAGTAAACAAATGACTAGCCTGTGATGTTTACCGTTTTTTAATCTAAGAAGTTAAGTTAATATCTAATAACTTCTCTAATAAGTTTTGATTTCTTTCAAATAATTTTTGACTGTAGTTAATCATTTATTAGTTAATTAATGCAGATTGAAAAAATGTATGGCTTTTAAACAAAACAAACTAATTACGTAGGGCAAGATAGTTTTAAGAGTGTGACAATGAATCACCACAAGAATACATCATAAAAGCGTCTGTGATTCTGTCTGATAATGTGACGTCATTACGGAAGGACGGTCTGTAGTGTAGTGTGGCCTTGGTAAAGCTAACTTATATTATGTGAAGCCATAAACATACTCATTTGCAGGTAGACCAATTAGTAAACATGACACTGACAACTGACAATGATTCAAAAAATGTAAGATGGCGAATTATATAAAATACGTTTTAAGTTTGTCATGATAGTTCAAAAGAAAACATAGTTGGGTTATGATATGTTGATAACGTTAGAATATAACTTATAGTAGAACGCTGATTATCCGAACACCAAGTAATTTTTCAATAAAAACATGTTTTGTGAAAACTTGACCCAAGAATTCAAAAATGCGAGAGTCAATTGCCGTTTGGATGCTACAATGGCGACGAGATCGCAGCGCGGTGGTGTAGATTGACAGTGACAGTGTTTTGATGCGCGGAGTGTTTGTGCATCCAAGGTCAGTGGCGGCTGGTGGGTTAAATGAACAGGAGGACTCACTTACTACTAACTACTAAAAGAGTATATTTATTAAGGATTTTAAGTATTAGGTACACCTAGGCCTACCTTCGATTGCTATTCACATTTATGTTCTGTAATATTACCAATATCCGCTGAATTCACTATTAAAATCACAACAATCACTTATCACCATTACTGATTACCAACTCATTGGAGTAAAATAGATACATGAAACACAGCATGTAAACAAATAACCTCAATTTAGCTCCCATGCCTCAACGTTTAGGTTAAGTCTTGGAGGTTACAGAGATTGGCGGGTTGCTATGGTTACTAAAACGAATAAACAACAGGTTCACCAACATGAATCGAGCAATCATAACGGCAGCAAAGGTTCAGTTTCTTATTGCCCTAAAGGGATTTTGGTGGCTGCACTGATTACTGATGTGCGCGCGCATCTTCGGACGCTGCCCGAGATTCCCTATTCACAACATGGCAGTGACGTCAGAGCACCCTACCGACTGTATGCAGGATTTTCCATAAGATACTATGCGTTGGGATTGGGACGCTCCGGCCAGAGTCCGCGGATATACGCGCAATAGCAGTTGACGCCTAAATACTTTCGCAACATATTTTGATGCATACAGTTGAAATTAATTTATCATTAATGGTCAGTATAATGAAAATTAGTAATTTTTTACACGTTTATCGGATACATTTGTAAACCAATTTTAATTCAGTATGTTTGAAAATCTTCTGGGGGGGCGGCGTCCGAGAGTCCTTATGGGCCGGCCGCCACTGTCCAAGGTCACTCCCTTTACCTAACAACACCTGCACTACTGCCAGTGAGCTCCTTCCTCTCTCATTGTGCGGATAGCTGACTAGAATCGAGTTTTGGGTTTGCATTAAACGTGTGCTTGCTGTCCGACGCCAGCGTGACCTTGCCGCACGGAACCGAGCTTCAACGACGAGGCAACTTACTCTGATCGAGATGTTCAAGTGAGCGTTATTATAAAACTTATCTTACATGTATTTTTATTTTACTTAGCTAAGTATTTGTTTTGATTATCAGATCAATTTAACAGCGTTACTCTGTATTTGTTAAACTTAATATAGTTTATTCCATGTGTGACAGTTTGTTTTTCTTCATCATCAGTCTATGTCCTATAATCCGAATTTTCGATTAACCAAATCGAACCTGGTCCCAATTAATTTGAATAATCAACATTCTACTGTAATGAGTTTTATTCACATAGTTTGACTGTTCAGGTTTGATCCAGTTAGTTAAAGTATATGGGTTATTTATATATAGTTGGGTTATGATATTATGCTTATATTACATTAGCTGTAACAGGAATATCAAGGTAGTAAAGAAGAAAAGGTAGACTGCATCTCAAATTCTGACCTCAATCATGCACATAAATATCAATACCTGACTTAAACGATTAACATCGAGATTGTAAGTAGAAAAACATCAATTTTAATGGTGGAGACAAATTCTTAATTTTCGCCCATAACTTGACTGTGTATTCAAAGCACTAATTATTCTCCCTTCAACCAGTATAAACTTAAGTTGTCTTCATAAACAAATACTAATAATAAAACTGTTATTAAAACATCTCTAGTTAGAAAATAGGATGAAAAAATATACTTTCTTAGGTAACCAACTATATTCTTTAGATAAGGAACAGTACAAAAGTAAAAACATTAGTTCGCTAAGAACAGGCAACCTACATTGCAACAATAACATATAAACAAAAAATTGTTTTCCTCAACAATTCTTAAACATTTACAGGACACATTTTGGTCATTACAAACAAAATTTACATACTAAAACTAAGTAAGAACTTTATTTATTTACTAACTCTCATATTTGTATATTTTTTTACCACTTTTATTTGTATTTAATAAAGTCCATTGAAATTATAGCAACTTAATAACCATTTTACTTCTTTTTCTTACCTATTTGAAAATTTAAAAATTGTGAGTCATTAATATTGTATGTCAATACACAACATATCATGTGTGCCATTTAGTGTTGTGAAATCATGAGTTACACTCAATGAGAAAGAACATGTAAATCATTTAGACATATAAACTTAAGTTTTTAAGTAACTTATCTGTAGTTAAAAGGTAAGGTGTTAATAATGTGGGTAAAAATTGTTCTTGCAAAACAACAGAATCATGACTGAATTCAGTGTACATACAGTAGCAGATCCAAGGAGGGCACAGGGGGCAATCACACCGGCCCCATGGATCTCAGAAAAAAGGGCCAAGCAAGAGATGCCTGTTCATGCTCATCTACTTAACCCTAGAATCGTAATCATATATTTTTGTACCTATGAATCATAATCATTCATTCGTCTGTGAGACTCCTCAAATTTAAAATTTTGTAAAAAATACATTTTAAATTACAATTTTTATGTTTATTATATGGAAGTAAAGCAAATTTTATAAGCTTTCGTGTGAAAGCATATTTTAAGTCTTAATTTACTTAACAATAATTTTACTCATTTTCCCCTAAAATGCTCCAAGGTAAATTTTTTATTTTGCAATGTAATTTTTAAAAAGTCATAGTAAATGGATTTTTATTAAGAGATGTTTTGTCTCCACATCATTGTAAAGCAAATTAGTGTAGAATTACTATACAGGCCTTTATATTAAATTCCATTAAAAAAAATATGTTTGCAGAAGTTTGAAAACGTAGAAAAATCACTGATTTTCCACACATATTTCGAATGACACTTGATAGTAATTATTTGTCTGGGAGAATACTAAGTTCAATAATTTGCAAGAAATACATGTTAAACAAAGATGCAATGTTTCTTCTATAAATATAAAGCAAAATTAATAATATTTTGAGTGGAGATATATTTTAAGTCTTCATTAATTTTACAACATTTTTACAGATCACAGAAAAAAGCACAAACACAAATCATAATGATTTGTCTCACAGACTACTTTTGAAAAAACGACACGAACACCAATCGTTATCATTCGTCTCCCAGACTACGACGCAAATTAAAAAATTCCTAACCTAATAACTGCTGACCTCCACCCACTGAAAACTGCCGTAGGGTTGTCAAGGGACCAAAAGAGACAACTAAAGGGAAGGATGGCATTCTGACTAATCTACAACCACCTGATCAGCTGATTTCGGCAATGTTGCATCGTCTGTCAGACCAATGATTACGATTCTAGGGTTGATGGTGCTTCTATTTGTTTATTTTGTTATGTTCAACTCCATGAGAGTGCTTATTAATAGTGAAGATTGTATGCAGTTGCATCAGTGCATAACATGAATGAAACCACTTCGGAGGTACAAGTACGTTGGTGCATGGTCTTGATTGCACATGTTGCTCCGCGTTCTGATACTAGAATGTGTGCGCAGCAATCGGTAATTTGATGTGCCTAGACTAGTCAGCAATGTTTGTAACTTTCTGTTGGCTGAGGACAATGATGGTCGAGGATAGGTTGAATGGTTTGTGCCCGCTTAATATTCACCGTGACATCTTGATTTGCTGCATGACTAAGTAACAGCCCCCCTACAGCTCAAATTTGTACGGTACCACTGGACATTCAATTTTTCGGTGTGAGTGAAAACTCTTGTTGATATCAACTCTTAATTCTCAGGGTGTAATAAATTTGAACAGAAATATTGACATACTTTAGGCATTTCTAGGGCTCAAATAGCCTAGTATGATTTTGGCTTTCACATGTTACAAAACTTTCCCAGGCGGAGAGCCCAGAACCCTCTAAAGGTTGCGTCCTGCTCTCCTCCCCTAGATAGGGCTCTTGATCTGCCACTGTATGCACGATGAGAAATTTGGGTTGACAATTTTGTGAACAGTATTATGTAGTCTCAAGAAGGCTAGAGTCAATGGTTCATAATGAAAGGCTTGTTCCACAGAATTAGGCCACTAACAAACATGAAGGAGAGATACTGTGTTTTTCAGAGACCACAGTGGTTAGTCTTCAAATATAAGTTTAAGACTCTTACATCCTTAAAAAAAAACTAGGTATTAAAATACTTGAAAATTGATCTCTCTTTATAGAGACTTAGGATTAAAAAATATTTTTAACAAACAAGATGTGAGGATCGGAAAGGGTATCCTCACATCTTATATTATACATTTTAAGTTTTAAGATTTAAGTTTTTGCTGGATGTCTAAAAAACGCAACAAAATATAGCTACAGTAAAACCTTTGAGAGCAGTTTTAAGAATTACCACTGATGAGAAGTAATTGAATCTGAATATAAAACATACAAATAAAACTATATCGTACTTAATGTAGGTAACTATTTTATTTTTTAACTTAACGAAATTGAAATATATGAAAAGTGACACTGAGATGAAATAACTTGTTGAGAGCGAGATTTAAAGTTAACTGTGTCAATACCTTGGGAATGGTCACAAATAGCAAGAAAATTCAAATAAATTCATTATCACTATCCTTATAGAACTAAAGATAGAATTTAATTTTCAATAAGTCTTTGGAGGTAACTTTGAATATTTTATCGACTCCATTGCAGCATTTAACAACTTAACACTCTAATAGGAATAAATATATATCGCTTGACTTGGTGTTTGAGAAAGGCACTGTTGCACTGAATTCACATGAAGTTACTCCTCTGGAAAAGAAAAAAACACAATCAAGCAATCAATATTTGCAATGAAATCAACACTTATATATCTTGACCTAACCTGAATAATAATTCAATGTGCAGTGTGTTTACTATCTCTATGGAGACCTCTGGTGGATTTTTGTAACTGCGTTCCTTGTCACAAAACAAACATTCTACAGTATTAACCATGGTTGGAGAGCATAATTTTCTGTCTGTCCGCCTAAATGTGTTTTTAACTGGTTTTTTAAAACTTTTGACCAACTCAAGGTTGAAATTTAAAATTTGACACAAATATCTTGTTTGACCTTAGTTCAGGGAATACGTTTTTTCTTTGGTTTATGTCAATTCCCATTTTCATTTATTAAAATTTATGTAAGTAACTATAGCAAAAACAAATTATACAATTATAAATTATGTCAAATTATTGACCTGTTAAAGCTGAATTTCAGAATGCTAAAAATTCAAAACCGGGGAATTCTGACAAAAGATCCCAAACCACTTTCTGCTTCAAATGCAGTAAAATATAGTTGTCTCAATGCAAGTAAGTACAAGAGCTCTCCAACGAATTTGGGAATACCCTGTATATGAGGCATACCTCTTTAAACTTAGAAAACATGCACAAGAATAACCTTGTACAAGACTATAATTAGAGATAGCCCAAGAAAATTAGACCAAAAAAGAGCTGTAGCACCCAAAGTTAGAAACAGTCCGGGAAATCGTTTTAATCTGTTTAGGGCGTCCCAAATAAGGTAAAAATAAGTTTGCGACGGATTCTGACTGGTGCTTAACTTTTGAGAGGCAAAACACTACCAAAATTGTGTACTTTTTATAGGTTTTTACTTATAACTCAAAAACAGTGCATCCTAGAGAAAACTTTATAATTACACTTTTGAAGAATATGAAATTCCGCATCAAATGACGTTCAAAACATTAAGATCGATCCCGCCGTTTAGCTACAATCGATCGTCAAAGTTATCTTTTTTTAACGAAAAATCGAACATATGCTGCTCTCTGGAGGGGAATTTGGAAATGCGTAAGGATTAGACGAAAGGAGAACATTGTCGCTGTATTTTTTACATTTTGGTTTTATTTTTTCGTGATTAATAATCATATTTTCTTTTATAAATTACGTTTGAAACGTTTATTAAACGGCTGATTACGTAGTTTTTATAAAAAATATTTTATTCATATTTTTTGATTTTAGTTTTGTACATATTTGAAACTATCAATATTTGTATCCCGTTGTTTAGTAAAGGTATTTTGTTTCGGTATTAACCCAATAAATATTTCTTCATTTTTTTATTAAATTAAAAATCTAAATTATTGAAACGCGGTTATTAGGGATTATTTAATATTCTCGCTTAGCTAATAAGAATGTGTGCACACTTTTAAAGAGTTCCAGAAATTTGTATGTCTTGATGTACTGAACCAGTTCTTAGTATGAAATGCTTAGAAAGATCATGGACTTCAAAATCCAACTGCTAATACTCTATCTAAAAAAAAAACAAAAACAGGTTTTAGTGCTTGACTAATGTAAATAATTCTATATGTCCATTTTTTACCGAAGATTCAAGGACGGGCATCAAAAGCTTCTATGCTAGCGTTATGTATAGGTGAAACACCATAACTTGACTTGATTAACTTACAATCAAGCACGGCGTACCTTAAGTAATTGGCATACCTTAAAACAATAAGCAATATAATAGGGGTGGGCGAGTACTCGACAGTCGAGTAATTACTCGAGTAGTTGCTACTACTCGAGGTCGAGTCGAGTAGTTCCAACTACTCGACTCAATCGAGTTGAGTAGTAGTTACTCCCGCCGTTTACGCGGCGGCCGAGTTTACGTGCGATTTACGTTTGTGCGATCAAATTTTACAACAGATCGCGAGTTACGCAAAGCTACTTGTGCCGTTTAACCGCAATCGACAGATTGTTCATCGCGGCCGCTCGCTAGTTTCACAATAAGCAGTATTTTCTGTTCATCTATGGCCGGCAAATACACGCGACTGTTTTTTACGGCCGATCGCTAGTTTCGCAAAGATGCATTTCGTCTATTTACGATCGGCAAATACACGCGATCGTTTTTCGCGGCTGACCGCGACTTTTCACGGCTACATTTGCCGATTTTCGGCGATCAGCAATACGCGCGCTCGTATTTCGCGGCCGACCGCGACTATAGCAACGCTACATTTGCCGATTTTCGGCGATCGGCAAATACGCGTGGTCGTATTTCGCGGCCGACCGCGACTTTAGGAACGCTAAATTTGCCGATTTTCGGCGATCGGAAAAATACGCGCGCTCGTATTTCGCGGCCGTCCTAGACTTTAGCAATGCTACATTTGCCGATTTTCGGCGATCGCGAGTTTTGAAAAGCTACATCTGCCGTTTATCCGCGACCGACAGATATGCTCTATCATTTTTCGCAGCCGTTAACGAGTTTTTCATAACAATAACCTCGACAACATTTCATTACCTCATAAGGAGAATGGATTTTGACAGTTATCTAGAAATACCAGATTCTGAGAGATTGAACATGACCTCTCAGAATTCGGAAATTGAAAACTTACAGCTATATTTAGCTCTGACCTTACTCTTAACAACTTCAAATTTGTAATAATATTTTATCTTTTGAATGATACACAGCCTTCATTTCTGTCTCATTTGATTTGTAAAAATGAAAAGAAAACTGTGGACTTAATTGGTAAAATGGACTTCATAAAACAATTAGTTAAGGTTTTGTAATTTTTGTATTGGGGGGATATCTTATTCTTATCTGGTTGCAGCTATGACACTCATGCTCAAGTGATTGGATGTTAAAAAACAATAGATCAGCAGTCAGGCAAGGGAATGGGGTTGGGTTTAGAGAAGTAAACAAATAACTGGGCATAGGCATAGCTCTCCTCCCTGATGTTTTTAATTCTTTCTTGCACAATTTCTTGCCTGAGGTTTTAATGAGGGCCAACAATTATTTTTAAGAAAAATATAAAACTGTTTTTGACTGTTAAGATAATATGCTAATAATTAAATCTTATTACTCCCTAAATTTTACAACTTTGCATATTCTTCATAAATTTATTTTATGATCTTGTTACATTAAGTGATATGTTATTTTGAGTGATTTAGCATAGTCAAATTATTCATTTAAAAGTAGGGTTTATGCAATGTAGGGTATTAGAATATCAGAGTTTTATTCTTCCAAGAAAAATATAAAAACATAAGCTTAAATAAATTAGACCAATTTTATAAGTAAAATTGAAGAAAGATTTTAATTAACTGTAATTCAAAGACATTTATACTTAAAAAAAATGAAGATTTCATTACTTTTCACAACTACTTGACTCGACTCGACTCGATACTCGAGTATTTGGCTTAATACTCGACTCGACTCGACTTCAAAATCCACTACTCGCCCACCCCTACAATATAACAACAAAAAAATATATGAAACCGATCCTTGATTTTAAATTCATTGCGTAGAGTAACCTATACGTAACGCTAGCCTGGAAGCCTCTGTCGCCCGGCCTTGAAGTTTCGGCCAAAATTAAAAATAAACTCATTGAACTAATAATCACAGAGAAGTCAAGTATTAAAACCAATTTTTGTTGGTTTTATTTCTTAGAGTAGTAGTAGTCAAATTTTGAAATCCATAATGTTTTTAAACATAACTTAATAAGAACTAATGGTTCGGTATACCAAGACATAATAAAATTTCGGAACTCTTAAACAGTTTGCACAAATACTCATTAGGCATTGAGAACATTAAAAAACCCAAATAACCGTATTTATTTCTTTAATTTAAGTCTTTCTTTGATGAAAAAATTTGAGATATATCTGTTGGGTTAGGGTCGAAGCAGAATACTTTTACCAAACTACGGGATGCAAATGTTGATGGTTTCAAATATTAACAATAAGCTTACTATGCTTCAGAAATATAATTAAAATATTTTTTATTAAAAATACATAATCAGCCACCTAATAAACGTTTCAAATGTGATTTAAAAAAGAAAATATGATCATTACTCACGAAAAAATAAAAACTAAATGTAACAAGTACAGGAACAACGTTCTCCTCTCGTCTAATCCTTACGCATTTTCAAGTTCCCCGCCAGAGAGCAGGTTATGCTAGTTCTTTCGTTAAAATGAGAGAATTTTAACAATAGGTTGTGACTAAACGGAGGGGTCGATCTTGATGATTTATACGTCATTCGACGCGGAATTTCATGTTCTTTAAAAGTGCAATTTGAAAGTTTTCTCTATGATGCACTGTTTTCGAGTTATAAGTAAAAACTAGGGGTGTGCGAATAGTGATTTTTGTACTCGAGCCGAGCCGAGCCGAGCTTTTTCAATAGTTTTCGAGCTCGAGCTTTTTCGAGCCGAGCTTTTTAATAATCACCAAATTATTAAAAGAAATTATGAAGCTTTATTTTAATTTTCAAAGATACAATAGACTAATGTTTGAATACCTTAAGTGACCGCCAGCTCAAAAATAGAAAGCTTATCCACAAAACAAGTGAATTATCTGATAGGTTCATCAGTATTTTGTATTTTGTTACATAAAATTAATCAAACTGGCTCAACAAATAATTTATGAAGAAAAATACCAAATTTAAAATCTACATTTATCTACATTATATTTAAGTAATAACCAATCCCAAAATACTTTACTTCAAAATAAATAGTTAAAATTACATAATTAGACTAGTTACATATAGGTACTACAAAATTTAATTTCAGGAGTAGAAAGAAGTAGTTGAAAGGTTTCAAAATAGTTATTTCTAGTAAAAAAAATCACACATTTACACTTAGTCAAACACAAGATTGATTTTTTTTGTGTTCACTAAGTAAAGATGATATAAAATTATATAGCAGTCCCAATTGTGGCCTAATATTCATGGCTAAACTTATTATTTCAGAATATAATATATGAATGAAATAATATTTAATAACAACAATAATTTATTGAAATCCTAAAAGTAGTTGCCTTTCTATACTTTTGTGAAGAAAATAATGTACAATTAAGGAAAAGAAATATCATAAATAAATGAGGACGGAATAGAGAGAAAGAAAGAAACAGCTACCTCTCTCTCTCTTTCCTTATCAGTGGCCAGTGAGAGGGGGGGGTTGGAGGTTGTTTACTTCAAGCCCCTTCCCTGTTTTTTGCTCTTGTCTGATTCAGTGTGTGAGTTAATTAGGAGATAAGGAATCCTTACAGAACTACAAAATGCAAAAAGTACAAACTACTTGTCATACAACTATAAATGACGGCTCATATTTTTTGTCTTATTTTTATAAATCAAATGAGACCAAAATGAAACTTGTACGATATACCTTAAGAGATAAGCCTTGATAAAACAATAGACTTAAATGCTGTATTTCAGTTCCCCAAGGTCAACTAAATATAGCTCTGATTTCCGTCTAAATGTAGATAATATTTCTTGTTACCTGTCAATGTCCTTTCCTTATCACTAGGGAATGTTTTTTGCTTGTTTTTCGTGGGAGGGAAACACTCGCTCTTCCGGTTTAACGTGTCCAAAAATAGATTGCAATAAAATTATCTTTCCGATAAGAACTCTCTTATCAAAAGCTCGGCTCGAGTGTCGAGCTTTTTAGAAAAAAGCCGAGCCGAGCCGAATACTGAAAAGCTCGACCTAAAAGCTTGACTGGTCGAATACTCGCACACCCCTAGTAAAAACCTATAAAAAGTACACAATTTTGGTGGTTTTTGGCCTCTCAAAAGTTAAGCACCACTCAGAATCCGTCGCAAACTTATTTTTATCTTATTTGGAATGCCCTAAACAGATTAAAACGATATCCCAGACTGTTTCTAATTTTGGGTGCTACAAGTCTAATTTGCTTGGCCTAAGACACAAGGTGGTTACTTTGTTTCAATGACAACACAAAATTAAGTGTAGTCCAGGCAACAATGGCTCAAAAAAGATAGAGGGAAACACATGGAACACAATTTTTGACTTTGCAGCTTTCTTTGGACTAGTTAGGAGGTGAACATATCAAAAGTCTCTGTCCGTAGCACTTGAGCGGGGGGAGGGAGGGGGGTCTGAAGGTCCCTTTTATTGGTTTTTCCTAAATATCTTGAAAACTATCAACTTTTAGTATTCCCTGTTATGTTGGAAAATTCAAGAAAATTAAATTTCCTGTAAGAAAAGTATATGTCTATTTTGGTACATCCATTTACAAGGTAAGTACTAATTTTATTAATATTTTAACAAATATTCCTTCCATAAGAAAAAAATGTGATTTGTGTGTAACATACATGTCCAATGGGGCAACGCTTTTTTCACCTAAAAGAAAATTAACAAAATTCAGGAAAAATTGGCAAAATTTCCAGCAATTTGACACCTCAGGGGCTTGTTAGTCCTATCATAAAAATTAGTCCAAGGTTAAGGTCTTGGTGAGCTCATAAAAAAGTTATTTTTCATGGAATTATTTCAAATATGGGGTTACTACAACTTTTTTGTGAGCTCGCCCACACCTTTATTTTAGTGCAATTTGTCAATTTGTAATTTGAGGTGTCAAGTTATTGGAAATTTAGTCAATATTTTAACTTTTTCTCAATACTAAAAGTTGAGAGTTTTCAAGATATTTAGGAAAAACCAAAAAATTGTGTACCTTCAAACCCCCCCTCCCTCCCCCCGCTCAAAGGCCATGGACGGAGACTTTTGATATGTTTACCTCCTAACTAGTCCAAACAAAGCTGCAAAGTCAACAATTGTGTACCAAAAATTTCCCTCTATACCTTTTTGTTGCCTTGTCTATTAGCCCCACTTTTATTATATATAACCAACTATTTACAGAACGATGGTCGTTCAGGAAGTGAACGTTTTGTCACTACATCTCCCCCTGTTGCCCCACCTCCACAACTGAGTGTGCTTAACTTGGTCTTGATTGGAGCCAAGTCTCGATGCCACCCTGTCAAGCATTTTTATTTTTTCAGGATTTAAAAATGGCTGTGTCCACTGAAAATCCCCCAAATGCAAAATTAAATGACTGTAAGCCTACTAGTGTTTTGCAGCCTAAAAATAAATTTACTCCACAATAAATTTATAACTAGAGAAAAAAAGAAGTTCTGAGTCATTTGGAAAATATACTTTGATTCAGAACTACTTCGGGTCACGTTCGTACAATAACTTGACATACCACACAAAACAAGCGACATGGAAAAATCCCATCCCAGAATAGGGTTATCCTGACCCATGACGACACAATGCCAGCCCCATATAGCAGCAACTTGACCGTACCTGGCAGCCTAAAGTAGGACTTTTCAGAGAAATCCTGTACGACTCTTATCTGGTCCCAAGTGATTACCTTTTATTTCAAGGTTTAGGGAATTTTTAAGCAGGAAAGTATTTTTGCTAATGGTAAGGAACTGCAAAAGAAGCATTGTTATCTGGTAAATCCACATGGTGAGATTTTCGATAAGTGCTGCTATTTTTAAATGCTATAAAAGTGAAAAGCATGATTAGCCAGTAACGACATTGAGCTCACACTGAGCCCAGAAGTAGAGCTTTCAACCATGCATCCAGACGTGGAGATAGGCCAACACTACTAGACATAAACACAGAATGTTCTTTACTTTCTAAATGATCCTCGGAGACAAACAGGAAGAAAGATGTCAAAAGTGGAATTCAGATCTGCTGCGACGATTGTCACAAAAACAGGTAGGAGATGGCATGCTAAAGCTTGATAAACAACAGTAATTAAAGTGTATTTAAATTACCACCGATAACTACCACCATTTAATTGCACCACTGATTAATGCAATAATAACTTAACTATGGTGTAAATAAAGCATCAAGATTCCCCCTATTAGTCCTTCTAAATATCCTAAACTTTTGAGGTTATGCGAAAAACATGTTTTTCACAGACAGTCCTCACACACCAGAATAAGTCTGAAGACCTGACAGGCCACTCAATTATTCCAATCTGAAAATTTATCATTAAAAAATAAAAAGGCTTGAATATTAGGCCCTAGTGGGAAGGTGCTCCATCTTGCGGCCAAATAATCGGACGACTGTGCAAATATTCTAAAATAGGGCTGTATAACTCTAATAACCGTTTATGGAGGATTACTTTTCTTAATTCACAGTGCCATCATAAAAGTACGGTTCTATCACGCCATCAATTTACAATGAACAATGTTGCTCTCCAGCCTAAAACTATTAACTGACTTGCTACACACAGTTTATGTAGCTCAGTGAAAACAAACTTCGTTCATGAGGAAAATTGCACTTTTTATACAGGTAAAACAAACTGCACTTAAATATATATTGTAAAATAAAAATAATTATGATAAAGTACCATTATTTAGATGTATTCAAAGTAATTGAATGTTACGGTGAGTGTATAACCACCATTAATGAGCATACCGCTGACTAACGTTCCAAGCAAATTATCAACCAAATGTGCCTCCAAATCGTCAAGCATGCTTTCATCTGTCGACGAATCATCACTCTCATAGTGAGTGGTCCAAGCATCTTCATCGTCGTCGTCGCTGGAACCGCCGATGTTTTCATATTCATCTTCATCCTCATTGACTCCATTTAAGTTCACATAAGAATGATCATTGTTCGCATAGTTCTCATAGCTGGAAATATCTACCCAATTATCCCCATTTTCAATTGGTATCCATTCGTCTTCAACCTGAAACAACATAAAATGCCTTACAAATGGAATAATGCGGTGAATTTACATCAAATTGCTAATTATCAATGAGCCATATCCATCCAGCATCCATTCTTCACCTCTGTTACTGAAAATTTCTTTTGGTTTATCTCTTTATCTCAAAAGTTCCTCAAATTTTCTCTAGAAGTCAAATTTAATCAGAAATAACCTCTATACTTGTAACTATACCCAATTTGAATGGCGTATGAATTACTGAAAGAAAAATTGCTAACTCATTTAGTTAGTGAGAGTCGACTATTACTATTATGCACTGGTAAAAATATTTTAACTGCACCTGACAATTAAAATAAAAGTAAACTCAACAAAAAAGTGGCCATAGAGCACCAAACAGGAAACTTAACAGTTCCACACTAACCTCATTTGAGTCCTCCTCTCTCTCATCAAAGTTTACAACCGATTCTGGCACACTTTCTTCATCATCTGAAAACAAAATAATGTATTACTGACAGCAGTTCAGAGTACCTCAATTTAAATATGTGCAGCCTTCACCTGTTGCAACTAATAAAAACTTAGAATTAAGTTTTCTTTCAATAAATACATTTGTTCTCGAGCTCGCCTAATAAGGAAAATTGCAGCTGATGTCCTCCACTTAAGTTTTATTGAATGATATTTAACTCTCTACAAGAAAAACTGTTCATCTTTTTATTTTCAAGGAGTAAAATTTCATTTGATAATACTTTTTGATAAAGTATATCAGCTATCCTAATCGATAACCATTTCAACACACCAAATGATTCATTTTATTAAAACCCCAACTGCCCATCATTGTGGGCCAATAGGCCTGTGCGGTGATCTAAAGACAGCAAGCAACCGTAGCAGCAATAGTCCCAAAGGACATCCAGAAATGACCACTCATGATGGAACAGGAGTCGCCCACCGCTGAGATTGGTTATTCATTTCATTTCATTCATGAATGAATGATGGGATGATTATTTAATTTCATTTCATTGAACCAGCGACGTTTGATACACGGGGCCAACGCTTTACCTCTGAGCTACCACCTCGGTACTGCATTTGGAATAGATATTGATGAATTTATACAATAACAAAAAATAGCTGAAGATGGAATTTAATTTGAATCTTTGCACAATAATGAAAAGTATAGTTTGTAATTTGAATGAGCATCAAAAGAGACTCTTTGATATTTGCTAATTTTTCATTCTTAGCCATTAAACTTAAGTGTGTTGTTGTTAAAGTTTGAATAAATAAGTGGCAATACAGATTCTAGAAAAGAAATGTAACACTATTCTGCTTAATAACAATACAAGTCTAGTTTTTTAACCACTTATTTTCGCATTAAAAAACATAAGTATTTTTTTTCCTGAAAGTTTATTTCATAAATTAACCTATGCTGACTGAATATCGGCTAAGCCTTCGCACAGGCAACCTGCCCATGAAGGCTTATTTCCCTGGTTAAGTACCATCTCTCATGGACAATGTTTAGTAATTGAAAATGAGCCTAATTAGCCTTTACTATTTAGTTTATACTTTTCTTGGTAATTACCAGCAATTATAATGTGAATTCATGGAAGATTTTTTTTTTTTTTGCCACCTTACCTTATCCAGGGTTTAAAGCAAAACAAGTCTGGGTTAACCAAAAATCAATTTATACTATTATTTTAATTGGATAAATAACAAACAATCTGAGATGAATTTAATTTCAAATCAATTTGACCACTAGCCCAAATCTTTATATTAATAGACAAGCATTTTTTCCATAAGGTTTTTGTCCTTTTTTCTCAGCCTGTGTGCAATGTAGCAAAAATCTAAGCACACCGATAGAATTGTATTTTCCTGTAGATGTGCAGAATCCCATTGAAATTTATATTAGTCTTTTAGAAATGTAGAAAATTGAATTTTAAATTTCAAAAAATTTCCGATTAAAAATTTTAGCCTTATGAGTTGCTGTTTTGGTGATATTATAACAACCAAATGTAAACAAAGTTAGCATCATATGTAGCTGTTATCACATGCTATTTTTCGTAAAGATTTGATAAAGAAACATTAAGCCACAGTTTATTGGGGCATGGAGTGAAAATATAGAATTTGATTGAAATCAGGACTACTTAGAGAAGATTAGGGATATCATACTCAAATGTGTTCCATTTTACATATATATGGAAAAAATAAAGTTTACTTGCTTAAATAAGATTAAGAGAAAAAAAATTTGCTGATAAAAAGGAATGGAAAAAGTACATTAAGTTAAGTTTCTACCATCCAATGTACTAACTGACATGCAACCGGTAGGGCCGTCGACAGGGGGGGGGGGCAAATGCACAAGGGCCCGGACTCACAAGGGGCCCGGATCCACGTGAGATTAGTAAAAATGGGGCCCAGAATCGAGATGAGTAAAAAAAGGCGGGTTTCTCAATTGCATAGGGGCCCAAAAATCCTGTCATCGGGCTTGGCAACCGGAGTACAAATGGACACATTATATTCAAATTTTGTTTTTATTGGTGGATAATGGGTAAAATATATATTACATTTTAGTGATAATAATAGGAAGAGAGGGGAGGAGGGAAAAAGTTCCAAATGGTAGGAAAGAAGGAAGGAGAGATGGTAAGAAGAGAATGAAGGAGAAAAGGAGGGAAAAGAGGAAAGAAGGTCGGAAGAAAGGGAAGTAGAGAGTAAGGAATTAAATGGAGGGAGGGAGAGAACTGTGGTAAGGGGTGTACAGGATAAACTGAATTGATGACTGAAGTTTTACTTCTCTCAGATTCAATAATTATTCTTAAAAAAATAAACATGAAATCTTAATAAAATAGTCATTATCTTAATAAAATACTAATTACTAAAAACCATGCCATTAGCCAGAAGTGAAGTAAAATAATTAGTCAAGGATTGAGTCTTTCTCTTTTGTTTTTGGCCCCCAGTTTGGTTATATTATGTGTTTACATGGAAAATATGTACTATATGAAATGTATTTAAAAACACATTGGTGTATGCGGGGTTTATTTATAAAATTAGCTATCCCTATTTGTCACTTTGAAAATTGGTTGAATTTTCGACCACTGGCGATCTCTAGTAGATAATAATTATTTGGGTCAGGATACTCTTTATCTTTGGAAAAGTAAAATTATTATGTATCAAATAGTTATACAGTAGAGTCCCGCAATCCCGGAATTCGATAACCCGGAATTCTGGATAACTCGGAAAGCCTGCCAGAGCAATAAAATGCACTGAGATTCAAGGCCAGACCATGGTGTGACACATATAAAACAGTTTTGGTTTTTCTTTTAAGTTTTTTTGTAACTGATAATAATATAGTTTTTTGTATTTTTTACTATGCAATAAATAATTTCTTACAGAAATAACAGAAACTATTATTATTTTTTCTTATTTTTACTCATTTCCTGATAACTCGGAATTTTCACAAACCCGACACCAATCGGTCCACATTAGTCCAGGTTTGTGGGACTCTACAGTAATAACTGTTAGTATGCCATGTATTCTTTTGATTTATCCTTGGAGTATCACGCCTATTTAAATATTATACAGGGCAGAACACCCTGTATAACACAGATATTAATAGTGTAACTATAGCGGTTTGTCGTTTATAGATTGTGTAGTGAACATATTTGCCACGTCTCATCTTACTGAAAGTCAATTGCGTTATTAAGGTTACTGGAAGCTCTGGAAAACCTTTCTAATAAATGAATTTTAGAGTGGCCCTTGCTAAAGGGTTTGTTAAACGTACAGTTAGTTTTAGTGTTATTATTTTCCTATAAATAAAAAGGCAATTAATTGGTTAACAATTTATGAACAAAAATGGATGATGAATTGTTCAAAATCTTCTGAAGTGTATATGTTAGAACATTCTTTAGCCAATTTATTTTTTGCCAAAATATTCATTGACTATTTTATATACTTTGCGATGAAAATCAACAGCCTGAGGTTTGACATTATTCTGCTTAGGCAACACTAGCACATCGCAAATTAATAGCAATGTCAACACGATCTTAAATCACCTATTGTTTTGATAACAAACGCACTTATGACCTTTTATTTGTAAAGGAGGTTTATTATGTTGGGAGGGGGGAAGTGGGGTCTCCAAATTAGGAATTGTATCAAAACGGACGTTCATTTTATACCCCAAAACATTTGTTCTCACTGAGTTGTTACTTTGCTCTGTTTTTTTATATTCAAACACATGTTGCCTGATTTTTTTTTGTTGAAAAATTATGCGGTTTTAGGTTATGTTATGGGGAGTTCGATTCTTCTCAGCAAACCAATTCATATGAATCACTGAATTTTAAGGGATTGAAATTTTAATTGATCTCTTGCAATCGAATATAGTGTTTTTATATAGTATTTTAAACAGTGCATTACTTCCAGTACGGTTTTCTTCATTTACCTGATAGTTCTAGACCCTAAATGTTTCAAAACTATGAAAATATCTCATGAATCTCAAATTTTGTTAGTAGTAGAGAATTATAAACTGAAACTAACTGTTTTTAATAGTTAGTTCACAGTTAATAACTCCTCAAAAAAATATTTGAGAGGTTACATATAACAATGCACAAATACTCATATATTCTATATTTTATGGAAATATATATACATATAATATATATATATATAATATATAAGTAATTAAAATTAACATGAGTACCCTGTTTTATGAATTATTTTATCTGCACTAACGCGTTTCAACTATAATAGTCATGTTCAAAGTGCTACATTTTTTACATAACCTTATTCTATCAATTAAATAAATATTATCCTTAAAATTTAATACAACAGTCAGCTGTTCACTATTCTATTCTTTCAAGGTGCAATTGGTCTTTTTATATTTATAATTTTATCGAATATGGAGTTTTTTCTTTTATCAGTGTTGTGTTTATAATATTTTCTTTATCCTTTTTATAGCTTTCGTACACATGATATTCTTCTTTAATATTCATTTTGTGTCCTTTTTGAATTACGTCAAGAATGAACATGTTATTCTCATAATTCTTGTAATTATGGTCTGTTCTTAGAATATGGTATGCGAAATTGGATTTTTGTGTTGTTTCGTTGTTCGATTTAACTGCCTGAATATGTTCTTTGAACCTGCGTTTGAAATTTCTGCCAGTTTGGCCTATATAATATTTCGGGCAATCGCTACATTTTATTTTGTAAATGCCGCATTTTTCATATTTGTCTGTATTGTCGTGTACTTTTGAAAACTTTTTGATTAAATCGAAGGCGTTGTTCCTTGTTCTAAATGCTATTTTATAATTTGATTTCTCAAAAGTTTTTCTGATAGCTTTATTCATTGTTGTGCTATATGGTAGGCATAAATAATCAGTTTTTGATTTGCTCAAATTTAAGTTGTTATTGTTCTTTTTCTTTATTTTATTTCTTATCATGTTGTCAACTAAATTAGTCTTATATCCATTAATTTTTGCAAGCATTTTTATTGTTTCTTTTTAGCGAATTTCCCCTATAGTGAAGAAGCTATTACCGTAGGTCTCATGGTAAGACCTAAGCCCGAGACCATGATAACTTTTCGTTTTGGGGCCACCAGAAGCAAAAAACACCATTCGTTCGAATTTATATATATATATCTATCTATCTATATATATATATATATATATATGTGTCTGTGAGCACGATAGCGGCCGTAAATATGGTCCGATCTTAATGAAATTTGGTACAGACATGCAAAGTGGTAATCGATTGGACAACTTCGTAAACCAGCCCGATCGGACCATCGGAAGGGGGGGTAAAGGGGGAATAACCCCCCAAAAATGGGTTTTTTTTGGGGTTTTTACATAGAAAAATAAAATTAATCAAATTTTTGTTTGGTACTATTGGATTTGCCTCAAAAAAACAAACAATTTAGTATTTTGAATCATTGCTCTATGTCCATTGGTTACCGAGATATTGAAAGTGGTAAACACAGTACGTTGTCCCAATGTTAACCTTATGGGGAATAAGTAAAATTCTATATCTCGCTCATTTATCAACATATCTTAATTAAACTTGGTTTGTGGCTTCATCTAGATGAGATATAATGTATTTTAGTCAAAAATCCCCGAAATTTCAATTTTTGTGGCAGCAAACCTGCATAATCATTCCCCATGTTATCCTTATGGGAAATAAAAAAATTCTATATCTTACTTATTTTTTAACATTTCTTGACAAAACTTGGTATATGGCTTCTTCTAGTTAAGATATACTAAATAATGAATTAAAACTAACCAGTTTTAACATACCTGTTGCAGCAAACCTGCATACTCATTCTACATGCTAACCTTACGGGTAATAAAATAAGTTGTGTAGTTCGCTCATTTCTCAAAATATACTGATAAGAAATGGCATGAGGCTTCATACAGTTATTATCTACTTGATTATGGCTTAAAATATCCAAATCATCAAATTCCTGAGGCAGCAAACCTGTGTACTCTCTTTCCCAATGTTAACCTTATGAGAGGTAAATGCAATTGGATAGCTTTCTTATTCCTCAGCATATCTTGATAAAACATGTTATGTGGCTTTATATAGTTTAGATATATTGGATTGTAGCCTATAATACCTCATTTTCAAATTTCTGTGGCAGCAAACCTGCATTTTTCCATACTAATCTTATGAAGAATAATTTATTTTTGAATACCAATTGTGGGCATTTGGCAAATCACAGGATGAGGGAACAGGGCTCAAATTAAATGATTTAATGTCAGGGACTCAGGAAAAGTACTGCAATTTCTTAAAGTTTGCTAGATAACAAAAAATAACATAAAATAACTGCCATTTAAGTAGCATTGGGAAGTAGCATTGGGATCTAAAACGTCTGCTTTGTTTACATTAAAACATATGAGCTGATGTTTGATTCAAAGCCACATGGTGGATACAGACATATGGCTTACTTAAAGGCCAGATAACTAAATATGTCAAATAAATGTACTATAGCGAATACAGATTTTTACTGATGATGTTTATGAAATTTTTTACTGAAACTTAAACAGCTGGTCATTTCCCCATACGATTAAATTGTAAAAGCCAGCTGTTTTGAAGTTTTGAACATTGCATTTTCGTGCCAAGTATAGGCTATTATTTTTTATAGCCTGTTGATCTTAAAAGCCACTAGGAGAGTATTTTTGCACGCTTTCTTTTGAATGTATATTGATTTTACTTGATGCGAGACTTCATTTAAATTATTTATTTATGCACTTGAAATTCGCTGAGTATGCAGGACTGCTGCAACGGGGGTATTCATTGTTGTAGTCTTTTTTGTTCATAGGAATATTAATCATTCTGTTAATAAGACTATGGAAAGTTGCCATTTTGTGCTGCCATGGATGGTTAGAACTTGCTGGGATTATCAAGTTAGTTTGTGTAGGTTTTCTGTAAATTTTGAATATGTGCTTTTCGTTTTCGTTTTTGATTGTTATATCTAAAAAGTTTATAACTTTTTAGATATAACAATCAAAAAAAGTTTTATATATCTAAAAAGTTTATAACTTTTTAGATATAACAATTACAGCATATATTTATATCTAAAAAGTTTATAACACATAATCTATAAAACAGGGTACTCATGTAAATTTTAATTACTTATTTAATAGTAGCCCTCATCAGTGATCTCCATTTATCAATATATAATATATATATATTTAGCCAAAGGCCTAAGGCTAAAAGCGCTAAGGCCTTACAGGCTATAATTAGCCTATATGTTTATTATAATTAAATATGGAAACAAATTTAGTTTTATGTTATAATATTAGTTTTGACGTTTGTAATGCAATTTGTATTGTCTAACTACAATAAAAGATTTTGATTTTGATTTTTTGATATAATATACATATATATATATATATATATATATATATATATATATAATTATATAAATATATATACTCATATATATTTTTGAATATATTTAGCATATATTTAAATAACGGTTACATAACAATGCACATAAAAAGTTAATCAGAAGCTTTCTTATAACGACTAAGCCTACGCATAGGCAATCTGCCCATGTAGGCTAATTTCCATTATTTTTTTATTATTATCATATCTTTGATTGAAATTACTTAAGTTTTCTTTGACTGAAACTAAGTTATAAAAAATAAATAGGCTAGGTAAGGTCAAAATATTTAATCTACTAAAATGAGTTTTGCAGCTAGTCATTCTACCTAAACCAACAATAAGTCTGATTGCCTTTTTTTTGGCTTATAAAAACTTGTTTTGCACCAGGGCTATTACCCCATAATCTAACACCGTATATCAAATGGGGTTGAAAAAAGCAAAGTAACACATAATTAACATATCTCAGTAAGTACAAAACTCTAGATAATCTATTTAAAACATTTTCAGATTGAGCCTTCCAATTTAGCTTGCTGTCAAGAAACAGACCTAAAAGTTTAACAGTTTTACATTCCTTAAAACTAGGTTGTAAACTAAAGTGAATACTTTCAGTTTAGTCTTCATTAACCATGAGATTACTTGTCTTAAACCAGACATCAGATTCCCGTATTCTATTATCAACTAGAATTTGAGCACTTCGTAATTCATTACTGACACCAATGAACGTAGTGTCGTCCGCATAAAGAATGGTTGACCCACCAACATGAGCAGGAAGGTCATTTATTGCAATGACAAAAAGTAGAGGGCCAAGATTGGATCCTTGTGGGATACCAACCCTGACCTCACTAAGACTAGATATCTGATTTCCAACAACCACTGCCTGACAGCGATTTCTTAGATAGGTACTAAACAATTTTAATTCAACATCATCAATCCCATAAAACTGAAACTTGTTCAAAATTACCTCATGAGCTATGCTGTCGAACGCTTTGCTCAAATCGATTAGCGCAGCACTAGCGACTGATCTTTCATCAAAAGCATGTAGTACTATATTTACTATCTCTTCAAATGCCAATATTGTATTTCTACCTTTATTAAAGCCATATTGTGACAAACTAAAAAGATTATTACTACTAAAATGATTATAGAGCTGATTATGTACAACACATATCCCGTAAATACCCCAAATACCCCATAAAAATAGTCGTGTTGGTTTCGTACGACTATTTCAGACCGTAAATATCTTAAGCAGAATCCGGGATCACCATTGCTTCCAATTTTGATACGATGAAATAAACAACTTACAATAATTTTGGGCTGGCAAAGAGTTGGGGGACCTGTTCATTGTTTGTCTTTTATCTCACTTTGTTTTCGAACGTCGTCGAACATTGTAATCCTCGTCTGCTTAAAACTTAATAGTTGTCAGTTGTTAATAACTCGAGCACGTCTATCGCGTCTTTGTTTCAATCGCCTGATTTCTTTATTTTTGAATTAAACAATTATGTAGAAATAGAAAAGTTGAACGATCAAAAATAAGTTATATTTTGTTGAAATGTTAATCTGACGAATCAAGCGGAGCGTGTTTATTTTCAATACGTGATTAAAATTAACATTTTTAGATAACAGTACAATGCTGGTTTGACAACTTACGCCTATGTATGATAATAATTAATTAGTTTGCTTGCTATTTATTATGTAAAACAAATAAACTTTGTTTTACATAATAAACCAACAACATTTGTAAATTATCTTGAAATTTAGGGTAAGTTTACTGCTCTGACTTATTATTATTTTATAGTATTACTTTAGGAGAATCAAAATCTTTGTTGTCAGGGATTAATGCACAAATAAAATTGAAAGGCTTTTTCAAATATGAAGTAATTGGTGAACCAAGTTTTATATTTATTTCTTTGGTCTAATCGCCTAAGCCTAGTCCCTGATCAAATAATGAATTGACTCATTAAAAGGAAAGGATTTTGAATCAATGCTCTATGTCCATTGCTTACCGAGATATTGAAAGTGATAAACACAGTACGTTGTCCCAAAGTTAACCTAGTAGGAAATAAGTAAAATTCTATATCTCGCTTATTTCTCAACTTATCTGGATAAAACTTGGTTTGTGGTTTCATCTAGATGAGATCTAATGTTTGATAATAAAAATTCACCAATATTTCCATTTTCGTGGCAGCAAACCTGCATTCTCATTCCCCATGTTATTCTTATGGAGCTTAGAAAAACATGTCAAATCTCGCTATGTTGGAACTATACGTTCTTTTGCATTTGAAATTCGCTGAGTATGCAGGTCTGCTGCAACGGGGGTATTATTTCCTTCCAAAGGATAATGCTGTTGAAACCATAGTAAACAAAATTGTGTGGAAATAAATAAAAACAAGCAGTGAAAGAGCTGTTATTTTTACTTGAAAACCTCTCCCTCCCCCTGCCCCACCGCCTGCAGACATCCAATCGAGTGGTCGAAGGAGGGGGGTGTGTTAATTGTAACTACTCGACTAGAGTTTGCAGATTAGAGAAGTTGTACAAACTTGAATAATATTTGAAAGTGAGTACTCGCCCATAGCTTGTCAAACCTCAAAAAAACTATGAATTATTTAAGTTATTTAAAGCAAATATTCTGAAAAACCTTTATATTTAATTTTTCTGTGCACAGGTTCCCTACTTAGATCCTCAAACTAATTTCAAGAAGTATACCAATTTCAATGACCAATCCTCATACATACATGAGAATTTCAACAGATGGTGTTTTCCATATCAGAAAAGTTTAGGATATTAAATTACATCACGTTACATTAGTTGAAATGGCGACCTACCCAGGTAGGTATTTTAAGCCAAGTATGAATGACAGATGAGTGAAAGATGATTATGGCGCGATCTTGCAGTCTTGTTACTGATTAAGGCCGACATGTTCCTTACACAGGACTGTTAATTAATAGCCCAACAGCCAATGGCAACTAAGGGACCTACATTTTAACATGGGATCCAGACCACAATTTCCCCAGTTAACAATTTTACGACCTGGTCTAATTTTAAGGACGAACCTATGAACGTAGTATTCAATAGTGCGGACCTTAATCCGGTTTGTATTATTATCCGGTTCATAAGAGGTCTAAACATAGTAATTATATGATCACTAAGAACACACAGATTCAAAGTTTATCTCCATCAAAAGAAATCCACTAATCCTAAGAAATATAAAAATATCCTCAAAAATATGTGAACTACCTGAAAGCTCAACATCAGACCATTTCAGTTCATCAGAACCAGGTCTGGGCGGCAGAGATAGTGGTTCAGAGCTATCACCATCTGTAACAACCATAATAATTAAGGTTGAAACCAAAGTTTGCTTTTAAGCAAATTTCTTTTATAGGGAAGAAGCTATTATTGTACGTCTCATGGTAAGACCTAAGCCTGAGACCTTGTTAACTTTTCGTTTTGAGGCCCCCAGAAGCAAAAAACACCATTCGTTCATACATAAATATATTTGTTAGCATGATAGCGGCCATGATCCAATCTTAATGAAATTTGATACAGACATGTACAGTGTAATTTCCGTGGGGTCCCATAGCGCCGAATCCCATAACGCCGAAACGAGAATTTTCCCACAACGCCGAAAGAATTATTCCGTCTCGTAGTACCGAAAGGTTTCGGCGTTACGGGACGATTCAAGTATTCTTTCGGTGCTATGGGAAAACATTTGCAAGTTTTCGGGCTTATGGGAATCCTTCCGAGAACAGTTGCACAACGCCAAAAAGTAGAGATCGTCCCACAGCACCGAATGAATGGATCGTCCCACAGCGCCGAATGAATGAACGCCGAAGTCACTTTCTCGCCGTACGTGCCGGTGTGTGATTGGCCGTATTAAAGCTATTGTACGGAAAGGGTCAGACGGGAAGGCGTCAGGCACTCAGGGCTACAAAATAAAGGGCTGTGACGGGTGGGTCAAAGAGTGATGCCACAGGCAGAGAATGTGTCGCCACGGCTCGCGTCGGAGCAGAGTCACCAGACAGTGAGTGTCTGCCGAGTTTAAACACTCCTCTCTCTATCTTCTTAAAAATATATATCTTAGTCGAATCTTATATATTTATAATCTACATAATTACGAATCTAACAATGTAAATATGTTTTATATAAGACTTAATAATAATATTTTACAACGAAAAACTTAATGCATTGTCATCATTATGACTCGTAAAAGTTAGTCGGCTACTATTTCCTTAATTTCTTGGCCAGTTAAGATTCGTCTGCTTCAAAGTTGTAGCTAATGAAATTAACTTTATACATTGTATTTCTTTTTTCTTTGGCCTTTAGTTTTCCCAGGAACCCATCTTGAGCAGTGGAAACGTCAGCCGCAACGCGACGGCCGCCACACCCGACCCGCCATTGGGTCTAGCATAATTAATTACATCTATATCGCAATTCTCTACGACTTTCCATTACGTCTTCCAAATAACTACCATCAAAAAAGTTCAAACCTCTGATGTACAAAAGCAATCAAGAGTTAATTATAGTTAAATCGCAATTACAATAAATAAGTACGCATATAAATCTTTTATACAACCTAACTACAAACAATATTTTACAACAATAATTTATGGAATTAGTTCTGGTTTTCAAACAACTATTTAATTTCTTAGTTTTAACTCCCCGTTTTTTTAGTTTTTGGAGGGTTTTATCGTCGGCAGTTAATATTGAGGCAAGAGATTTGATTAGTGATGAATCTTTATTACAATTTGGTTTCAAGTACTATAATGATTTTAGGATTAGTTTGATCTAAAATTGTCTCAATTTAGTTCATTCGAGCTTGCGTGTAAGACTTTCGTTGAATAAGAGCTTGCCCAAAACCATGAGTGATATAAAATAATAGAATCTTAAAAAATGAACACTCGACATATTCTCAGATTTTGTCATATTTTTCATATTTGAGGAAAAATTAAATTATTTTTAGTTTCCTAAATTAAGATTTGGTAAAAATTACGGTGGTAAATTGCGGTGATGAATTTATGTTATTCTTAACATAAATTCATTAACGAAAAAACATTTTCTATTCCATTTGCTATAAGCCCTGTTTTTCTCTTTTGATAGTGTTGGCTAGTTTTGGAATAGTTTTTCATAAAATGGGAAAGTGTTTTCTAGGGCAATATGGTCTTATATATGCCTAAGCCAGTCTAACTTTTTGTTCTCAAAGACCTCTGAATACCAAATGAGATCACATGTAGCACACTGATGAGCAAATTGAGCACATGGAGGAGCAAATTTAAGTTTCGAGGCTTAAGGGGGCCGTTCGGCAAACCGAAACTGGCGCGTCGAAATGTTTGTATCTGTGGAAGCAGATTGCAGATTTGGGTGTGGCGATTTGTACCCCCCGGATTTGTACCCCCCACAAAAAACGCTACGTCATTTTGACGTCACAGGAGGCGGGGCCTAAATCGCTCGAGAAACAGCCCGCGACTGGAAATGTACCCCCCAATACATTACAAAATCAACAACACCTAATTGGTTTGAAATTAAATTACTTTCCTTAAGTCTGACCCCGGAATTGTACTCCCCGGATTTATACCCCCCGTCGCCAAATGCTCAAGTCCTACCCCGGATTTGTACCCCCCGGATTTGTACCCCCTGCACTGAAATCCATTCTGATCGACCATGGAAATACGCCCTACGCCCTATTGGTTGAATCAATACAATTAATTCGTAAGGGTGAATACAATTTCAAGTAAAATGACTGGAATAAACATTGCAAGCGAAGCTACGATATTAATCTAATTAATGAGTAAAATGGAAACACTCCTTTACTTCATACAGCTTATCATTTGTTGAAATTGGATTGTACAGACAAAAACATTTGTTTGAGATGTTGTACAAAAATATTTTGCAAATTTATTTGTGATACCGTCTGATTAAAACTAAAATTAACTTGATTCCGAGGTAAAAATTAATTAACACCTAATATTATCTCACTATATAATATAACTCAAATTGAAGCTTTATATGTTTTTTATGTTCCTCAAGATTGGGAGTTTATTGCTCTATGAATTGTGATTTGAAATCTGAAATTTTTTTCTTTTATAACTAGAGGACTATTGTACTGTAATAGGGTTAAAAAGTTTTACTTCAATCAGTGGCTTCATATCATAATAATTTTAAGTTCATGTTTTACAAAAGTTATGAATAAGTTAGAAACAAATTACTGTCAAGACTATAGTCCTATGACACGAAACCAGACGTAAAATAATGTTTTTTCCCCAAACAAAGTAACTGTAAACACAAAACTTAATGGCATTTAAGTTTTGCACAAAAAGCTGAAACAATTTAGTTTTAACCAAATAATTTATCATTACGTTTTTTTAGAGAAATATTTTGCTCTAGTTCCCACTAAGACCTTGATAGTTGGTCTGCAAAATATGTATAAGAGATTGAATAAGAAAATATTTTCCTACAACCGCGCGTAAAGTGTCAGTTTACGCACCGAAAAACAATCGTAAAACAGCAGCTATTTACTGAGGAGCGAGCGATTAAGTCTCTTGGAAAGCCTTTGGAGCGAGCGCAAAAGTCTTTTGTGCTCGCCACGTGATTACTTTCACGCTCGCCAGCTGATTTTGCATTGTTATTCGGCGCGCAACAGCACTCCTTTCCGTTTCCAACTGGGCTCGACTTGTTTATAACCTCAAACTGGCGCATTCAGCTACAATGGCTGTAATAAGTGATGACGAATTCGGACTTACTCCACCTGATATTAGTGAATTAGTGAAAGAAGTTTCATGAAACATATTACCTCGTAAATCTAGAAACCTTTACGAAAAGAAATATAAAGAATATATGCAATCATGATGGCGCATTCTACAATGGACGTGAGTAACTGTGATTGTATTTATTGTTTGAGAAATTAAATTTGCAGTTGTAGGAAAATTTTAGTATGTATTTCGCGTGTAAAGCATCTTTCTCGCTTTCGCTAAAAATACCTGCTGTTATTTGTTTAGCTCAAGCGAGAAAGACCTACTTTACGCTCTTAATACATAAATAACTATTCCCAGCAATTCAATGAGACGTTGCATGGCGTGCAATGCACGGCGTGCGGGGCACGTACGTGAATGGTCACCTTAAAGGTGACCATTCACGTATAGCGCGGTGCAATGAAATATCTGAGTTTAAGCCCCTGAAGTAGATACTTTTTATTCAGACTATTAGAAACCCAATTTTAAAGATTAAATAAAATACTAGGATTAACTTGCCAATTTCAGTATTATTAATGCTTAACAGAAAATTACAATATGTTGGCACATGGCAGCCAATTCATACCATTTCAGGGAAAACGGAAAATTCATCAAGGAGGCGTTTTATCTCCTCATGTCAATCTGTGATGGAGGGGCAACCTTAAGTTTGTAATTAAGCATTTAAAAATGTATATCTTTCTCTCTATACTATATATACATATAGGCCTATTCACTTCCTTAAAATCCCCTCGGGCTACGCCCCGTGAACGTCCATAGCATCAATGTTTACATTTTATAAGGATGTAAACATTCAAATACCGAAATGTAAACAGCTGTGAGTACTACAGTTTGACAGTTCAAAGAGCAGAAGTAAGATCAGCTGTAATTTTTATCGTGAGTGAAGCCAGGGGCAACTGCTAGTTTCATAAAAATTATTGAACTGATCAATTTTGAAATTTGTAAAAATTATACATTTCAAATAACGTAACATTGAACCAAAAATTTGTTATCTTTTCAGCGAGCGAAGCCGCGGGTATATTTACTAGTCTTTACATAAGATTGACTAGCAGCCCGCGTCACTTCGTGACCTAAAAACGATTTCGTAAAATAGGCTTTAGTTTCATGTTGATTATGTATGTAGCTTTGCAGCGTAAAATACCTTTCAATGAGGAAGTGTGTGTATTTTTACGAATTATTTTTTCTAGACTAATTTTTTGTGACATAGAACTGGAATAAAATTACCAGTAATTGAACTTCTCATCGGGGCAAACTTGAAAAAATAAGTTATTACTTTAGTCTTGAATCTTCGACAAGACATAATATGAGAAGTTCATTTATTTCATCTGTTTAAAAAGTATCTATGTATACGTTCTAAACTTTGAAATTTTGACAATGCAACAATATTCATTTTGCACAAAATGGGTGTACATAAATGACCTCCTGCAACTTAATCTAAACTCATCAATATATGCATATGCTGACGACACCGCTCTTGTTTGTGCGGCATACAACAGAGAGTCCTTATTAAACAAAATCAATAAAGATCTAGTAAAGATCTCAGAGTGGTTAATCATTAATAAAATATTGATTAACACAGCCAAAACCAAATGTATTTTGTTTTTTGATCAGTATAACACAGAGACCTCACCCCAAAATATGTTTAGATTAAGTTGTCATAGTCATCAATGCATTTATAAGTGTGAATGTCCAAACATAGAAATAACGGAATCAGTAAAATACTTGGGTTTATATGTTAACCAGCATTTACGCTGGGATGTATATGTACAGCACCTTTGTAAAAAACTACGTAACATAAATTATGCCCTTTATCATATGAGGAATTTTATTCAGGGGGAGCATTTGAAAAAACTATACATATCATGGTTTGAAAGCACACTAAGATATGGCCTTGTACACTATGGTGGAACTTACCCAACAATACTAAAACCAGTTATAATGTGTCAAAGATTTGCAATTAGGACTCTATATAGACTGAAATATACTGATAGAGTTAGTCATATCTTTGTAGAGAATTGTTTGTTAACTGTGTCACAACTGCATGTATATAGTGTTGTTATGTATGTATTAAAAAATATTGCACAGTTTCCTTTTAAAGTAATTAGCAGACTGACACGTGCTGCTGGTATGCCATCTTGGTTGTACCAAACTTAAATAAAGAGAGAAGCCGTCACCAGTTCTGCTATTTAGGCCCAAAGATATTTAATAGTTTTCTGCAAGTATACGGTAATTCAATACTTGTAGAGTCAACACCTAAGGGTAAAATTAAATTAAAGGAATTTGTTAGTATAGATGTAGTTATGTGAATGCAGGTGTTGTTATTTATTGCTATATAGTCTTTGTTATTGCTATTTATTGTAGACTGTTTTTGTTATATATTTATTTATAGTGCAATAGTTTATTTCTTTGTTGTATAAATAATCTCTATTTATTCAATATTGTTATATTTGTACATAGATTTATAAATCAATATTAATTCTATAGTATTTAACCTTGTGATCTCCTGTGATATATCGAAAATACAAGATGGACTGTTAATAAGATATAAGTAGCCTTCTGCCAGAAGCATAATGTATAATTGAAAATATACAAAATAATATTTGACCCAGCACGCATCCTACGAGATGCATGGGGCATTTGTTCTTTATAATGTTGTAAAGTTGCTGAATAAACGACTTCTGACTTCTGACACGCACACACGCACATGCACACATGCACATACATGCACGCAAGCACACGCGCACACACACACACACACACACACACACACACACACACACACACACACACACACACACACACACAGACAGACAAATCAAATCAAATAATTCTTTATTGCCGTTCAACATTTAAAGCATTGCCATGCGTCATATTACAGTAAGAGAAGATTAATCAAACAATACACATTACATATCATCATTAATAAAGTCATCAATTCTATAATAACATTTTGTAATTAAATACTTTTTAAGTTTATTCTTAAACTTCACCTGATCTGTCTCCGCTCTGAGGTGGTCAGGAAGAGCATTAAAAAAGATAACTGCATTATAAAATGTCTGATTTTTGAAAAAAAGACGTCTTGTGACGGGGTATGTTGAACTTGTTGCGGTTTCTCATACTGTATTTACTTAGAGGCAAGATACTGAAACAATCCGGGGTTTTGTTTAAGAAAATTGAGGGTATGATATATATATAAATACACGGAAAAGTGAGGAGGCCTGCTGAAAGGAAAAATGGCTTGCAAGATTCTTGGGGTTTGAGTTGAGCTATAATTCTAACTGCCGGCAGACAGACAGACAGACAGACAGACAGACACCACGCCAAAAACCACTTTTTTGGATTCAGGGAGCACTAAAACGAATATATCCACTAACAACTCTAATTCGAAAATTTTGACGAAATTTTTCAAATTTTATTCGAAATATCATACTTTCTCCATATACATTGTATAAGGAGGAGAAAGTAAAAATTAGAAATAAATAAATTTTTTGTATTAGGCCTTTTACTGTGCTTTCTCTCATGATATGTTTTCATTATTAATTTGTGAGTTATTTTTGTTTTTATTTTTATAACCAGGAATGTATTCTAAAATTCTTTTCCAATGATGAAATTATCAATAATACAATGAATTATTGACACTATTCAATGTATTTATGTGCATGACATGAATAAAGTGTTTTGAATTGAATTGAATTGAATTGAATTTGCTGGCCGAGACAATATGGCAATAACGAAGAAAACGACTATTTCGTTTTGTTTTATAGCAAATTCGAATTTCCCGACCACATGTTGAAATTCATTACTTTTTCCCGACTATTCCCGACCTTACATAATTTCCAACATTTTCCCAAATTTTCCCGAATTCCCGACTGGTAGACACTCTGTAGAGGTTCTGAGCTATGATGTAAATTGGAAAAAGCTGTATTTGAGGTTGTTTGGTCGATAACTGTCGAGTTATGGACATTTATTTAGGGCAATTTTAAGGGGATTTAAAAGTAGACGTATATAGAGGTTGACGTTGTTATCGAGTGTCGTGTTACCGAGGTTCTACTATATAGTAATGGTAATGGTATGTGGTAACGGTAATGAAATAATGATGGATTTCAAAGCACTCTTCTGTTAAAGATATTCGACAATAGATACTGTAGTATTTTTAATCGTGTAAGTGTGATAAACATAAGATTAGTGCAACCGAAAGGCAAACTTTGTTGTTTTTTTTGTTTACTTCTCGGCTGCTTTCAATTACACTGTCAGGCAGATGTTATTTTTTTAACTCTTTGTTTAGGGGTTTCCACAAAAATTCTAAATACTAATAAAAACGTGTATAGTGGGACCAAAGCTTGTGTGTGATGTAAGGATAGAGTCTCAGAGGCTTTTGGTGCCATAAATGGCTTAATGCAAGGATGTGTGTCTTCTCCAACTGCTTTTAATTTATACATAAACGACATACCAGCGAGTTTGAGTGGAGGTTGTATTTTTGGAGGGCACAAATTTATAAGTTAATGTATGTCATCGAGATCATATAGCAGCTAACAGCCACAGCACTGCAGCTCATGATAAATAATTAACAGAAGTACTGCTCTAAATGGAGTCTTCGAATCGACTTACAAAAATAATGGTATTCAAAAAAGGGGGTAGACTGGAAGTGGCTGATAATTTTTTTTTCACAAGGTCAAACAAGAGGAGGTTAAGAAGTCTTACCTGGCTCATCTGAGGGCTCTTCAGTCATCATCATTATATCAAAGCCACTCATGCTTTTAGTTTTTTCTTTCAGTTTTTCTACTTCCTCAGCAATGAATTCTCTAAATTCTTTATCCTCTGGTACTTGAAACAGCGCCTAAATAAAGAAAACTTTTTTTTTATTTTCTTTATATTACACAATAACCTTCTACTACTTTTTTTTAATAATGACAAATAACTATTAAAAACTAAATTGTCAGTTTAAAAAAGCTCAGCTCTCAATACTACAAATTGCAATAAAGTAAAGAACAGCCCTGATTTTCCAATGTCTTTAGGACCAAGACTACCTTAGGTAATACGGATATAGGCTTACCAGACGTCCGCGATTACTGAGGACAGTCCTCTTTTTTAATACTTGTCCGCGAAAATGTTTGCTGTCGTAAAATGTCCGCGATTTTAAAAACAGTCCGTAGTTTTTCAGCAGAAAGGAACCTATTTCGTGTATTTTAACAAGATTTCAAGAGTTAATAACATTTTATTAGGGGTGTGCGAATAGTGATTTTTGAACTCGAGCCAAGCCGAGCCGAGCTTTATCAAAAGTTTTCGAGCTTGAGCTTTTTCGAGCCGAGCTTTTTAACAACCACCAAATGATGAAGCTTGATTTTAATTTTAAAAGATACAATAGTCTCATGTTAGCATATCTTAACGCCAGCTCAAAACTAGAAAGCTTATCTCCAAAATAAGTTAATGATCTGAGAGTTTCATCAATATTTTGTATTATGTTACATAAAATTGATCAAACTGGCTCAAAAAAATTATTTATGTAGAAAAATAACAAATTTAAAAATCTACATTTATAATTTGACTCCCCAATACCACAATGCTTTCACTTTAAAATAAGTAGTTAAACTTAATCATTCTAGTTACATATAGGTATTACAAAATTAATTTCAAGAGTTGAAAGGAGTTAATAGAAAGGTTTTAAAATGGTTATATCTTAAAAAAAAAAACATATTTACACTTAGTCAAACACAAGATTGATTTTCTTAATGTTCACAAAGATGATTACAAATAGCAGTCCCAATTGTGGCATAATATTGATGGTTAAATGTATTATTTCAGAATATGAATGAAATAATATTTAATAACAAAAATAATTTATTGTCATCCTAAAATTAATTGTATTTCTGAGCTTTTGTGAAGAAAACAATGTACAGTTTAAGAAAATTAGAAAGAAGAAATGTCAGAAATAAGGACGGAATAGAGAGAGAGAAAGAAATAGCTACCTCTCTCACTATCCTTATCAGTGGTCCGGGGGGGGGAGGTTGTTCACTCCAAGCCCCTGTCCCGGTTATTTGCCATGGTCTGACTCAGTGCAGCGTGCGTGAGTTAATTAGGAGATAAGGAATCCTTACTTCAAAATGCAAAAATACAAACTACTTATCATACAACTATAAATGACGGCTCATATTTTTTGTCTTATTTTCATAAATCAAATGAGACCAAAATATGAAACTTTTACAATTTACCGTTAATGAGATAAGCCATGATAAAACAATAGACTTTATAGCTGTATTTTGGTCCTCCAAGGTCAACTAAATATAGCTCCGATTTCCATCTAAATGGAGATAATATTTCTTGTTACCTGTCAATGTCCTTTCCGTATCACTAGGGAATATTTTCTGTTTATGTTTTCTTGGGAGGGAACGCTCTTCCGGGTTTACCGTGTCCAAAATAGATCGCAATAATATCTTTCCGATAAGAACTCTGTTATCAAAAGCTCGGCTCAATTGTCGAGCTTTTTTGAAAAAAGTCGAGCCGAGCCGAATACTGAAAAGCTCGTCCGGTCGAATACTCGCACACCCCTACTTTTTATGGATCACTTTAAATGAAGTAAAGTAAAAACAGCCGTTACCCAACTTTGGATATGTCAATCTGGCCAGTTTACGAAATCGTTCAAGAGAACCTAGTTTTACATGTCTGTACTAAATTTTGTCACGATCGGACAATTTTTACGAGAGTTATCGTGTTAACGGACACTCCAAAAATGAAAATACTACAGTACACTCGTAGTTATCCGATGTCTTCGAGACTGAGGCTACCTCAGATTACACGAACCTCAGATAATACGGAGTTTATGTGTGTTTTGAAGTTGGGCTGTAATAAGACCACTTGAAAATGCTTTATTAGATACAGCATTTACCAATACATACGACAATGAAAGTCCTTTCGAGTTGCAAATAATAGAATTTTAAACGAAGACACTTTTTTCACGCATAATTATAACGGTTGGTAAGAAAATAAAAACGTCTATTTAAGCATAGAGCTGCCTCGGATAACCGGGGCTCGGGTCATCGAGAGTGTACTGTATTACCCATATAGCCCCTGTTTAATTTTGAAACAAATCGTGATTTTTGCAGGTAAAAATGCGTTTCCACTATAATCTCTCTTCATATACACAAATATCACATAAACAGCTATCAATTGATTTCAAAATTAATATGATTTCCGAGGTTATACTGAACGGATATTTTTTGTCAATTCTGTTAAAACGACGGTAATAGCTTATTCCAGAGGAAATTCGCTAAAATGTTCAAGAACATTGATAAATGTATCAATCGTTTTAAAAATTAGTTCTATTTGTCCCCACTTTTAACACGGTCTCCTTTTTTGTAGATTGTCCTCATTTTTTTAAAGGCTTGTCCTCAGTATCAATGAAAAATATATGGTAAGCCTATACGGATATCACTTTTATTTTATGATTAGGCTTTCATGAGACAACTTTGTCTATGTAAAATATACTTTTAGCCAGAGCTGGATTTCAGCTTCGGCGGCCCTAAATCTAGTTTTCTGTGCATCCCCCCTGAGACCTGACGGCCTCGGCAAAATTGGTCACCTTTTTTTACCAAAATTCCGTTAATGATCCTAACTATCCCCTCAAATTAACTCACAATCCCTTATTTTCAGCCTTATGCCTTTTTCCCTATAGATAAATCCAGCACTGTTTTTAGCCAATAAATATTCTGTTCACAAGAGTGAAAGTCAGTTTCAGTTACAAATAAATTGATTATTGGGGACTATCCCAAATCTGCTTTTTAAGAAGCCAGTAGTAATGATTGTTACCTGATTTAATTGTTGAAAAGCTGAAAGTATGTTTGAAATAAACAATTAATGAAATGCTTCAATACCAAGCCAATGACAAATTGTTAATTACGTTAGCCTATTAAAACTTCATTAGGAGTTAATTTTAATTGTTCTTCAACAAAAAAAATATGCCACCTCAATTATAAAGGCCATGAATAATTTTTTTTTTTCAATTTAGTAAATTAACGGTATACTGACCTTGTAAATTTATTTATTTGATTTAAAATTAAAAACCGGGTTTTCTTATTACTATTGTATTTAAAAATAAATAAAAACAAGTAATAGAGCCTAGTGCTACCTTGGGTAGCCCAAAGTCTCAGATAACGGGCTTGGACAGTTGACAGTGTTCTGTAAAATATTTGAATGAGGAAAAATCATATAGAACCACATGCCAATTTATCACACTTCAATATCATCTTCATTCAAATGTAGGGTTGATAAACTTTTTTTTAAATACGTACAAATTTGTTTTCTAAAAATTAGTATTTAACTAATTTTTACAACTTCATCAAACATAACTTACCTTGATTTTTTCAAGCATCGCACGAGCGGCTAGTACCACTTCAATAGACATGCACTGGGAGGAGAACTAAATAAGAAAAAAAATTTATACATTAGGGTTTTACTATTTTGTAATCAGGAGGAAAATCAGAAAAATATGCAGCTAAGGGATATGTAGGAGAATAATCGTGAATCAAATGTGTGGAGCTAAGAAATAGGACATCAGGTCACATTAATAGACTCAACTCCATACCATAATCTCAAACCAATGACGTTAAATGTATGCTATATGAGATAGAAATTCCCAGGATGGTAAACGTAGGTATTGTTAGAAAGAATCATCATGGAGAAAGTTAAAATAAATATTTAGTCAAAAGAGACAAAGGGATACTAAAACTAAGTCTCAAGGCTCAATCTATAGCAATTTTTTATCTTCCTGCTTTACATGAGAATAAGTTTTAGAACTACAGCCTTGAAAGTCTTGAATATAATTCATCATAACAACAGCATTTTTGTCACATAAAACATTCCAAATTAAGAGTATGTATATTATATTCGAAATTTAAATCAGAATGTAAACATTTTATTAGCGTAATATATGGCAGGTTATCAAAACTTTGAAAAAAACTTGAAAAATGTTTAGATATTACAAATTTGAGCGAGTGGTTTTCAAGTTTTTTTTTATATGCAGTGAGTGCTAAGATCTGGGTTTTATAATCAGATTGTTTAAATTAAGAAATAACAATCCTTCATATTTTCAGTTTTCAGTTCCAAATTTATTCTTCAAACTGTTTTTTTTTTTCTTTTCTATGAACCACCTGGGGGGAATACAAAATCGTTGACATTCAACATTCGATGTCAAGAACATTAAGTCCAATGAAGCATCCCTATCCAGCAACAATAAAAGGACATAAGGTCCAAAGACCTATTTTAACTTCATGATTACATGATTTAAAGAGCTACAATCATATGAAGGGGTCCCCCGTAAAACGTTCTAAGCGACAAAATTTCAAAATCGGAGATATTCGGTGAAAAAGGTTCTCCAGGACATGAGCTACACCGTGGTATATTTTGTTTTGAAGATATTTGAGTTGGTAGCCCTGATTTCGTCTGTCAAAGTTTGCTTGCTTCGCGAGACTGCACAGACTTTCTGGGTAATAACGTTCTATTCGCCGAAAGATGGAATCCCCGCCAGTCGTTGCACTGTCACCCAAGGACCAAAATCGCGTAAATAAAAATAAAAGACGTGAAGTAAATATTGGAAAGTGGAAGGATAAGACCAGGATTGAATATAGAAAAGTTGGATTAGCCTATATTTCAAAAAATAAGACGCCAAGGCCTGGAAATTGCCCCCAAAAGAGGTGGGTAGAATAACGTTTTAAGTACAACATGTGGATAACTTTAGCAAAGTGACGTATCACGTTTTATTAACAACATTACGTTTTTGTACTTTTACATAAATAAAATTGTTTTATGTTCAGTTTTATTTTTGTTTCTGTTGGTATTCCTACTCTCCCTCATGCTTTCTTCCAAAGTAGAAGAGCAGTCCGTCAGGAAACGTTCCAAGCGCCAGTCATTTAGAACGTTATAACCCCTAAAAAAACACGTAAAATGTTTTAAAATCCTTGATGGCAAGTACAAATTCAATATAATTCTACATTATGATGTTATAAATAGGTTGTTTAAAGATTATACATGATTATAAGTTCTAACCTTAAAAAAACCGTAAATTTTAGAATTCAACTTTCAACCCTTGATTACTCAAAACTAGGTTTTTGTCGTTTAGAACGTTTTACGGGGGACCCCTTCATATATTTAATTTCATAAGGCGATTCTTTGCGTCAAAATTGTGGGCATTCGGCAAGTCGTAGAAATATGGGAGAGGGCTCAAATTAAAGGTCTCTATTCCAAGATGGCGGGAAAATACTGAAATTGCTTGAAATTCACCAGAAAACGAGAAATAACATAAAATATCTGCCATTTAAAAAGCATTGGGATCCAAAAACGTCTGCTTTATTTATATTAAACATTTGTTTCTTATACTTGATTTAAAACCACATGCTAGATGTTGATATGGTATTTTTTAAATCCACCTATAAATATGAAGGTTGAACTTACTATAACAAATAACGGTTTTTTACCTTTAAACTTTCTGATTTTACATTTCAGGGATCTCAACATGCTCACAATTAAAAAAAAACATGAGGGATTACATACGTCTATTTTGTTCAAAACAATTGACAGCATTAGTAGCTGATGCTGCAGGGTGTCCACACAAATTTCATAGTAATTTTCCCTGACTTTCCCTGACCTTCCCTGACCACAGGCCACTAATTTCCCTGACTCATGAATTTTTTACCAAGAATTTATAGCAAACATTCTTACCAATACTATGACGTTTTACATGTTATATTGAAAAAAAACACTATATCACAAAGAGTGTTTTCTATTACATTATATGATCACCATATATAAGATCTAAACAAAAGTACAATTTCTCTGTTTGAAAAAAAACAAAATTCCGGGTGCTTTGGTTTTGAAAAACCTGTTTTCAGTTGTCAACGCACGCTTCAGAACGATGTAGGCTACTTTGATTTTTGTAACTCACGACTCACCATGTGTCAAGAATAAGGAGTTTTAATAATTTTCCCATGTATATCTAAAGAACGATGATTCTTGCTTGGATTTCAAACAAGGCAGTTAACTTTGCTGATCGATACAGAACGTATACAGCTATTTCATTCCATCAACATCATTATCATATTATATTTTCGTAAGGTGATTCTTTGCATCAAAATTGTGAGCGTGAGGCAAGTTGTAGAAAGATGGGAGGGGGCTCAAATTAAAGGTATCTATTCCGTGATGGCAGGAAAAATACTAAAATTGCTTGAAATTCACCAGAAAACTAGAAAGTTTTCAATATAATTTATTACAATTTACTCTTGACAATTTTTCAATATTACAAAATTTTCTAGACCTAGAATAAGTAAAGATGTTGTGACCTAAAAAGGGATTCCTGTTGAAGCAATAAAAAAATGGTTCATTGAATGGTAACACTTGATCTGACTGTTTGATTATTAGTCAATTTTAAATCAAATGAATACCTTTACAATTTAATTCATACAACAGTGAAACAAGGGTAACACCAAGATAGATAACATCCATTATTAATGAAAATCACCATCGTAATTTTTCAGCATAATTTCTTATTTCCCTGACTTTCCCTTACCAAACATCAATTTCCCTGACTTTCCCTGACCAAAATCTATTTTCCTGACTTTCCCTGATTATCCCTGACTTTCCAGAATGCGTACACCCTGTGCTGTTTTACAGCAAAGTGGTTTGTAATATTAACACAATCCATAAGCGCAGACTATACAAACCGAGAAGACTTATAATTTTTAAGGCCTAGCTTTGGCAGTTTTATGTGCGGTCGGACATGGTCACAGTTTTTACCAAGCAACATCTGAGTGTGCTTCAATAACAGTGATTGAGTACAACTTTAAATTTCATCTTATTAAAATGTTTCACCTTAAAATGTTGCCAATAAAAGTACATTTAGTCTTGAATCTACCAAAACAAAGTATATTTACTCACGGGCAAACCATAAAAACGTATGGGACATAGGGTAAAATCAATATTTCCTAAGTGTTTACTAAGCTGGTAGTCTCCAAACCTAACTCCCGTATGGAGTGGAGCCAGAAGAGCCAACGTGGATCGTGGAAGCATCGAGGGGAGACCATTTTGATTTCATTCTTACCTACTTGCCAATTGTAGCCTCATTCGGAGGTTTCCATAAATACCCATTAACTGTCCAATATATTATTTTGAATCAGCTGGAGGCTACATAGGAGCTTGATGATGTCAAAATATGTTTACATTTTTATGTTTAATGTCACGACTTTCCTGGGGATATAAATTACGTGCTGCAATCTGTGGTTAATCTTTAGAACTTCTTCAAACTTGCCTCATGTCCATATGTTGAATTGTAAACAAAGTGAGCTGGGTTAGTTTTAGCGTCGACAGATAGCGCCACTGTTCCAAAGATTCAGCCCTATTTACTGAAGTACTGTAATGCCCTTTCTTAAAATTCTGAGACGTACTGAGCCGTGGCAATAACGTCACGCTCACCTTCCGTCGCCCCGCAGTCGGCGCAGTGGCTCATGGAGCGGGACTTTTATACTTTTTTTTTGGGAAATTTCGTGTCTCCGATTTCATAGGCCTTTCTGCTGTTGTGGTGTAGACACAGTTCTACGCCATGTTTGCTTGAAGATTTCATTTCATGGGTAAGTTACATTAATTATTGTTTTTAACGATTCAATTTATTAGTTTAAATGTTGCTCTGTTCTTGTATTCCATTTTGAGTGATAAAAATTTAGGGTAAAATTTTTGTTTTGTTACTTGGTGTATTCTTGGGTCCGAGTTGGCCTATAGGTTAAAGTTGTTGGCAAACGTTATTTTTCTTGTTGTTCTGTGAAGAATATGTGTTGATAGTAATGTAAAATGTCGTTTAATTGCATATTTAATGTTTCAACAAAGTTTTTGGTACATGACGAGCTGACAGACAGAGCTGGTGACTAACCCTTTTGAGTCGCAGGCTAGGCCTGGATGTGGCTGTTTTAGGTTATGTTTTATTAATTTGTTGTGCAAATTTCTTGTTTCCTCTTAACTTAGGCTTAGGCCTAAGGGAATTCTAGTTTTTTCTTTACAATTGCAACAATTTATAGCTTTCGCCTGCATGTGCTTTAAATTATACCTGTTGATTCATGAAGGTTTTATAGCCTAATGAAACATGATTTTCAAGAAACCTAAAGTGAATAATATTGATATGTAAGGGAATGTAATGATGTAATAATGTTATGTGACTCGCCTGCATAAATAAATTTCTGAATTCCTGAAAAACTTGGTCAAGGCTTGTTTTAAAGTAAAATTATATATTGTCATGATTTTGTTAGGCAAGTGCTTATTTTATTCTGGGTTATGCACCAGGGCCCGGGGTCTCGACCTTCTGGCACTTCACCCCGACATGTCGCTGACCATGTAACCTGAGAACGAGGACCACTTCGGAGAAATGGGGGCGACCACCGCTTACCACCCTGGCGGAGCCCTGCGCTGGCTGTCAACTGGACTACCCCGCTGGCCTCTGGACCCAACTGCAGCTTCGGACTTCCGTTCCCTCTACGAGGCGTCGACTGCTGACCTGGCCATGGCCGTTCAACATCTTCCGGACCCAACCTACCTTGTCCGAAGGTCAGTCTTTTCCTTGTCAGAAGCTGCATGCATCTAGCCTACGGCATCTAGTCTACAGCACTACGCTCGGAGTCTTCGAAGAACTTATGCCTCTGCCAAGTTAAATTTTGATACCTTGTATTGGCCAAGTTTTCTTAATTTTGTAGTTAAGTAAGTTTAATTTCAATTAGGACCTTGCCCCTCGGCAAGGGTAACCGAGCGGAATTGGCTTTTTCAACTCTAAATTGCCGTAACTAATTTCATAACCTTAAAATGATAACTTAGTTTTTTTTTTGTCCCCCTCGCAACCACCCTTAGTATTTAACCTTGAGTTAATGGTGGTTGTGCTTTTCTCAGTCTTGTGACTGCTTCATTTTGGGCTTGTTCCTTTTAATTCATAAATTAAATTAAATTTTTTGTTTTTGCCCTGTCATGCCGTGCAGGCGATCACAGATTAAATTTTTGTCTAAGACTTACTTGTTAATTGTCGTTATTGTTGGTCTATATTTATTTATTCTTGTGGATTAATGTTTTGTAAATTTAATTATGTCAATTTAAATGTCATGTTTCAATTCAAACTTAAATTCATGAAGTGCACTTCTTATACAGTCTACGGTCATTTATTTATTTGTTTTATTCATGTTAAGGCTGGCAAATTTCTCATAACTAGCCTAGGCCTGAATCTATTTATCAGCTTTAACTTGAATTTATTTCACATGTCAATTTTTCCAATTTGTAAACTTGAATTTGTCGACTAGTCTATTTAATCGATTTCCCCTTAATTGCAATAGCTTATGTCAAACTTGCTTAACGTAATTATTTTTATCCAATGTTAATAACGTAATTATTTTTATCCAATGTTAATAACGTAAATATTTAATTTCAAGTTTTTGATTACTTTTGAGCATAACCGTTTGAACCTTTGATAGGCCTACATTCTATTTCAAATTATTCGTATCTCAATGTAGCGAAAGTTGTATATTGTTGAAATGTCAATTGTTCACTTTGCCTCAGTTAATAAATGTTTCTACTGTCTGCTCAGCTCTTGTGTTTTTTGTGGGACCCTGCCACCTGGTAATCTTGGGCCAGCTTCCTCCCATTGATTTTGCGCTTCCAAGGACTTCTCCCTCATCGATGCTCAAGGGGCTGGTTTCAGTACTAGCAAATCTCACAAATACCTTTAACATTACAATTAAAACATCAAAATCTGTCATACTGTTTCAAAGTTGTAAGTGTATAAAAAAGCCATTGCGCATTAATATATTGATTATTATATATCTTACATTAAATGTTCAGTATTTGAATTTTATTTTTAGGGGCTTTTGCCCCTACAAGCCACTAGTATACTACAAATACGCCAATTGAAGCACAAAGGTCCAGCTTACTAGGTCTGCTTTCTGGTACCCAGAAAATTTAAATTGCTTAATAAGTAATTTAATAAACCACATGCCAAGCGTTAATGAATTATATTTAAAAAAGTGGGATGACCAATTTTAATTAGTTTCTAAAATTTGGACTACTTCTATTTTTCAATTTAAAAACATAAAAACCTAATTTTTAGACGTGTTAATGCCCTTAAACTTGACTCACAACCAAATGTTAGTTAAAAACTTACAGCTTCCAAAGTATCCAGAATCAGAGGATTTTTCTTTATCATCAATGGAGTCAAAGTTAGGTCAAGGGCCTTTCGTAACTTGTAGTCAATTTCTCTTGCAAAGTCTTCAAATCTCACGACAGCGTACTTGTTTAGTTCTATTAGCTCATTCTCAATTTCTAGAAGTCTGAAATTTCAAATAACATGGTTAATTGGTTTTTTATAAAATTGTGTATAAAAGAATCTCTCTAATTTGAACCTAGACAATTTTGAAATATCTACTTTTAGTACCTTAAGTCTCTTCCCTTTAAGAACACCTCTATTATTAAAAAATTAATAAACCGGATGGTTCAGAATGCTATTAATGCATAATGCAGCCTCTGAAATTAATTGGAATATATGTTTACACCAGCATTTGGTATTTAAATTTTTGTTTCTAGCTGTCATCTGAAATGTTACCCCTTTAATAGAAAGTAACCTTTACAGTTTGAACTGAGACCACTCAAATTAGCGTTAAGCGCAAAAAACAAACCTGTCAAAACATGAATTAGTGTGCATCCTGTCAGTGGCGTAACTATAACTTGGCTTTGGGGGGGGATGGATAAGAATAAAATAGATAATAGAGTGTAAACCAAACCGGATGATATAGAAAATTTGACTTGATAATATTACGATTGTTAGTTTTAAGAATTTATTTAGGTAATAACTACCCTTAAAAAGGTAGTTATTAAGGGTGGTACCCTAGGGGTGTCTCCTTGTATACTCATCTCCAACATAATCATCCAAGTTTTTTTTTACTTAAATACAACTTTCGATTATAGTTCAAATGTAATCAAAAAATACAAAACAAACAAAATAATATTATCAAGGAAAACATAAACAGTCGGGTTACTTTTTAATTAGCTCGACGAATTTTGTTGTTGAGCAGATCCGAGCGAGATGGTCTAGAATTTATGCTGGATTTCCAAAACCAACCAAAAGACCGTATTTTTATGTCCAACACTAAAAAAGTTGCATTAATCATAAATTACAATTCTTAAAAATGTATGACCTTAGAGCTATGATTTAATTAAGCTCTGCCTACAAGGATTTTGCATCTGAAACTTAAAACTTAGAAAAAAAACTTGGGACTTATTAAGAATTATTAAAAATGTGTTTCAATTCATCTGTGAATATTGATCATTTATATAATAATGGCCACTTATTTTGAAAATGGACATATTGCAATATTGTCTTGGTTAATAGTATTTTTTTACAATCGTATAACACTTCACAAATAGGCAAAAATAAGAAATTTAAATAACTTAATAAGTTAATTCAGTTTTAATATCGATAACATTGTAGTTTTGCATATTCCATGTTTCTTATAAATGTTTTGTTATTTATTTCTCTGGCAGTTTTTCTCATCACTGTGTATGTTTTATGTCTGGATACCACGTTAAGACTTGACTAAGGCATTCAAAACAAAAGAGCTGACAATTTTACTATTCGTTTTTATTATTATTAATGTAAACAGAAAAATAAACGATTTTCTTGAATGAAAATAAAAATAATCCTTTCTTTTCAAATTAATAAGGAGTAGCAAAATCATGTACCGTATCCGTAGTAAAAGCATAGGCAGATCGACAGCGACGGTGTCGGACAATGGACGGACAGGAGACACATTTATTTGGCAAACAATGTGTCACTCCGCTCTTCGCCGAACCAAGGACGAACCCCACACTCCCGCCGCGGCAGGGCTTCATTCCTATCCAAATTTTAATTCTAGGCCTCTTATAGTTTTTAACATCATACAACTTGAGTATTTGTATTCAAACAAGTAAGATTGCTGTGATACTAATATTTTCTTATTATTAGAATTCTGGGGGGGGTTCTATCCCCCTCATCCCCCCCCATAGTTACGCCACTGCATCCTGTACTCAGACTCCATGGTATCCTGAATTTATGGAAAGCAGCCCAATGGTGTGAAAGTTCATAAACTTCAAATATATACATACCTATGTAACAAACCATCATACTCTTTTATGAATACAAATTACCATCACACTATCACTGACAATACAATTTAACAGGATAAATTGCCAGGACAATGTTTTGAAGCATGTGCATTTACATTTCAATGAACATAAAAATTTTTACTTACTGCATGTGCTCTTTCTCTTCTTGAGTTAAATTTGGTGCTGAAGTCTGACCATGACTAGATGAAATGTGACCAGATGAAGCCTTCGCTAAATCCTCAAAATGCTCAGTAGCTAGTTTTGAGGCCATTTCTCGCTCAGCAAAATATTTCCTTTCAATATTAGGATCCAAACCATCTGGTAGGAAAGTTCCTGTTTCCAATTCATGGAACATGCGAGTTACATTGATTCTTGTAGCATAATCCCATTGCATCCGTGCATACTCGGACTGAAATAAAACATGTAAAACAAAGTTTTCAAATAATGTTCTCCTACATCATAAATATGGCCATAGAATAACTATGGAGTATGTACCGAGAATATATTTTTTTCTGAATTAATGTAAAACAATTGGGTCAAAATCTGAAAAGGGTACAATCACTGTCCCTTCATAAAAAAATAATGTAGCTTACTGTAATTATTGCTAAAAATGTTTTATTTTGGAAGTTTAGGACTTAATCTTATTGTTTATACTGTTTAAATCATGAATTAAGAAGAGGTTGGGGCAAAATTCTGAGAAAGTAGCAAAAGGGCAAAAGTAGCAACGGTCACGTGTCCCCCCCCCCCCAGTTTTACCGCTAAAGAGACGATTTAAACAAGTTCACCAATCAAATAAGTGAATTTAAAACCCACGTTTATATTGTCGGATACAGGGAGATAATCAAATAGCGCTTATTACGGATGAAACTATATTATTAAGACGCCGAGCTCGGTTCAAAGTCGTGTCCCCACCTTCAGCAGTAGCGTCGGTAACGTAGTCTGTTTCTTATCGTACAGCGACACTAGCGGTAGTAGCAGCCGACAACGAGTTTAATTCAGGAGTATCATGGCGGCGAGCAACGACGGATGTCGGAGTTCGACGTGTGAAATGAATTTGGACGTGGAGGAAAATAGTTTTGTTCATCAAAATTGCCATGTATAATTTTCTGATGTAGCATCGGTACATGATTTATTCTTCATCAAAAGTAAATCGCTAACCATCGTAATAGTTTAATTCGTGCGTAATACGGCCCGGTTTCAAATGCCAATTCGTCACTAGCGATAGCGATCGCCATTTTGAGGTTAGCAGACACAACAAGCGAAATTGTAGCCCCGGTCTGGGAAGCGCCAGTCACGAATTATGGTTAATTTAATGTGAGATCCGCTACATTTTGTGACCGGTATTTCAATTTGACTGATATACCTTACATTCTTAATGGTGATGTATTTTTTTTATTACGGCCGATTTTAATACTTAATAGAGTAAAATTAATTAGTAAACAATGTGTTAATGATGCAGGGTTGCCACCAACAGGAAAAATCGAATTACGCAGGCATTTTTAGTTCCAGAAGCAATTTTTTACAACTGTTTTACATTCTTTTATTTAATCTGAAAATGAAATTAGCTGATAGAAATTCTTTATATTCTTTTCATAGCTTGGATAGATATTCTTCTTCTATTCGCTTCATAGATATCTGTCTTAATTTCAATTCACATCATCATCCAGTGCAAAAATCCGCCGTTGTAAATACTTTGGTAAACAGAGCATTAGCAATTTGTGATAGTGAGCACATAGCAGAAGAGAGAAACCATTTAATTAAGACGTTACAGCAAAACGGGTTCCCCAAATCAATTATTCTTCAGGCTTTTAAGAAACAATCCAAGCACAGAGAAGGAAAAGAAAATGCCGAAGCTCCGACCATCAAAGACAAAATTGCTATCCTACCGTTTTTTCAAGGTACTACCGATAAAATTGGAAGAATACTTAAAAGATATAAAATAAAAACCATATACAAGCCCCCAATGAAAATTAAACAGTTTTTAAGGCCTATTAAGGATAAAATTCCGTTAAATATGACCGGTGTATACCATATTGGTTGTAGTTGTGGGAAATGTTACGTTGGAGAAACAGGTCGATTAATTAAAACACGGGTTAATGAACACATTAGATTTACTAAAAACATGAATACAGAAGCTTCAGCCGTTGCAGATCATTCGTGGACCACTAAACATGGAATAAAATTTGATGAAGTTAAAGTTCTAGCTAGTTCCTCAGACTATTATGAAAGGAAACTTTTAGAAGCCGTTGAAATTAGAAAACACGTAAATAACTTTAACAAAGATAAAGGAATAGATTTAAGTAATACATGGGCACCAGTTATAAAGGAAATAGAATGTTCCGGCAATAGTGCGGAGGGTCAACAACTTAGGGCAAAGAATGTAAACAATGCCCCACCTCCACCCCCCTGCGGCCGTCTTCCATCGAATTCCAGGACCCGGGACATTCCCAGAAGTTCTAGAATGGCACAGGCTCCAGTTAGTTCGGTCAACGCCGACCAACGGAGGCTATATAAGCTGCGACCCAGACCATAGGCCTCTTCAGTGCAGTAGTGGAATTGTGCTCGCCCTGAAGATGGACTTCTGTAATGAGTCCGAAACGTCGGCTTCACAGCGATACGACATCTCTACGCGGGGAAACCCAGAAGATCTCTGGAGTGATTTAACTTAGATTTCATTGGAATTGGTAATACTATACAACTTAAAAATCGTTTAGTAATAAATGTGTTTAGCGATTCTTCCTACAAACTGGGGCAACGTCAATTAAAAACCTAGACATAATCATGACTGACTTATAAACTAAGGCATTATCATGAATCTGAAACAGGAATTTTGAGTATAAACAAAAAAATCACTGTGAGTATTTTATGAGAGTTTATTTTACTTGTGTTGTTTCAATATTCCAAAAAAAGACTGTTAAAAAACAATTTAAAAATTGTGTCCTCTTAGTGGTGACCTTTCCCTTCCTTGGATGCAATTTTTATTCCCGCAACCAATTTTAAGATTTACATGATTTGAGGGTAATGCAATCCACTTAACTCAATTGCATGTTTTTTAACATAGATTAATGTTATTAAAAAATAACGCAACCTGTATTCAATTTCATATATCCCATTTTCCCAGTATAATGTAATGACAAGAAAATCTGTGGAGAAAAAAATCGGCAAAAGAACTTACATTGAACCAAGTGGGCCTGTCAAAGTTGAGGTCCACTTCGTGCCGCTGGCCCCCGGGTGTGTAGCCCACCAACTTCCCTGGAGTGATCAGAGGAGGGTTTTCTACTGGGCCCTGGTTATACTTCTCTGCAATAACAAATATTTATATTATTCATAAAGATTAATTACAATAGGCCTTGTTATAAAACGTCTAACATTATTTAAATAGTTATTTATGTATTAAGAGCATAAAATAGGTCTTTCTTGCTTGAGCTAAACAGTTACTGCGCTCTGCTACACATCGCACAATATTTTAGCGAAAGCAAGAAAGATGCTTTACACACGAAATACAAACTAAATTTTTCATACAACTGCAGTTTTAATTTCTCAAACGATAAATACAATTACAGTCACTCACGTCCACTTAAGCTGAAGGCACCATTATGATTATGAGGTAATAAATAATGGATAAAAATTAATTGATAAGCTAATTCAGTAATCAGGTGGAGTAAGTCCGAATTCGTCATCACTTATTACATTCATTGTAGCTGAATGCGCCAGTTTGAGGTCATGAACAAGTCAAGCTCAGGCAGAAGCGGAAGGGAGCGCTGTGGCGCGCCGAGTAACAATGCAATCAGCTGGCGAGCGTTTAAGTAATCATGTGGCGAGCATTAAAGACTTTAACGCTTGCTCCAAAGACTTGTTTGCTCGCTCCTCAGTAAACAGTTGTTTTACAATTGGTTTTTGGTGCGTAAACTGACATTTTACTTGTGGTTGTAGGAAAAATATATTAACGTTTCTAGTGTATATACATGCAAGATGGAAAATATACACTAAACATGGAAGAATGACGATTGTTTCGACCAGTCACACCGATCATCAACAGACCCAATGAGAGACTACTAAGTCCTCATTTGGCCTGATGATGACCGGTGTGACTAGAGACGATCAATCGTCATTTTCTATCTTTTGTATATATTTACCGTATTGTGTATAAAAGCTGAATAAAAGTGTAAGTATATTTTTAAATTTTATAAGATTTTTTATCCTTTACATCTGATAACAATAGGGAATCCAATCCCAAGATCCCGGATCCCGCGTGATTTTAGGGCTTATTCAATCCCGGGATTTTTCGGCTCAATCCCGGGATTTTTGGGATTATAAAATCACGTGTAAAATTGATATTTACTAGGATCTTATCAGTTAAAACAATGATATAACTAAGAAAAACCAATTACATGTTGTTTTTGATAAAATAATCATGGTTTGATGAGTTATTTGTCGTCTTAAAGTATGTATATAAGTAGTTTCCAGTTAATATTTTACTTTTTTTCTGAAAAAAAAAAAACATAGAGATTTTAACTTGTTTCTAATACAATGTAATGTAATTGCAATTAAGTTTCATTACGATGCTCTAATGATCATTTTTATTGTACTTCTATTTTCTAATTACATCTTTGTCCTGATATTGTTTGGTCAAGTAACTTTATTCATGTTTTGTAAAAGACTTTCTTTAAATTATGTCTGAATAAATATTTTATGGTTAGTTCACGGTTATACAGGACCATCCTGATGACGTGTTCTGTTTTCACTCTGATGTCTAATAATGTATTCAGTGTTTCATGATAAGGCTGACAATGTCGTCAATTTTTTTAACGCTCTAAGTTTTTATATATAAAATCACGTTAACAACACAAAACTAAACTTAAAACTGCTTTCTATAGCGCATTATATTAAGATACCATGTATACATATGAATCAATACTAAATATTTATTTTGTATCGGCAAATACTATGTTGGGTCAATCCCGCGATCAGTGCCGGGATCCCGGGATTAAAGTTTTTCAATCCCGAAATCCCGGGATTGAAAATACCATCCGGGATTGGATTCCCTAGGTAACAACCACCAATCATGCTGATCAATAAGTTATTTAGGATTGTATTCTATTAGGTCGCAGCGTTATTGAGCATCATTGTAAAATACACAGAGATTTTTGTAATATCACCTAAAAGGCAAAGAAATGTTATTTTCAAGGTGTTTTATGAGCATTTAGGGGCATTTCCTACATTTGATCAGTCTTTTGGACTTTGATAAACTGATAACATGTTTTGTACATTTTTGAACTCATAAAAAATTTTTTTTTCAAAATACAGTAGACTCTCGATAGTTCGACACTCGATAGTTCGACACCTGCCGACACTCAATAAACATTTTAGACTCCCAAGTATTTCGTCCAGTGATATTTACTAAGACTTATATTACGATAAAAGTTAGTAAAATAGTATGAAATGGTTTAGTTTTATGGTATTTAATATATTTAGGAAATGTACATGTACAACCTGTATGATTAATGCGTTTATTAATGTGAAAACCGATATACTCCCTATAGTTCGACATTTTGATACTTCGACACCCTAGAAGTCCACTAAGAATCGAACTATCGAGAGTCTACTGTATTAAGAGAGTATAATATTCTTTTGAACTAAGTACAATATTAACGTCTATAGCTTACCAGCTTTCATAATTTTTATTTTAATTTTCTCTAACTATAGGCAAAAACCAAAGTTAAGATATGATTTTATACGGAAAAGTAAATGTTGAATGATTTGTAGCTGTGGATTAATTTCATTAACCTAAAATTTACTTATAGGCTATTTTCAATCCTAATAAATTACTAAGTAGACACGACTCAGCGCTAGACTGTTAATGACCTTGTGTTGCGATAGCCTAATCATAATGGCATTGTACTGAAACACACCTACAGTACCCACACATTTTGAAGTATTGAAAAAATAAATAATAGGCTTAAGGAAAGTTGAATCATGGTATACTTTAATGGGTTTCGTTCCATGCTTCTAGCCAAGATCTGGTGTCGGCGTTTTCAAGTCACACTTCAACCCCTGACATGACATATTGACCACTACAGTACCTACCTGGGACCAACAGCTTAACTTGCCTTCCGAAGCTCGGTGGCACTCTGAGATTAAATTTGCATGGTCCTGATCGGAAATTGAACCCGGGATTTTTGGGTGATATGTAGGCCAGTAGGAGTATTTCCCCACTCAGCTTTGACTGTCATGGTACTAATTATAAATAAAAACGTAAAATTTTATTAGGGAATACCGGTGGTGAGGTAATTTCCGCTACCTTCCCACTACATGAATCAGGAGGGTACCGATGTGCTTGTGATATTCAAGCAAAATCAGGGCTTGTAACAGTTCTTGAGGTTGAAAAAAAACTCAAATAAGAAAAAATAACCAATAAATAACGTTTTGTACACAAAAAATGCTGCTAAAAATTAGAAAACCGGCGATACATCGGGGATACGGTAATACATTCTCAACCTTAGTAAAAAAGAAAATCTCGACAGACTAATCACAAATCTGCCTTGTTTTGACGGCGAGACTTGGTTTTCACACAACGAGACTTAGTTTTCACGCGTTTTAGGATGATGAGATTCGTCTGCCGCGATGCTGCTACAAGATCGTCTGACAGACGAATACTGTAAACAGGGCTTGTAGCAGTTCTTGAGGTTGAAAAAAAAAAAAAAAATAACCAAAATCAAAAAAATAACCGAATTACAAAAAAAAACAAAAAATAATCAAGAGCAAAAAAAACAAAAAAATAACCTGTTACAAGCCCTGCAAAATGTACCGTAAGTTGTTCTTCACAAGCCGAATTTTGGAAACACGTGCCAAGTTTGCAAAGCTGTGATGTTATTAAACTTCTATTATCGTACCGTATTTTAAAAATTAATTGTTTACTTGCCAGCGTAAAAAATATTTTCAAAATGTGATTTATAATTTTCAAACAGTCAAGTTTAAAATAATAAAAAAATTATATAGGCCTACATTGATTGCCATTTTCCAAATATTTACCATCTTGTATGCAAAAACAGAATCAGTTTTTAAAAGTATATTTAAAGTATTGTAAGACGTTTTTCGTTTATACCAAGTAAGTACGATAACACGCATCATGATGCTCAAGAAATTATAAAATATTGATACCAAGTGCAATGGGAAAAAATGAAACCACAGAAAAAATTAAGAAGATAGGCTACACATTAGTTTAAACCTAATAGACTTGAAAATTATTAAAACTTTATGAAGGTAGGCTATAAAAAATTTGATACTTACTGTTTGCTGGATGGAGTCGACACTGCCGAGCTATACAATCAATCCTTTGTCTTCTTGTCTCAGGACTTTCAGGGGTAGATCCTCCAGCAGTGAAACCAGAATCAGTGTATCTGTCTACAACATTTGGATCTATCTCAACATTAATATTCAGTTTATCCATGGCTATTGCCGCGGAGGGGAAAATTATCTTCTCGCCGCTTTCATCATTTTCATCACTCGAAGAATCTTCAAAGCTCTGATTAGTAGCGTGTGAGTCTAGAGATATATCATCAATTTCTTCAACAACTCCAATATTTTTTGCACCCAAATTGGTTTTTTTTAATTTCATTTTCTTTGTTGGAGTAGTTGGCGGACTTTCGGGGGAAGGGGTCCGTGGAGGACGAAAAGACACTGGTTTACACTTTCGCTTTGGACGTGATGAACTTCCACTAGCTTCTGCCGCCAGTCTGGTTACATCATCTTTGTTGTAAGTCTTCTCTTTTGTATCCAGATCGATATTTAAGTTCAGAGCAGTTGAGTCAACAGGATTGTTTCCTTTGACATCAGATTCACTTTTATTTTCAATCTTACTTTGGAGATCATTGGATACTTCATGATCTGAGTTCTCTATAATACTCTCTTCCTTACTTTTTTTTCTTCCCATTGTACTTCTTAGGTGATAGTGTTCTACCTGTAGCATAGAAGGGAATTTTTAATGTACACCTATACTGCAGTATTTAATAATTACCTAAACCTGTTTTGAAATTAATGTGGTCAAAAGTACAAAGTAGGAAAACTAAACTTCAATAGGAGAAATTATTTCTTTCATTTTTTTAAATTTATGTATTGGTAAAAACATTCTACATTTTTCTTTGGTGAGTGGCATAGTGAGTTAACTATAAACTGAAGGACTCGTTCCTTGCAAATACACTGGTAGCCCATGTGAGGAAGCATTTTTCATGATTTTTTGGCAAATTTTCCTTGTGTTGTTGGTCTATGTCAGCGTTTGCGCATGTTTACTTGTGGTTGTAGGAAAAATATATTAACGTTTCTAGTGTATATAAAGAAACACAGAGCAATGATGAAAAACAACAATCTAACAATCCCAGCAATAATAGTTGTTTTTTTAGAACCAACTGCGTAAATTAAGGATAAGTTATGTTTAAATTCTAACCATCACAAGAAAGATAATCAATTCGGGGGTTTATTTCCTTTCAAGTATATTTTTGCGTAATTTAATTTCATCGGGTTTGGGCCTTTTTACCTACTGCGGCAATCATGAGTAATTGGAAGTAGGAGCTACATAGTGAACATTGAGAAAAATCTTGAGCTACAGTACCAAAATAATCTAAAATTTTCAGAATCTGATCAGTAGGCAGCCTCAAATTTATGTTACGAGTTTCATATCTGATCTTTTGCCATTTGTTTCTATAGAAAATTCAACATCTGATTTCTAAGAAAACAATATCAAACGATCTACCGACAGTCGAAATTTTATATATTTTTTGTTGGACAGAACTTGACATTTGATTCCATTTTATTTAGGCTATTATCGATTGTTTTTTTACTCAATGAAAATATATATGGATAGTTAGTATCTTGTACAAGATGGCGGTTGATGAATACAGCGCCATTCAAGATGGCAGTTGATGATGGCGGTTGATAAATTAGGTAGGTATGCAGTAAGTTGTAAAGTTAGTTCATGATAGTAACGGTTTAATTTAGTTTTTAGCCAGTTTTATTATGTTTAATTTAGATTTACCATATTAATCCTTTAAGTGCCGGAGCAGAAAATTAATGTAGTACATGAAATACCGGACCTTTTTTAGCGAATTTCCCCTATAGGGAAGAAGCTATTACCGTAGGCCTCATCAGTGGCGTATATAAGGGGGGGCCCAGGGGGCCCGGGCCCCCCCGAAATTAGAAGGGTAAATGAAAATAATGACGGAATTAAATATCCTGAATTGTTTAGATAAATTATATGCAAAATCTTATTAGCAGAAAGCAGAATTTCGAGGATAAATTAATTTCGAGCAATACAGATTTGCAATGACCTCATCCGGTATCATCTACCTGCGCGGAAGGGTGGCAGTCGTTGTACTCAAGGCGAGTGTGGTGCAAAAGCTTTATTTTTTTGGCCTGGGCGCTGCTGCTAAGTCGTTCATTATTCGGGGAGATGGTGGTATCAGATCATAAGAGGGAGGAGGCGCGGCAAGGGCGTTATGAGTTTTGTTAAAAATACGGCCGCGAAGCCGCGAAATGTCCGACAGTTTTACAGCTGAGAGGTTTCGCAGCTGCGATACTGCCAAGATATTTAACGAGTACGTCCTCTATGATACAACCAAGATTACTGGCTAAGATTTACAAGATTTTATTGCCGAGAAGTGACCGTGGGAATTTGCCGATCGCTACAAATCCTAAAGATTTGTTCTTAACACAACCTAGATTCGTTGTCTGAAAATAATCGAAGTATTTTTCGGCCTCGAAATGTCCGAGATATTTGCGTGCCAACCGCTGTAAAAACGACCGATTTTTCGACCATGACATGGCCAGTAAATACATCGGCCGCGAAAAGAGCGAGAGACTTGTCGGACGCAATGCAACCAAGAGATCTGCCGGTGGCGATACAAGCAGGAAATTTACCGACCGCAAAACGTGCGAGTAATTTTTTGACTGCGGGACAAACGTGCGATTTACTGGCCAAATTTGACTGAGAGATATGAGGGCCACGGGGAAACATGCTTGATGGCCACAATGCGACAGGGATTTCCGAGATTTTTTGGCTGCGATGCTACCGAGAGATTTGCTTGCCGCGAAACAAGCGAGCGATCTTCCGGTCACAATGCGGTCGAGAGATTCTCCAGCCGCGATGTAAACGACTAATTTCCGGCCACGATATTACCGAAAAATTGGTTTCTTACGATTCGATCGAGAGATTTGCCGGCCACGATGACGATACCAACGATGAAAAACGGCTACATTCCGATTCGTTAGAACTCGTATCAGAATTTCTGACCAAATGTTTAAATTCATTTTTTCCCGACTTGGTGTACTCAAACGGGGGTATTCCCGAATTGCCGACTAGTAGACACCCTGCAAATGATTTACAGAGATTCGACGGCCACGATACAACCGGCCGACTCTCGACTACGAAACGGCCGAGATAAAAAGAAGGCGATAATGAAGCTTTTGTTGCCACGAACTGGCCGTGGCATGATCGTGGCGAAACAATCAAGAGAATTTCAAACCGCGGAAATGCGACCAACTGATGTTTTGGCCACAAATTAAATAAATTATTCACTCTTGTAAATTAATTGTTAATATTGGATATTATATAATTTTGACATTGAAAAACACCACAGTATTTGTATGATTTTATTTTGACAGGCTTTTCGCCAGCTGACATCAGCAGACACAATAGTTATTTGTGCAACTAGTGAGCAAAGTGAGCAATTGCCTCACTCGAGAGAAATCCTTACTCACGAGCCGTGGGCGAGTGAGGAATGGTTTCTCGAGTGAGGCGATTGCACTTTGCACTCGAGTTGCACATTATATTTTTCATACAGTTACCATAAAACAAATAAATTGGTAAAGAAACGTAACATATTTTTACACAGAAGTTAACTTTTAATATGACATTTAATGTGAAAGTAGTATTAATAAATCAGAAACAAAATTATAAAACAAAAAATAATCTCCTTAAAAATGAACACAAACACCCTAAAAGAATTGTTAACCAAAGAATTACTTATAGAAAGACAAATAACACAAGCAGACAGCAAAACCACCTTCAATGTTTACAAATGGCAAATCAATGAAATGGTGGTTTCTGCCGTGACCTGAAGTGTTGTGACAAATACAACAGTACAACAGCTGACCAGCTGATTTACAGCCAGTGCTGCCAACGTATTTCGCGCGCATACGACCTTGTCTGCATGTTATGCGCTCACTATTTCGTGCCTTCACGTTGCAAATCTGGAGTGAGACAAAGTAATTAGAGTGAGACAATGTTAACATTGTCTCACTGATGAGCGAATTGGCCACTTTGCTTTCTCAAATCAGTTAGAGAACATGTACATTGTTAGATAACTGTAGGAAAACACAAATATTGGTGTTTTTAATGTTAAAAAATCAGGTTGAGCTAATAAATTATAATCCCAAATTATTGGGTGGAGCAAGTACCTCCCTCCCCCTTAATTACGCCTATGATTAGGTCCGGCAAATTGTCACGTTTGGGAGGAGGGTCGGCGAAATGCTTTGGGCCCATGGGTGGCAAAATCTTAAATCCGGCCCTGGCCCCCCCCGAAAATAATTTCTATATACGCCACTGGGTCTCATGGTAAGATCTAAGCCCGGGACCACTTTAACTTTTTGTTTTCGGGCCCCCAGAGGCCAAAAACACTATTTGTTCAAAATTGTATAAATATATATAGGCCTATATATATATATATATATATATATATATATATGATTTTTTGACTCAGTGTTAAGGGCTACTATATTTAATATGCAATAAATGACAAGATACCCTTTGTTAGATTTTATTTCTAACCGACATGTTTCGGGATCTAAGCCCATTATCAAGGTTTTTTAAAAGTTACATAGTCAAGTTGATAGTCAGATAGTAAAATTATAAAATGTAAATAAATAAAATTAAAAGTAGACAGAATTTAAACATATTAACAGAATTAACATATATGTATATAGCCTACACTACTTGAAAAGTAGGGAATATTTTGTAATCCTTCTATTTCATTTTTATTTTCATGTTCCATACCCTGTGAAATATTGGGTTATTTCAATTAATTTGAGTATTTAGGACACTGTTGGGGTTTTCTTTATGTTTAAAATATATGTGTAATTATTCTTTGCTGTCCATTTTTCTTCCTTTTGTCATATACTCTATTATTGTCATATTTTTGTCAATGCTTTCGTAAATTAAAATTGTTATAATGTTTCTTTGGTTACTCAGACAAAGTTCGTGAGACACTTTGTAAATCGAAAAACGTAAGGGTCAAACAAATTATTTTTTAACTTGTTTATATTTAAGGATAACAACTTACAAAAAAATGGTGGTGTACAAAACATAACTAGCTATCTCTACATATTTTTCAATCCTTCCTAATATAAAGGGTTGATTAAATAAAAAAATTTTAAAGTAGTACCCATTTACCCCCGGTTCCCAATTCCCCCACCTTCTACCCTATATATTTTATTATTCATGAGAGGATCAAGTCATATAATTAGCAATGGTTCGGTTTTAATTTGTCAGGTAGGGGGCCTATCAATGTTTCTTCATTACTGACGGTAGTTGGAAAAGTAGACTATTAAGTTTAACATGATCGGCTGATAAGTTAGTTGACATCGGATTACCTAAGTTAGTCCTAAACAGAATACACTTACGTGAAATGAAACTGATCTTTGCTCATGTTAAATTACATTGAGAAGTTCAGTTACTAAACCTAAACAAAACAAATTAGGCCTAAACAATAATTTGTTTAAACATAACCTGTAAAGGCAGAAGATCAGTTATGAAATTCGTACCATTTCTAATTCATTCCAGTAGGCCTAATTGCTCTGAATGTTGTTATGTCTTTACGATGCCTGTAAGACTCAGGTACAGCTGCAATTTACAAAAGTTTTCTGGAGCAGGAACTTCCTGCTGGAGGGTACTATATAGCCCCTAGACCCCCCAGTTATGTAACCCCCCAACCCAAGAATAGAATTTAGGTACCGTACACCAAGGCTTAATTTCTAGGGGGAAAATTTACCGGAGCTATGGCACACCAATGGGCGGGGGGGAGGGGGAGGGGGAGGGGGAGGGGGAGGGGGAGGGGGAGGGGGAGGGGGAGGGGGTCCGGGGGTCCTCCCCTGGAAAATGTTTATAAATTGATATTAAAGTTGGTGCTTTTTTACGTTTATGACAACCGCTGGGTTTTGCCGGGCTAGAGTGAATCTGAGCCGTAATCGTGTAGGTGGGTCGTTCTCAAATTGAAGGACAATTTGATGTTCCAGTTAAAAAAGTATAAATAAAATAAAATTTTTGCAAATTGAATATTTATTATAATGCTAGTTATTATAATTAACAAGGTTAATAGTGCAAAAGAAGATATATTAAAAATATATATTTAAAAAAAACTCATGTGTACCTTATTTTTCCCCTCGCTCACTGTCTCCATGTCTTAGTGTCTAAGTTCTAAGTCAAAAATATTCACGAAAATGATGTCTAAAAATTATTAAAGATCATTCTATATATCAATGAAATAATGCCATTTGTTAATCAATTGAAGAAAAAAGTGTAATATCATCACGTTTTTAAATATTTATGAAGATTTACTCGTCTCCAAAGTCACAATTAAAGTGCCGCGATGTTTTGAATTTGCCGCCAAATCGGCCACGAATCAACGTTTCCCGGCATGCACCGGCAGACAGTGGCAGTGAAGTCTAATGGCTTGGACGCCTAGTGAAACTTCGTAGAAAAACTCGTATTTAATGATTTAAGAAGAAATTTCAGGTAAGAATTAGTGCGTACCTTAATTACCGTTCCCTTCGCTCACCCATCATTTCTCAATAAATTTACAAACGGCAATATAAACAATGGTATCATTTGAAAGAACTGAGAAGGCAGTATAACCTCACATTCAGTTTAGTGCGAAACTGCAGTTACAGTCGCGTCAAAAGTTATAGACCTCCAAGATTTTCCCCCCGCTCACATTCCCTTCGCTCACGTGATTGAGGGGAAAAACGTGAGCGAAGTGAACATTTTGCATTTAAATAGGTTATTTAAAGAGCTTTATCCTTATAAATACTTTTCAGAGTCAAATGTTAACATATTTTTACTGTCTAAAATTTACTCAGTTGTAATTTAACCTCTTTATTTGATATTAAAAATCACTTCTAAGCAATTGAAGGAATGAGTTATAACCCCCTCTAACCTAACTACCCTACCCTACCCCCTCATACCTTACTTACCCTTTAATACTTAAAAAATAATGAGCTATACAACCCCCCCCCCCTACCCTACCTACCCTACCCCCCTTTACCTTACTTTTTTTTAATTTTTAAATATAAATTATTATTTGAAATGTTAGGCCTATACAAACTTACCTTCAATGCAATTTAATACTGCAGTAAAATATATTTCAGTCTACAGGCTAATTTTATTTTTAGGTGTTTCATTAACAATGGCAAAGGGAGCCAAGCAGAAAAAAATGATGCTGAAAAATATCAGCGCCAGAAGAGGCTAGCTGCAGCTAGACAGCGGAAGCGGAAGGCAAACATGTCAGAAGAAGAACTAGAGAAAAAAAGAAAAAGAGATCGAGAAAGATACGATAGATTGAAAGCAGAGAAAAAAATAAAACTTGCAAGTGAAATGAATGAACGAGAATTAAATATTCAGAGAAAAAAATGGAGAAAGAAGAAAGCTGACCAAAAGAAAAGGAAAGAAGAAGAAAGAAGACTTGCGGAGGACACTCCTGAAAATTCAGAGAGTGATAGTAGCCATTTGGTTGCCACAACAGAGTCGAGACAGAAGAGAGCAGGAAGAAAAGCTGTCAAACGTGACAGATCAAAGATGTACAGGGATCTGAAGAAGCAAATTAAAGAAAATGAGTTACTGCGAAAAAAATTGAGGAAGTATAAAAAAAGGTGGATAAGGGAAAAAAACAAGGAAAAAAAGGTGATTGACAAAGTATCTTCCCCCACCCCGACCAAAAAGCTGAAAAGTATCCTAGGTACCCAGAAAGTTTCACCAGTAGTCAGAAAGCAACTGTTCGTAGGCTTAACACTTGAGCATCAGTTGAAAGACCAGTCACGATCTGTCAAGAATAAGAGCACTGACAAAAAGATTTTAAATAAAGTAATAGGTAGCAAAATAATAAAAAAATATAGAGTTCAAAGGCAGCTGTCTCATATCATTTCTTACAAATCTAGTAGGAATATGGACAATTCATCTTTTTCCACACCTAAAAAAAAGGTGTACAAGACAGTGAGAGTAAAAGAAGCCAAAGCCATCACCAATTTCTTTGAAATGGACACAGTTTCAAAAATGCTACCAGGAAAGAAAGATTTTGTGAGACGGGGAAAAGTGAAGAAACAGAGAAGATTGCTTTTAGATAGTCTGAAAAATCTTTACCTAAGATTCATTGAAGAAAGTAAACTAAAGATATCGTTCGCTACATTTTGCCGGAGTAGGCCCTTTTGGGTTACAAAACCCAAAGAAAAGGACAGGGAAACTTGTGGATGTGTCAGACATGAAAATTTCCAATTTTTGGCAACCGCTTTGAAAAAAGCTAATGTATTGGCACATGATAAGACTCATGATCTGATAAAAGAGGTTGTTTGCTCCTCAAATATTGAATCATGTATGATGAAAAAGTGCACTAAATGTAAAAGTAAGTCTATAGATTTTCTTCCTGCAGAAGACATTGAAGTTCAGTACTTCGAATGGGTTACAACGTCAATGAAGAAAAACATTAAAGGTGTTGAAAAAGTAGTGAAGAGGGTAGTCAAAATGGAAAAAGTCGCAACAGTTTCTGACCTAATAAATAAATTTAAAAAAGAATTAGTGCTTTTCCAGTCACACGTATTTGCAATGAAACATCAAGCTAAGTGTTTGCAGTCGTTGAAAGAAAGTTTAAAAGAGGGAGAACTACTCTTTCAAGTTGACTTCTCTCAAAATTACATCGCCAAATGCACAAGTGAGATTCAATCTATGCATTTCGGTGCTTCAAAGCGCCAAATTTCGCTACATACAGGTGCAACTTACTTTCTTCAAGATGAGGAAGTACAATGCAAAACCTTTTGCACTGCGTCTGATAATCTTGATCACCAAGCTCATGGAGTATGGGCACATATGACTCCTATATTACAACGAGTTAGTGAAGAATTCCCTAACACTAAAGTTGTCCACTTTTTCTCAGATAGTCCCTCCTCGCAGTACCGGAACAGGTACAACTTGCATCTGATGAAGGATTTACTCCCAAGGCATTTCAAGAATCTGGATAGTTTTACGTGGAATTTTTCTGAGCCGGGACACGGCAAAGGTGTAATGGATGGGGTGGGGGGATCAGTGAAAAGAAATGCGGATCAAAAGGTATTACAGGGACATGACATAATGTGTGCTAAAGACTTGGTTTCCTTATTCTCAAATAGCAAAACTACTATCTTGGAAATTAGCTCTTCATCTGTGGAAGATATGAAAAAATCAATACCGGAAGATATTAACCCTATCAAAGGCATCATGTCTATTCGACAGGTATACTGGAATAAACAGGTACAATACATGTTTGGGCGTAAACTGTCCTGTTTTAAATGTTTAAGTCCCGATGACAGCAAGTGCAAACACTTCCACTTAACATGTATTGGATGTGAAAAGAAGAAACTGAAAGTAGAAGATGTTTTTTCGTCTGATGATGAGGATCAAGAAGAAGAAGGGAATGTCATCAAACCCGCCGCATATTCTTTTGACGACCTGAAAACTGGAACATATGTTGTTGTTTCTTTTCCCTTGGGAAAGAATAAATTTAAAAACTATGTTGCCGTGACTCTGGGAGAAGTGCAACCGGACAGAGAACTGGACGTGATGTTCATGGAAAGTTATGGAGATTTGTCAACTTTTAGGGCAAATGAAAACGATACCAGCTACATTCCTTGTGAGCAAATTCTTGGGATTTTGCCAGAACCTAAAGTCATCTCAAGAGGCAATAGAATTCTCCATAAATTTAAATTTCCAGTCTCACTCTAAATGAACGTTTCAGAGTTGTTGAAATGAAAAGTTGTTCACAAGTTTAGAGTTTTTTACGTTAATTGTTTCAAAACAGACTTTGAACTGTTGTAGGCCTATTTGTTGTATTTGTGTTGTATTTGTTTTCCACTAGTTACCATATACGATACCAAATATGTCTACAATTATTTTAGTATATGACGTTCATAAAAACCTGTTCCAAAGACTTCTTAATATATACGGGAAAACATTTTTGTGTATTACAGTATTATTACCATTTTTTTTGTACTATGTTACCAAGCTTAATTATTAATTTATGTACCTTATGTTATTTACCAATTTATATTTTGGTATTATGTTAACAAGCTTACTTATTAATTTATGTACCTTATGTCTACACATATTTTAGTTAAATAAGTTCATGAAACATCTATCTGTTGTTCTATGTACATCTCAACTTATACGGGTAAATACGGGTAAATAATTGTAAACTCATTTCAGTATTATTACAATTTTATTACAATTTCAATTTCTTGTTTCAATATTTTCTTAAACTAATTACAAACATTCTATTTTGTCCATACAATTTCTCTTCACTCACGCTGGGGGTTCCCCTCGCTCACACCAATTCCCCTCGCTCACACCTATTCCCCTCGCTCACACCTAATATTTTGCTCAACAAATAAAAGAAATAAAAAAATGTAATCCCAATTTCTATTCTACTGATAATACTAGTGATCATTACACACGTTTATCAAAATTTTTATGTAAAATTAATAAAAATGTAAGTTTTATTCTAAAAGTTAACTTCTATTTTGGTCTGTTTGGTTAATAAACAGACGTTTTTTGGATCAAAAACTATAATTTCTAATTTAATAATTTTTTTAAAATTTTCAATTGTTAGTTCTAGTTGTTATTTGTCACATATAACCTTAAATTTTATTGTTTTTAAATTTTTTTACCTTTTTTTAAGGGGGGGAAAAACGTGAGCGAGGGGAAAAAAATTTTGGTACCATGAAAGAAAAATGTGTAATTTAAGCTGAAAATGTTATAATTAAGCTCAGCAAACATTGTGAACTTATTAACTGATGTATTTCTTTTACTTTTATAAATAAATATTTGTTTTTTAAAATGTTTTTATTTTTATTTTTTCGATTCCCATATTGTCCTTCAATTTGAGAACGACCCTGGTCGTGATCTCCAGCGCTACCTGCGTTAGGTAGCCTGAAGGTGAGAATTTACTATTGATGATCAAGGGCGCAACTGAATTGTCCAAACATTTGACGAACTATTTGCCGCATGAGGCCTATAACAACAACGTAGAAACGAGTAATGCCGAACGCATCCAATACACGCTCATATTGGTCTGAATTTGATTCATCCTTGATCGACGATAGTGAACTCCCGCCATCACTCGCCTAAGACGATATCGTGTTTGTTAAGTGTTAAGTGATCCGTATCCATAATTGAGGTTAAAAAGCTACCGTCTATTACGGTGCGTATAGCTATGTAAAGGAAAATTGGGCTGAAAAGTTGACTTAGGCAGTTCCCAAATTGGAAAGAATTGTACACTATAATAAAAACCGTTTTCTAAACAGCATCAATAGGTGCCGTGGCCAGAAAAAACGCCGCACCAGTGAATTGAGAAGTACCTAAGCTGCGCTCCAGGGTCCTAAAAAGTACTGGAGCTGCTCCAGTGTGCTCCGGCTGAAATTAACTCCTGAGTTACACAATGGCGATCCCTTATTATTAAAACCAAAATTTGGGAACCCTGATTAGGCTACTGCCGACACCCAACAAGTTCTTTTAATTCACAAAAAAACTTAAAATCCTCCGAATGTGCCCCCTCAAGGGTTAAAATCCACATTCGATTTTACTCAAAGCCAAAGGCTAACCTAAAACCAACTTCTAGATAATCGTTAGGCCTAACTCTGAACAAACTGCATTTGGCTAACCTACAAAATAACAGGAACAGATGAGCCTCTACTTAATATAAGGTAGTTTTTTCTTGTAGGTGTTATTGTAAACGGTACTTACAATTTAGACAAAACTTCTTTGAGCAATCAAAACCTTCTGATCTTAAGAAAAAGCCAAACATCAAACATCACCACAAATCCAAAAGGTATCTTATTCTCAATCGAAAAAATTCCAAAACCAAATCTGATTTTTGCCGCTGACGAAAAACGAAAAAAAAACATCCAAGTAGTGTTCGGCATCGAACATCGATGTTTTCAAAACATCGATGTTCGGAGGTCGATGTTCGATGTTTTTACCATCGATGTTAGAAAGTCGATGTTTTTCTACCATCGATGTTTTGGTATCGATGTGTTTTAAATGGAATTTTAGGATAATTTGGTCTTTTTTCGACCTTTGAATATGAAAATTAAATAGAACTAAAGTTCAATTTCCATTTTGATTTCAGATACGGTCATATAATTTTTTGAAAATTAATAACGGTATATCGAGATAAGAAACTTCGATTTGATTTAGTTGAAAACATCGATGTTTTTCGATTAAAAACATCGATGTTTTTGAACCGATGTTTTTGCAGCATCGATGGTATAGGTTCGATGTCAATATCGATGGTAACATCGATGGTGAACTATCGATGTCCGAACACTACATCCAAGAAAACAACTCAGTATTGCCAGATGCCGTATGAACAAACGAAAATTGCCCATACCGGGTGTTCAAAAAGTCCCGGATCGGCTTCGTAATTTTTTTTATTATTAAATATTGAACTACGAAACTTAGAACATGTCTCTTGGGCACAAAATACTATTTTAGCAAGTATTCAGTGACCCCCTACCTCCCCAGGGGGACGGTCCACGAAGAGTCAGAAGAAAATTTTAAATGTAAGCATAGTTTGATATATACATCAAATTAAAGCTCTTTTTGAGTAGAATACAATGCCGCAAATCCGATCTCAATCGGATCACCGAATCCAAAATGGCGGCAGTTTAAACTTTTCTCAACTGCAATTTTTAACCTCCTTAAACATCCGATTTCAGACGTTCTAAGCGTCCGATCGAGATGCGGTTTGCGGCATTAAATTTTGCTTTATTACCCCTTTAAAATGATATACATATCGACCTATGCACAGCCTATGGCATAAACCACTTCCATGAGGGACGGTACCTTAAAACATGTCTTGCATGGATGATGGCAAGCATTGGTAGTGCTGTACATAATTTTAAAGGGCATGAAATTCTCAACAAAATGACGCAAACCGCATCACGAAAGGACGCTTAGAATGTCTGAAATCGAATTTTTAAGGGTGTTAAAAATTGCAGTTGAGAAAAGTTTAAACTGGCGCCATTTTGGATTCGGTGATCCGATTGAGATCGGGTCACTGAATACTTTCTAAAATAGTACTTTTTGTCCAAGAGATATGCTCTACGTTTTTTAGGTCAATATTTAATATTTAAAAAATTACGAAGCCGATCCGGGACTTATTGAACTCCCGGTATAGGTGTAGCGTAAGCATCTACTGTATATGCTTAATATACAATAAGGTTTTTTTTCTGTTAGATCCCTTTTTCAGGCGTCCTACTGAACCGATTTTTACGATCGAGGTGTCATTTTAAAGCTTATAACGTAGCGCACCTGCGACAGATAGTTAAAATAGGCATTTCTTTTTCGGTTTCGACCCCCGAGCCTTTGATTTATTTCTAGAGGGCGCTTTCAACGGTCCAGTGCTGATCAACTTGTTAAACGTAAATCGTAATTTAACAGCTGATTACCTTCAGACGAATTGTCAACCAGTGACAAACAAAAATAGATATTAATACCCTGAAAATTTAAATAAGAGACAAAACAACTTATGAACATGAACAATTTTTAGATGTGATAATTCTATTAATTTGGGGTTAATCACTCTTTGATGTGTATAACGACATGTTTCAAATGTTGTAAATTATTAATTTTATTCATATACAAAATTTCAAACGAACATTCACATTATTTTTATTTTCATATGATGATAGTTTTCTTGAATGGTCAAAGTTTTTTCCAGCTAGGAAGTAAATTTATAAAAGGAAATTATTACATTATTCGGCCTGTAAGACGATTTTTGAATCCTGAAAAAGAAAAAGAAGAATCCAAAGAAAAAAATAGAGAAGACAAGATCAGAGGGATCCGGGAAAACAAGCGTAACCTTCGGCAAGAACACATAACTGCTAGAGACAAATATTGAACAGCAGAGCGACATTGTACCATCTGTATACTTTCAGCAACTTAACGATTATATAAGGGCAAACGTGAAAAGCACATGCGGTATCCGGTATCCTAATGTTGAGCGAAGTTATTTCCAGAAGACAATCAAATTAAAATAAATAGTGTGGGAACGATGGACAATATGAGTGTATGTCTTCCCAGCTAAGCTTCTAAAAAAATGTAACGATTCATTTTCAAGTTTAAACAGGTTAACTTTTTAATAATTGTGAATTCAAATAAGATAACTATTTATTTCGAATTTTAGGTTATAGTTTCTCACAGACGAACACAATATTAAAATGCGCAATTTGCGCATGGGGCCCCTAGTTATATATTAATGCTTCTATCTTTGTAGCGTCTTACAAGCTATATCTATCTGTTAGTGATACACCATGATAATAAATCACACTTTTATAGACATTAATTAATAAGCATTGGAGCAATGGACAAAATAAATCCTGTAATAAGTTTTATTTTATATTTTAAAGGAGGTGATCCTCAATCCTTATTGGGTGTATCCAAGGAGGTTAGAGAGTCCATTACTGAAGATTTATTGGCATTAGCAGGGTCATTTTATTGGCATTGTAGCAGGCTATAAGATGCTTCTTAGTGATTATGTAGGCTATGTTTTGCGACAGGTGGCAACCATGTTTTTTTTGTTCCATATGACCTATTGAATGCAAAAAGTAAGTTTGCCACCTTCGAATTTATTGGGGGGAACCGGAAATCCAAGATGGCGGGCAAAATGGCTTATTAATGTTGTAAGCTTGGTATTTTTTACCTTTTCCTCATTACATTTTATGGAAATTCGGCAGTTTTAAGAAATAAATAGTTGGAAGATGGGAAATACTTAATGCTGGTTAAATTTTCACATCAGGTCGCCATATTGGATCCGCCATATTGGATATAAGTTATTTTTTTGTAATGTAAATATAGGGTTGTGGCATATCATTTCAAACTACTTTTTTGCGAAAAACTCAACGTTGAAATCCGTTTTTCTAAATCTCTACCTGTTCTCAAGATAAAGGGGGATAAACCCCCCCAAAAATGGGGTTTTTGAGTTTTTTCCAGAGAAAAATTATATAAACCAATTTTTGTTTGCACCATTGAATTCAGCTGAAAAATACAAACAATTTAGTATCTTGAATCACTGCTCTATGTCCATTGGTTACCGAGATATTACAAGTGGTAAACACAGTACAGAACGTTGTTTCAATGTTAACCTTATGGGAAATAAACAAAATTCCGCACCTTCCTTATTTCCTAACATACCGGGTGTCCCATAATAGTCCCCCCCTAATTTTTCCTATATTTTTTCAAATATCAGTTCCACACCACCCACAAACATTATTGGGTAGCTAATACTTCATTTTGAGGGGGTACCCAATTTTGGCCGCAATCTTAGATCCGCCATATTGGATCCAAAATAATTTTTTCAAATGTAAAAATGGTGTTGTGACCCATCATTTCGAATTAGATTTTTTCACTAATTACAATGCCGCAATCCGTTTTTTAATATCTTGATTGGTTCTCAAGATATATGGGTACTTTTAATTAATTTATTTTCAACCAATTTAAACATTACAAATTGATAAAACAGGCTTATAACATCCTTGATAGTGACAAATAACCACCATCAGTCATTGTTGAGAGATTTACACTTAACTTTCACCAATGTAAATTTTTCGGCCGCCATTTTGAAATGAGGTAAGTTATTTCAAATATGAAGTTGGTATTGTGACCCATCATTTCAAACTAGTTTTTTACGCAAAATTCAATGCCGCAACCCATTTTTAATTACAGTGTTTAGTTTTCAAGATATTGACATGTTTCCAATAAAAATCTCAAAAAATATGAATTTTTAAAAACTAAGTTTTACAGCTAAAAACGGGTTGCGGCATTGAATTCGGCACTCGTGAGATATTTAGAACACTCGCTTCGCTCGTGTTCTAACTTACATCTCACTCGTGGCTTAAAGGCATTCATTATACAATCGTTGCATAAACTACTATTTCGATCTCTGACGTGCATTCCGCGTTGTGTATGCTGCTCATCAGGAGTATTTTTCAGAACGCAACTCTTCACATTGAAAATTTGCGTTTAGAGATTAACTTTAACCAAGTGTTCAGTCAATCTGTGCATGAGTTCATTGCTGCAAGAGCCGTTGGCTTTGTTTAGCATTATTTCTTGATCACCAATTTTGACGTCCGTAATAGATACAGAGCATAAAACGAATGTTCTCCTCACGGTTGTAAGGTGCTATAATTGAGTGATAAATTATTGCGTACAAATTTATACATGAAATCCATTGTTTTGTTCAATTTAATAGCTCTTTTGCTTGCCGTTGCGAGTACAGCGTTCTTGGCATTACTGTTTCATTTGTAGTTTCTGCTCAGTCTATCGGTACCAGTAATAAGACTTTGAACGTAATCGCTTCGTTGAGATGTAATTAGATTTACTTTTCCCTTATGGCAGCTGTGTGAAAATCCTTTGTCTCTCCCTCTTTTTTCTCCTTGAAAATGTAGCGCGCCACATTTCGGACATGGTAATGCCATCCTGCCAAGTGAATGCTGCTGAATTCTTGAATTTGATAGTGCGATTTTGTCAGTGTAATTTTCCACTATGCGAGTGCCACTCTGCTTATTTCTGCAGGTTTGTGTAATGTGCCGAGACCAAATTCTACCTTTTTACCCATACATTTTATTTTATTGCACCACGAATTTTAACAAACTTCCTAGCAGTATAAAAGCGGTACAGAACAAAAAACTTTTTCTCAAGCAAGTAAGAAAATGGTTAATATCTGTCAATGATGTTGAAGAGTTGATAGGTATAATGCAGTAAATTTTGATTTACAGTTACACCACAATTTAAATAAAAGCAATAGTTTTATGAGCTTATGCATATATTCCTTTGGTTGCTTATGTTGTTTTTTGTATTGTTTGTACTGGTAGTAATAATGTAGTAGTAGTAGTAGTAGTAGTAGTAGCGTTAGTGGTGGTGGTGGTAGTAGAATTAATTGTAATTCATTGTAATTTGAGCCTTTATTGTTTTTCTTGTATGAACCTATGGTGTAGGGAGTGTAGGATTAAAATTTGTAGAAGGATTATGTGTTAATTTATTTTATTTAAAGTATGTCTGTTTCTTTTGCTCTGGACTCTGATTTACCTCTAGTAAATTTCATTCTGTGGTGGAACCCCTAAACGGACATTACGTCCTAGGGGCCCTATTTTGTCTGCAAAAATCTAGTAGTAGTATGGTCAGCCTGGTTTCTTTATTGTTTGAAATAATATTATTTTGTTGTTACTTATAATATAAAATATGTAATGTGCAGAAAAATAAAGATTTATTTATTTATTTATTTATTTCTTCTCTTTGACCACTCTCTTAAGGCCTCACGCGGAAAATAGTTCGCCGAATATTTGGGGATAACAAAATATATTCGACGATAGTGAACTCCCACCTTATATCCAGCCAAGGCCACACTACAATAGTGTAGTGTGGCCTTGATCTAGCAGACGATGATCAGTTCGTTGAGTTGTGGTTTTGTTTGGAAACACAAATCAAGGTTGTCGTGGTGTATTTGTATCATAAAATAATACTTTAAATGATTATGAAAATTATAAACTAAATAATAAACTAATTAATTAATGATAATTTTATATATTTGCTTTAAACAAAATATACGTTGTAATATCATGTTATAATAATGTTCCGACCAAAAATTACAAAAATATATTTTGACTTAGAACGACCTCGGATAACCCGGAGTCTCGGATAATCGGGGCTCGGATAATCGAGAGTGTACTGTAACTATATTAGGATAATAATACATTTTAATCTAGCATATTTTAATTGTTTAAATTAATTTTATTTCATAAAAAATGTTTTCAGGGTAGGTTTTTAGTTACAATGCTTTTGTTTTGTTTTCATAATCGTTAATTACGAATAACTCCTTAACTGTTAAGTTATTAGAGCATCTCTAATTAACTTTTCTGTTTTGTTTTCATAATCGTTAATTAAGAATAACTCCTTAACTGTTAATTTATTAGAGCATCTCTAATTAACATTATGTTCAATGAAATATTGCCATCTGGTCCACATAAGACGTTCCATTTTGCATGAGGTGATTTAATAAGCTAATTACCTAATGGGTCATAGTCCAGCCGCCGAGCCATGTGACCTTGAAGTACGGTCCGACTCAAATGTTATGACTGATTCTAGTTTTGATGTACTGAATAAGAATATGGCGGATGCCAGAGACCAGAGATGCATCGATGCATCCTTGGGCAACTTTGAATTTGAAGGTCAAAGTTCGCAAAGCCGAAAATAACTCAGAAACAGCAGTTATTATTATTGTATTTAGTATCCAAACGAATATTTCCCAAGATCTTGATTTGAAAATACCACCGATAGTAGCTGGATGATAAATACTTCGTTTTGATCGGGTATTCGTCTTCAGCCGCCATTTTGGATCCGCTATCTTGGATATATTTTTTATACAGGAATATGGTGTTGTGACACATCATTACAGACTATATTTTCACGCTGATTACAATGCCGCAATCCGCTTTTGAAAATAATGTTTCGTACTCGAGATATACTCCTGAATTATTCCCTGTACATTCCTTATGGACGTTACCGAATTTAAGTTTTTTTTTAATCCGGTTCCAATCACAGTAATGACGTTCGGTTTGGTCTTAAAATATTCAGTGATTTAATGGCTTTAATTTGACATATTGATCACCTAAATAAGACCAGTCAAATCTATATTTTAATACACAAGCGGTTTTCTTTTCACAGTCAAACCTCCAGCAATTAAGGCTGGACAGATTTTAAAGTCTGAGGTGTCAAATTAAAGATATTTTTATGAATATTTGTCAATACGTCTCAGAATTTGGAATAGGGGCGTTTCTAAAGAACCAGTAAAGGGCTGAGGCTGAAGTTTCAGAACAGTGGCGCTATCCATCGAAAATTGCGAAAACTCAGTTCACTTTAACTGAACATAATATGGTCTTGCTTTGAAATAGTTTTAAAAAGTAATCCACTTATTTGCAGCACTTATTTGAAAAGAGTGGTTTTCATTTGTTACAGCTGCTTTGGCCACTGGGCCGTGACAACAAATTGTTTTCAACAATTTGACTTTGTATATAATATAATAGTTTTTAAAGATATATCATGTAATTTAGGTAATATTGGCCTTGATTACCACATAATGAAGTGTTTTTTAGTGCTTATTCAGTGCAGTCACCAGTTCACCATTTTACAATCATCATATATTTAATTTTGTAAGGCGATTCTTTGCGTCAAAATTGTGGACGTCTGGCAAGTCGCAGAAAGATGGGAGAGGCGTCAAATTAAAGGTCTTTATTCCGTGATGGCGGGAAAAATAATGAAATTGCTTGAAATTCACCAGAAAACGAGAAGTAACGTAAAATATCTGCCATTTAAAAAACATTGGGATCTAAAAACGTCTGCTTTATGGATCCCTGCTTTGTTTACAACAAAACATGTGATGCTGATACCTGATTGAAAACCACGTGGTTGGCTAGATATAAATTTAGGCCTAAGGAAGATTCAGTTTGCTATTATGGTATTTTGTACTATAACAAATGTTTGAATTTTCCCTCATTAGGGGCTTTAAGCCCCTTCAAGCCACTAGTGTAGTTTATATTTATTAATACATTTCAGCTCCAACAGAGGATTTTTAGTATTTTTACTAACTTGAGCCAATTTAATTTTGGATTTGGTTCAGTTACCGCACCGATAAGAAGGTGGTCAAGGTAAGGTGGCTCACCCTCCCGATGTAACATTTGGTGGGTGCCGAGTGGCATTACCGAGATCGTCGTGGCGCTCCTCTCAACCTCGGATCAATGAACGAAGTGTTTGCTTGCGGCGGATTGCATTTCAGGAATGAAAAGACTGGTAGAGATAATGCATCATTACCTCTTTGTTGCCACAAAGGAAAGGTCCGCCTGCATAATTTGCGGATTTCGCCGTACTTTCAAGATACTTACAGAAAACTCTCAATCTGAGAACAGGGCTGTTAAACTACTTGTTTAAACTACTTGTTTAACCAGAAACTACTTGAAATCCAGAAACTACTTGTTTAACATTCGACAGTTGTTGCCGTAAGCAGCTCTATCTTTTGCCGTTATTAAAATATATTCATTTCAGAAACAAGAGAACAAAAGAAAATGAAGAAAACCGCATGCACCAGGCGCGTTTGCAAAAAATATTGTTTGCCGAAAAATCCTGCGGTAAATTAAATTAACTTTAAAATTTTCAGTGTTTTAGCCATAATTTGTTATTAAATTTAGCCCTTTGATTAAAAATTAAAAGTATATAAGTAAACTAGCAGTTACCCGTAGCTTTGCTCACAATAAAAACTGTAACTCCCGCTGCCTAAATGAAGATAGGGCCACATACTAAGTTTATGATTAAACAGATAAGGTACAAAAACGAATGACTGCTTTAATTTTACTATAAACTAAATGTCACTTTTAAATAGTTAATATCACCTAAAAAATCAAGAAAACCACCATAAAATCATTATGAAAGTAACTAAATTATAAATCAGCTGTAAAATTGTATACATATGTGAAGCTGAACCACCTGCTTGTTGAATGATTTTTTTTAAATTCTTTATTTTGGTCAAAGATCATAAAATCATGTCAAGCCTATACTAACAATTTTTCCAATCCACAAGATAATAACGTGTAATTTTAAGGAAATTTTAAGCTAAATGGTCAAATTTTCACTGATGAACTTTAAAAATAGCGTCCAGAATTTCAATTTTGTTGATGCTTAAAAGGTTCAGAATATTTGTTGGCATTTCAATCTTTAGTTCAGATAGAATTTTGAATAGAAATTTCAATGAACATTGAAAATTAAACAAAAGATCATCCATTCCACTTGCACAGGAAAATTTCTAAACTTCCACCCCGCCAAAACCCCTTAAAACTTCGAATAAAAAAAACGGTTCTTAGCGGATGTTTACGCCCCTAAGATCGTCCATGCAAAGGTTCAAGGTTTAAGTCAAGTAGTTTGGGCTGAGCAGTGATAGGTCAGAGGTATTGGACAAATATAAAGAAGACTTTCATTAACCAGAAAGATGTTTTCAGGAATCCTCAAAGTCCACAGTCTGCTGCCCCCGCAGGAGGTATTTCTATTTGGCCTCCCTGTACTATACATGTGAGCAGATTCAGCGCCCCGCCGATAAAGGCCTCAAGGGTGCCATTGCCCTGGGAAGGCTTGTGCCCAATATCGTTGAATCTGCTCGCATGCATGGTATAGGCCTATAGTGGCCCTTAAGCAGGAATATAAATATCTCCGTCGCAGCAGACCTTGCTTACTTAGAGAATCCTAAAGCAGTTTCTGTTTCATGAAAGTATATATACGTAAAACGTAGAAATTGCCTTGATTTAATGTCAAAAACATTCTAAGGTTTTTAGGATCTATCTTGAACATAAAAATATCCCCGTTGCAGCAGACCTCCAGACTATGTGTCTGACCTTATTTTATTTCTTCCATAAGAATAACATGGGGAATGAAATGCAGGTCTACTGCAAAAGTCATGCAAAAATTTGGTGGTTTTAAAACAATATCAGGTGAATCTGAACCTAAAAAGCCACATACCACGTTTTATCAAGATATATGTTGAGTATTAACCGAGATGTAGAATTTTTCTATAGGGACAATGTACTGTGTTTTCAGCTTTAAATATAGTTTGAATAGTGTTTTTTTGTTTCTGGGAGCTCCGAAATGAAAAGTTATAATGGTCTCGGGCTTAGGTCTTGCCGTGAGACCTATGGTAATAATTCCATCAATGAAATTCGCTAAAAGACAAAGGTAAAGTATTTTTTCTAATGATGTAGATAAAATAAATGGTTTAAATTAGCTCTTTCAATAACAGCTGTTGCAGGGAAGAAAGGTTTTAAAAGTGTCTCTAGTCTTTGATTTATTTTATGTTCTGTTCCTGACAGCTGGTTTGACATTCTACTAAATTTCTTGCTTTTTCACACCTGTTTAAATATAATCATTTCATCAATTTATGTTCTGCCATAAGGATAATATGGGATCTTTGAGAGGGTCTGTGGCGGAGTCCGAGGGTCAGATCAGGATGAAAACTACTTAGTTTTCCTATTTAATGCCTAAAGAAACAATGTACCAAATTTCAGCCTTCTGGGCTATTGGGAAGTTGGAGAATTAGTGATGAATGAGTGAGTGAGTGAGTGAGTGAATGAGTGAGTGAGTGAGTGAGGGCTTTGCCTTTTATAGGTATAGATATATAGATTGTTCATTCTTTATTCTTTTACTTTATTATTTTTGTTTTGCTCGATTTCGAACAACGGGTTATTTAGTCACTATAATTATAATGTTGTAACAAGGGCGCATTATAGGCCTAAATGAAAAACTTCCGAAATATGTGATTTTAAGATACGGGCTTATCATGCACAAACTGAATAAGGAGCAAATTCGCCAGCCGGGAGAAACCGAGGAATAATCACTTAATGTTGTAACAAGGGCACAATATAGTAGGCCTAGTGTTTTAATGCAAAACTTCCGTTCCGCTATTCGTTAATAAACTATTCTGCATTTTCAGAGTTAAAATTCTAAAAACAGAAACCGTTGTCACTGCAGACACCTGCTAACTTCAGTTTGAAAGAACTAATAAGTAAATAGTCAAAATATTCCATGATTCATGGATATATGGAAATAATAAAACTAAAACTTCAGCAATATTCAAATATTTTAATATGACAAGCAATCTGAAGCTAAAAGTCATCCCTTTAAAAATTTGCCAACAAATAATCAAATTATTGAGGAGACGACATCCTTTAAACCCAGCATTTAAGTCACCAAGAACGTCAGCATTTGGGAATAATTGTCTCGATTTTTCTATAAGAAACTGGCAAAAATTTGAAAATTTAAGCTAAAATTCGAATAAAAAAGCTATCATTTTAATTATGATAGTAGAAGCGCATTAAACCGCGTTAAATCAGAACTAGGAAACATAATTTAGAAAGTATGCACTTAAATAAGGAAGGCTTTAAAAATATTCAACTGTATCAATTTATTTTAAGACAGCAAGAACTTTAGCTATTCTAGTTGCAATTCTTTGGTTACAAAAAGCAACGTCAGGCCCTATACCTATAGAGTAAGTATATGCAGCCGATGGGCCGATCTATTGCTTTTGTTATTTAATGACTAATTTTAAGATTATTACAAACATAAAGAATATTGACATGGAAATGTGTTGAATTTCATACTTCAAACTGCAAAGCTCTCGCCAAATAAACAAAATAATTAGTTTTACTCTCATCTTTTCCAAATATTCAAGTTTTCATTTTGTCTGTAAGACGCACGTTAGGGAATCATAACAGAAATAAATATGTCTACTACTAATCTATTTTAAATCCAGTCTTATTTTGACTCTATAACAACATGAACTTTGTGGACTCTGGTTGTTGTCAGTATTTTGAGAAAAGACAGTGAAGTGAAAAGTTTATTAAAGAGTATCAAGAAGTATTAATTCAATTACATTTAGGTTATCTTAGCGTCGCTTAGCAGATGTAAAGCATTTCTCTAGCCGCGTTTACACTATACAACTTGTTTTATAAACCTGTGATGTACAACCAATTATACTAATTGGTTTGAACATGTTTAAGAAAGCAATGAAAATTATTAAACAAGTTGTACAACAACCGTGTTTTAAAAACAAAAAATATTGTTTTTCAATAGGTTGCAGGTTTCCCGAGCCGTGTCGGAAAGATCAAAGGAAATTTTAGTTTTATAAAATTTTGTTGTACAACATGTTTTAAAACTCAAGATCGAGTTTTAAAAACAAAAGTTGTGTTAAACATGTTTTACAAACAAAAGTTTATAAAACAAGTTGTATAGTGTAAACGCGGCCAAAGACTTGGGCCATCATTGACCACCACTACCACGCGGGACCAGTGGCGGTTCGTGTATAGGAGCACACGTGAACCCCCCATGAAATACCATAATAGTAGTTTATGCAACGATTGTATAATGAATGCCTTTAAGCCACGAGTGAGATGTAAGTTAGAACACGAGCGAAGCGAGTGTTCTAAATATCTCACGAGTGGCTTAAAGGCATAATACAATCGTTGCATACACTATTTTATCTACGACCAACAATATACGACAAAATTTCCCGCGAAGTTAAACAAAACTCATGACTTTTACTAATGATGGAATAGGTCAACTAAAATTTGAGGTTAGGCAAATAAGCAGACTGAACCATGAATCGTTGTGGAACAATCAGCTGATGGGATAAGTAAACTCAAACATGAATCGTAATTCAACAATCAGCTGATGTGCGGATTGAGTATTGTTATTATGACACTACTTCCGTCAAATGCCGAGCTCTCATTGGTCTAGAACCAGTACTCTAAAGTGACTCCAGTACTCTACAGTCGTCATTAGAGTACTGCTTGGTTTTTGGTGTTTTAATGTATATCATTATAATGTTTATTGTAATACCATAATTGGTGCTTATTGCAATGGTCGTAGATAATTAGTAGTTTATGCAACGACTGTATTATGAATGTCTTTAAGCCACGAGTGGCTTAAAGGCATAATACAATCGTTGCATACACTACTTTATTTACGACAAACGATATACGACAAAACTTTCCCCGAAGTTAAAAAAAACTCATGACTTTTACTAATGATGGAATAGGTCAACTCAAATTTGAGGTTAGGCACATAAGCAGACTTAACCATGAGTCGTTGTGGAACAATCAGCTGATGGGATAAGTCAACTCAAACATGAATCGTAATGCAACAATCAGCTGATGTGCGAATTGCGTAATTGTTATTATGACACTACTTTCGTCAAGTGCCGCGCTCCCATTGGTCTAGACCCTGTATCATAAAGTGACACCAGTTGTATAAAGTTAACTTTATGCAACGGGTTTGTATTTGGTTTAATAATGGACCTCATTATGACATTAGTATTGGTGATTATTGCAATGGTCGTAGATAAGTAACATAACTATGATTAAAATACATGCATATAAACGCCAAATGATATAGACTATCTCAAAGTATTAAAAATGAAAGTGTTCAACTCTCAAACATATTAATTTGGTGGCTGTTCACCCGCCCTGTGGAGTTGTTATTATTTTCAAATAACTCAAATTGTAAATTTTTGGGTATGAAATGAAAGTATTGCAAATGACAGTACAGTAAGTATTGACAAGTACTATACAACTTGTTTTCAAACTTGTGTTGTACAACCAATTATACAAATTGGTTTGGACATGTTTTATTAAAAAGGCATGAAAATTATTAAACAAGTAGTACAACAAGCGTGTTGTAAAACCGAAAAATCGTGTTTAACAACAGGTTGCAGGTTTCCCGAGACGTGTCGGAAAGATCAAAAGAAATTTTTGTTTTATGAACTTTTGTTGTAAAACATTTTTTTAAACACAAGATCGAGGTTTAAAAACAAAAGTTTATAAAACAGGTTGTATAGTGTAAACGCGGCTTAATAAGCGAAAAGCGCGCGTCGCTCCCGCTTCCGACGCAATCGCTAGTGCTAGTTGGGATAAACGCTCGCGTGCTCGCCGAGCCGCCTCTGTGCCGGTAGTGCAACACTGTTCAGGGATCCAACACACCTCGAGTCGTTTTGTATAAGGAATTTATAGATTCATTAAACCTCACCTAATGCTACTACTTTGTTTACCAGTTTGTTAACTATTTGTCTAGTTCTGAACCTATTGTTACCTAGTTTGTATAAGTCTCACATTAAATAAGAATTTGTCAGCTTTAATTTGGACTATTAACCATATAAATAGGTATGCACGAGAATATTAGCCATCAAGCTTCAGCATTAATTTATCCACCGCATAACTCGACGACTCGACTGATATACTCTTACATTCCTCCCCATGTATTTCTTATGGGAGTTCACTTTATAAACGAAGCTGCCCCTGCGTTCTTTTTGTTTTGATTTTATGTTGTGTAAACTAATAATCGCGTTTTTCATGCAAGTACTTCACTCATTAAAGTCGTTTCTTATACCAAAAGTTTAATGCTGCGAAACAGCGTGGGATCTCTGTAGTTGTAATTGAAAAAAAGTACAGTGACAGGTGTTTTCATAGAGGTGTTTTATACAACTAGTGAACCCGTTGCTCGGAATCGAGCAATTGCCGTATATTGTTTATAAATAATCAATTCCTGTAATTATGGTAGAGTATTCTAGAACTATTTTTATTACTGATATGGTTAAACTTGGAAGTCTCTTGCTGTAATACTGAGATTATTTACAATAGTTCTTTACAAACAATATTTTTTGCGAATATTCTTTTCATCTTTTAGGAGATCATTTGGTTCAGGAAAAAATACAAATATAAAATTCAAGTTTATGGAACATCCTTACTACAACCACAGTATATCGCATAGTACCAAAATAATTGTTCAAATCATTCTTTAATAATATAGATGTTTTTACATAATTATAACTAACACATCACAATTGAATAAAATTAAAATAGTTTGATAAAAACCTTCCAAATTGTTAGATTTATTTTTCTCGATCGAGTGTCTTAATGCGACCACACATTTTTAAATTGGTAGTTTTTAAATAGATAATGAAGTAAATTATATTTTGAAAAAATTATATTAAGTTGATTACTTGGTTTTACGTTTTTTTGCAAACATTTTTGTAATTCAGTTTCTGTTAACAAATTATGACCCTTTTTAATCTTAACCTGAACTAAAAAGGCTAACTAAATGTGCTCATGAATGAAGGCTTGAAGTCTGCATCAATATATACAGTCAGTGGTTTCAATTCCAATAATAATACATGGCTTTACTGGAAAACTTTGTTTGCTCCAATCAGCTGCTTTATTTAGAAATTGATTTGCCCATGTTAAACCTCATGGACAAATACAAAAGGGCTTCTAGGGCCGTTCCCTATCGTATAATCTTTATAAACTTTATTTTATGCAAAACTACACGCCGAGCACTTCCCAACGACACATGAATTATTAAAATCGGCCCAGAAGTTTAGGAGGAGTAATGATCATAAAAAACCCTAGCGTCTTAAATAAGTAATACAGAAGATAGAGGATAATAAAATAATTTGTATCATATCCAAATTCCTTCCTCCACACCATATTATAAGGAAATTCTCAGTATTCACCGGGGGACTAGGGGTGCGAAAATCATAACCTTCCAGTTGATTTCAGATTCCCAGAAGGTATTGGCGGTTGTTAACATTCCGCAGTACAATAACCGCTGCCCCGACTCGCGCCGTCGCGTCGCCGTCGGCGTCGGCGTCGGCGCGGCCAAAGGCGGGGTTGGCACGTGGCAACTACACAGGGCGTGAGGGCCTCGCCCCTGCCCCTGCGTTCCCGGTAGTCCCCACAAAGGGCCGCCTGACCTCGTTACCACACGGACGATTGCAGTTCCTGTAAACGCCCCGCGGGGGCAACCCGGAAATCCCCGAGAAAGTTTTATGATGGACCCTCGCCTTAGACATGATTTGAAACTGAGATGTTCTATTTTTAAAATAGTGAAAAACATTCAAGGAACTCTGCATTGCATTTCAATATGTGAATGCAGCGCTTCTTTAGTTTACGGAAGGTTTTTAAATTTGTACTATGTTTGATTTGTAAATTAATTAATCATTTATAATTTACTTTTAGCCTATGGCAGTTTCATATGAAACGTACTTTTACTCCGTAGTATTTTAAAAAAGTGTGACTCGCATAACATAATTGAACTGTTTTATAGTCAAATTCCGGAAAATCCGAATTCATGTTGTTTAGGTTTACACCTCGGGTGTAATTTTATTACTGGTCGTTTAATAACTCATCATTATGCTATTTGAAATACCAAGAGATCATATAAAATATGATAAATCGCTGAGGTTAGGTAGATCACTTTTTACTTTTTGAGACGAATACGGTATCTCAAACTGAAGACGAATTCAAAAAATGGAAATATTTATTTTGATTAAAAGGTTTACTGCCATCTTATACGGATTGAAAGATCATAGCTCAAATAAAAGCCAGCTTTTAACTGAGTGTTCATAATTTATTTAACACCCAGGTGAAATAACGTAATTAAAAATTATGGTTAAACTTATTTAAAAAAATTTTAATAAATAATTTTTTAGGTAAAATAAAAAAATTATTAGTTTTACGTTTGATTTTAATTCATCCAAATTAAACAAGTAATTAACAAGTAATTTTTTGCTGTTGTTTTAGGCTCAGGATCACTCCTAGCATCACTTCTGCCCGCACGAACTATAGAATGGTATAAAGTTACCTTAATTCCATAGGCGACTCTTGTGCAGTAGATCTACTAAATAATAGTGCTGTAACCATTGGCGGGATCTGGGGGGGCAAGGGGGGCACTTGCCCCCCAATATTCTACTGGTATACATTTGTATTCCTCCGTTTCCTTTAACCAAGTTAGTGTATCTAAAAAATAATTTTAGTCAAGCTCTCATGGAAATATTTTGAAGTTGATATTATGGCGTCTTAAAGAAAATTACACAATCAATTTTGTATCTGCAATAAAGCACTTAACCAGGTAGGGTGTGCGTAAGCGGAGGGAAATTTGTGGAGGGTCAGTTGGCGAACCTGCGCGCTGATTCCTTCTGTTTTGATGAGTATTGAAAGGGAGGGGAGAATGCGTAGTTCATGCTCACTTTTTTTCGTGTGTGAATTTGAAGTGATGTTATGATACAATTTCCTGTAATTAAACGTTGAAAGCAAAAATCGTAGTTATGATTTACTTATGCTACGACTAAATACGCTTGACTTACTCTATCTATACAGGGGGTTTTAAGCGTCAATTCAGATGTTCTTCTTAAGCTGTTTTTATTGGAGATTTATTTGAACTTAAAATTACAGTAATTAATCAAATGGTCGAATAAAAATGTTTTAATGGTTAAAATATGTTGATACTATTTTTAGCAATTAAAAACATTGTTCTTGGACCATTTTAGATCAATTTTAGTTTTACATCAATTGGAAGTTAAAATGAGGTTTTTACGTTAAAATCCCAACAAAATTTACTTTTTAATTTAGCCTAAAAACAGCTCTAAAATTGAGTATAAGGCAATAAAAATCTCAAAACTTTCCGGGGGGGGGCCGCCGGACCCCCCCGTATTTGCCCCCCCAATGACTCCCGCCAATTCCCGCCCATGGCTGTAACCCGACTGCGGGAAGTGCTTTCGAAACAGCTGAGAAGAAAACGACTAATTAATAATCAGAGGCATGAAAGGCGTTTCCAGCTATTTTATCGCAGGAAAAAAATAATTGCTTTTTTACAATTACTCTACAACTAATAAGTTTTTCATTTCTGACAGGTGCAAAGGGCGGGCGCGGGCGCAACCGCTGATCCAAATACTCGCACGACGTAAGCCAGTAAAGACATCCACTAGTTTGAACTGCAGGCGGTGAGGTAATTTTTCCCTCAGTTAGTTATGAGAAACTGGAAAAATGTATCAACCTTCTTCTATAGTCTAGAGGCATAAGATGTAGCGTCTGGGCAGCCTAATTCATTAAACAACATACTTTGCTGTGCAGCAGCTGAATATCAACTTTTACATCGTAGCACTTTGAATAATTGTAATTCATCATAATAAATATTTCGCATTAGCCTTCCGCAGATTACTAAAATCAGTATCGGTGAGTAGTTCAGCCACACGCTGCACGTGCACAAAGTCAATAGAATCACTCTGCGTTTCAAAATTTAACAATGGTATTATAATATATTTCATCCAGCCATTCGAAAAATAATTGAGGGAATGATGTAGCGCCTTCACAAACCAACAGGCAAAACTGATGGTGCACGCATTTTGCATCTGTCATATCACGGGGCTTATTTTATAACTTCAGTGTCGTGCATTACGGCGGTCAAATTTAAGCGGGTAATATTGGCGTTTGTTAGGCAAATTTCAGGCTCGGAATATTCGTTTCGGATTAATCAAGGATTTTAATTTTGTAGGATAAAAATATTTCTCTCAAGAAAAATAAATAATAAAGTTAAACCTTCATCTCTTTTCATTGCGGATTTTTTCAATGTTGTCTTAATTAATTGTTAAAACTATCAACACAAGTTCAACATTTCTGTTATATTTTTATTTTTTAGAATGTTTACTCTCTTTGGGTTGATAATATTTTTGTACGTTTAAATAGAGATGAAAGAAAAAGAGAGATTGGCCAGCATATGATAATTTCCATTACCAATTTTAACTATGCTATCTTGTAGTCAACGAGGTAATTAAAACATCACTGATCACGATCTACATTGCCTGCAATGTATACAAACATTGTTTCCTGTAACTGTAAACAAATTAGCATCTTTTGTCAACTGTCATTGGGTTGGTTTTTGTTGTTTATTTATAAAAGTAAAATCAAATTTCCAGATGATTAAGTATGTTTATTTATTTTGTTTTTAAAATTTTCGAATTTAGAATGTTTAGAATCTTGTGGTTTTTATTAACTCAATTAGTTAACTAATACTTTTTGCATTTTATAATTAACATATATTATTCACATTTTCATTCTTTCTCCAATTTTTTCCTTTCGATGTTTGCATTCAAATGAATTATACGTGTTAAAAGGTGTGCAGTCTATGGCTGTAAATCAAGTACAGACAGATAAAATAAGGCTATTTACATTCCCTATTTAGACAACAGATATATGTGATGAATAGTCAAAACGAAGAGCTGAATAACTTGGCAAAAAATTTTGCGTTCTCTAGTTGTTTGTGAGCGATTTTTAAGAAGACTTGTTATTAAAGTGATTCGTCCAAAAGCAAGGATGCAGATCCGATAGTTTTTTCGCCGGTAAGAGTGACTCAGATTTAAGAGAAAACAATGAGGCCAAAACTTCAAATGTTTCTTATTTGCGTTTTCTACACTAGCTACTATGGAATTGGACTTTCGGCGACAACATCTTGACAACCTCCGTCCCGGACCGTTTCAAACATCATTTGAAAAACACCGATTTTGTGCTTCATCTGTGGTTTAAGTAACTGTGGTGACAGCAGTTAAAAAAATTCTCATAGGATGCGCCTAAGTTGTGTCAACCTCACAGGACGGTCTTGAGTGACCAATGTGAGTTTTAATGCTAAACATTACTAAGCAGGGTCGCCTAAAGGACGTATTATTTTATTTATAACATTTACAATTACTGGACAAGATTAAACATTCGACTTGTTAAAAAAATCATCAATGTAAAAATTGTATTCATATAATAAAACACTTTTTTCTTCTTCTTCATTACGGCAATCAATGCTGAACACAAATGTAACGTAAATGTGCATAAGTTCATATGTTTGTTTAAAGTTCGTTAATTAGATCAAATTACTGTTGATTTGAGTAATATTTTTACCTGGTGATTGTAAATTATCCACTGCTAGTCATTTTTAGCTAATTTCCCCTAGAGGGAAGAAGCTATTACGGTAGGTCTCACAGTAAGACCTAAGCCCCAGACCATGATAACTGTTCGTTTTGCGGTCCCCAGAAGCAAAAAACACAATTCGTTCGAATTTTTAGATATCTATGTACATTCATACATACACACATACATACATACATACATACACACATACATATATATATATATATATATATATATGTGTGTGTGTGTGTGTGTGTGTGTGTGTGTGTGTGTGTGTGTGTGTGTGTGTGTGTGTGTGTGTGTTTGTGTGTGTGTGCGCGCGCGCGCGCGTCTGTTAGCACGATAGCGGCCGTAAGAATGGTCCGATATATTTATGAAATTTGGTACAGACGCATTTAAAGTGGTGATAAATTGGGCGAGTTCGTAAACCAGCCCGATCGCACCACCGGAAGGGGAGGGTAAAGGGGGATAACCCCCAAAAAAATGTTTTGGGTTTTTCATATAGAAAAATAAAAAATCGAATTTTGGCTAGCACCATTAAGCTTATCTCTGAAAACAAACAATTTAGTATTTTGAATCATCGCTGTTTGTCCATTAGTTTCAGAGATACTGAAAGTGGTAAACACAGTACGTTATCCCAATGTTGACCTTATGGGAAATAAGTAAAATTATATTTCAACATATCTTAAAAAAACTTGGTTTTTGGCTTCATCTAGATCCAAGATCCCCCCCATAGTAGTAGTAGTGGGATATGACCCCACTATATTATTTTCTTCGGGGATACATAAAAATTAAGGCCTACGAAAACGATTTACAGGATATTCAGCACCTCAAAACTAACATAACAAATTTAATACAAAAAATTCAAAGAAGTCTTTGCAAAACGTGTTTGCGAATTTGATGGAGAGAGCGCAACTATGTATAAATGTCAATGTCGGATTGTTTGAACAATTAGACCAAGCTAAATTTAATCAAACTTAAAAAATAGGTTGTATAAAAAGTAAAGATTAACAAAATATACTCATTTCATCTTTATACAGGGTGAGTCTTCTAGGCCGTCCACAACAGATTATAGGCGATCGGCATAACATACAAAGACGAAACAAAACATTTTCCCACTAAATCATACCCAAGGAACAACGTAAAAATATTTTTGACCTTTTTGAAATACAGGGTGTTCCGTAAACCGGAGTTCGTGGGTTCGAATCTCGGAATTTTAAAATGTAAATATATGTCGTATTATACATCATTTTAAAGCTCTAAGCAAGACAAACAATTTGGTGGAAACAGAACTCAATTGTCTTTATTATTCTCAAAACGGCGGCTGTTTTTGTGACAAATATTGGTATTTATGGAATACCCTGTATCTCGAGAACTACTGAAGGTTTTTTCGTTTAGTTTAAAAATTCTTAATCCTTGTAAACTCAGCTTTAATTTGATATGCAAGATGCCACATAAAAAAATGTTTAAACATTTAATTTTTTGTAAATGTTGGTAGCACTGAAAATCAAAAATTTTAAATTGCGACATATGGTAAATAGGATATCATTTTAAGGTCTTGCAAAAAACTACAATTTTTCAATGTATACTCCCCTTCTATCTTTGGTAGTTTTTCAGTAGTAAACAAAAAATTCTATTTTCCCATATAACGCCCATGTTGAATTTACTGTACTCAATTTTAGAGGATGCAACTTTAAATGCTTTGAGCACTGCACATTTAACATGGGTGTTGTATGGGAAAATGGAGTTTTTTGTTTATTACTACAAAACTACTTAAAGTCATAGGTTTTTTCAAGACCTTTAAAATAATATCCGATTTGACAAATGTTGCCTTTTAAAATTTTTGATTTTCAGTGCTACCAACATTTACAAAATATAAAATGTTTAAAATATATATATATTTTCTTTTAATGGGGCATCTTGCATATCAAATTAAAGCTGAGTTTACAAGGATTAAGAATTTTTAAACTGAACTAAAAAACCTTCAGTAGTTCTCGAGACACAGGGAATTCCGTAAATACCAATATTTTTCACAAAAACGGCCGCCATTTTGAAAATAATTAAGACAATTGAGTTCTGTTTCCACCAAATTGTTTGTCTTGCTTAGAGCTTCAAAATGATGTATAATATGACAAGTTTTACCAAGATATGTTGAGAATTAAGCGAGATATAGAATTTTACTTATTTCCCATAAGGATAACATTGGGACAACGTACTGTGTTTACCACTTTCAATATCTCGGTAACCAATGGACATAGAACTATGATTAAACATACTAATTTGTTTGTTTTTTCAAGCTGAATTCAATGGTGAAATCCTAAATCGGATCACTTTAATTTTTCCATATGAAAAACGCAAAAAACCCATTTTTGGGGGGGTTTATCCCCCTTTACCCCCCCTTCCGGTGGTCCGATCCGGCTGGTCTACGAACTCGTCCAATTGATTACCACTTTACACGTCTGTACCAAATTACATAAAGATCGGACCATTTTTACGGCTGCTATCGTGCTAACAGACACATATACAGGGTGTTTCAGGATAAGTGTAAACAAATTCACCAGTCGATTCCTTACACCAAGACAAGAAAAAAATGTTATGTGAACATGGGTCCGAAAACTAGTTGTTTTGGAGTTATAGCCAAAAATTGATTTTTTTCAATTTTAAGTGTATTTATTGCACTTTTTTGCCTCTAGATTAAAACATTATGAAGATATTTTGATGAAATTTTCACAGTTAGATTGATTATGAAATTCCAAAGAAATATCATTACTTTTCAGTACTGAAATTTTAAATATGGCTTAGTAAAAGTTGTTGAAAAATAAAATTTTTCCAAAAAATTCAATGCCTCAAAAAATATTTTATTTTTGATTGCTTATGAAAGTTTTACTATTAAAGTATTTTGAATGCAACTTTCTCAAAAACTGTGGAATTTCATGGAGAACAAAATAATAACAACTTTTTTACATCTTCGCCTGTGACTTTTTATGTTATTAACCAAAATATTGGAAGATGACAAAAATCAGAAAGTAAATCATCAAAAGACCAGTCAGTCATAAACATTGCGTAGAGCCTGAGGAATTTTTTAGTATGATGATTTTTTATGAAATCTTCCGAGAACTGTCGATTGTAAAATTTAAGAAATCGAAAATCCCCAAAAATCCAAGCACAAGACCAACTACAGAAAATTATTCAAAATGGCGGCATTTTCCCTTCACATGATGGGCTGTGAACAGAAACTTGCTCCCTTCCCTTTTATTTATACATGTTATGTTTTTCAATGTTGGACTCCACAATAATTTTGCTTTGTAATGTACTTCATTTCGATTGATTTCCGTGGCTTACGGAAACAGTGCTGTCAACTCACTTAAAAACAGTAACAACGGAACAATACATACAAGACGAAACAACGAAAATGGAATATGATTAAACAAAATTAAACCCAATTGTGTTGTACTTTTTCAACAAGCATACATTCAATTTTTATCTTAAGCAATTTTTCAAACTGATTTCAGCATCGTATTCATCAAGTAATAATTCTCAATTACTGCTTACAAAATCTGGAATGAAAACTGGCTTTATCGAATTATTAAGGTAGTTTCTCTTCATACGTTAAGAGCTTTTATAAAATATTGCGGATCCAAGATTGCGGCCGTGATTGAGTAAATGCAGAAATCAATCAAAATAAAGTACATTACGAACCAAATATTATTGTGGTAGTCCGTTGAGAAACATAAAATGTACTAATAAAAAGGAAGGGAGTAAGTTTGTGTTCACGGCCTATCCTGTGGAGGGAAAATGCCGCCATTTTGAATAATTTTCTGTAGCGGGTCTTGAGCTTGGATTTTTGGGGATTCTGGATTTCTTAAATCTTACAATCGACAGTTATTGCAAGGTTTCATAAAAAAAACATCATACTAAAAAATTCCTCAGGCTCTATGCAATTTTGTTTGACTGGCTAGTCTTTCGATGATTCACTTTCTAATTTTTGACACCTTCCAATATTTTGGTTAATAACATAAAAAGTCACAGGCGAAGATGTAAACAAGTTGTTATTATTTTGTTCTCCTTGAAATTCCGCAGTTTTTGGGAAAGTTGCATTCAAAATACTTTAATAGTAAAAATTTCATAAGCAATCAAAAATAAAATATTTTTTGAGGCATTGAATTTTTTGGAAAAATTTTATTTTTCAACAACTTTTACTAAGCCATATTTAAAATTTCAGTACTGAAAAGTAATGATATTTCTTTGGAATTCCATAATCTATCTAACTGTGAAAATTTCATCAAAATATCTTCATAATCTTTTAATCTAGAGGCAAAAAAAGTGCAATAAATACACTTAAAACTGAAGAAAATCAATTTTTGGCTGTAACTCCAAAACAACCAGTTTTCGGACCCATGTTCACATAACATTTTTTTCTTGTCTTGGTGTAAGGAATCGACTGGTGAATTTGTTTACACTTATCCTGAAACACCCTGTATAGATATATACTGGGTGAGTCTCTACTGACTACATTAATTTTAACAGTTGATTCTACTTATCAAATGGAACACAAAAATGGATATAACCCCTTATCTGACTTGAACCGTTTAGGTGCAATGGCGTATTTTGTGCCTTTTTAAAATTACATGACTTTGTACTATTAGTTCGACAGTAAAACCAAAACAATGTATTTATGAGATATAAATTATTATCATTGGAAAGAGAATTAAATTCCCTTCAAATTAATCATAGTACCAAAGTAATAACTCCTTATAAAACGTTTATGAAATAACATTAAAGTTGAAAATTGTAGTTTTCAGAATTTTTCCTTTAAACTTCAAGGCTCAATTAAAGCAGTTAAATTTGCCGTTTTCTTATGTCCAATTACATAAAAACTTCCTTATTTATTTATGTTTAAAATGATGTATAAATATTAAGGGGTCATAAGGGGAGAAATTTGAGAATTTCTTTAGAATGTTGTCAAGGTACATTATCAGGATTGTCATCACTCGGTATTGGCTCTAAACACCAAATTTATTACTGTTTATTTGTCTCTTATTTCTTTACCAGCTGAATCTGTTGACTAAATCAGCTGACTGGGAATAAAAATAGTAGTAATCAGCTGATTTTTTAATTGTTTTATTGTAAAACTGTTTATTCATGTTCTTTTCAATTGTACACTACAAGTGAAACGTAGATGCCGTTATCATTATATCATTGTTGTTTCGAGTTGTTATGTCGTTTACAAATGAAGAATAGGTGGATATTATTGTGGTTTACGGGTTCTATGACTATAATGCGGCGGAATGCCGTTGCGAGTACCGTCGCCGCCGCGCCACTATCCAAACAGAAGGCTTCTGAATGAACGCAGGGGTCGTAAGTGTAAAAAATGTTGGGGTTTCATAAGAACGTTGTTAGAGTACATCATTATGATTCATCGCATTGGTTCTAAACACCAGATAAATTGCAGTAAATCAGTACTTTCTTTAACAGCTGAATCTGTCAACTAAATTAATAGATTGGGGATTCCAATAATTGTGAACAGCAGATGTTATATGAAAAATAAACACATCACTTATAATTTAAATATACTGTTTATATCTCATCCGTCAACCGGTTTTATCATTTTAGGAGATTTTCAAAGTATCCACCGTTTACCCTGATACACATGCAAAATATCTTCCTGAATTCCCTCACAGACGCCTTCAAGATCAGTTCATCAAGTAGAAGTTCACAAGCTGTCAAAATCCTGTTCCTTAACTCTTCTACATTTCGAAGTGGTATGCGAAAAACTTGTAATGAGGTGCCCCCAAACATAGTAGTCAAGGGGTATGAGGTCTGGAGACCACGGAGATCAAGCGATTGTTCCTCATCTTCCAATCCACATGTCTAATGTATCACTGACGTGCTGACGGACATCAACACTGAAGTGTGGGAGTGCTTCGTCTCCTTGGAAGATAATGCGCTGACGAAAATCCAAGTATTCAAGGAGCAACGGTGATGTTTCAGCAAGTAAGTCCAGGTACTAAATGCCATTTAAGGCGGTTCGAATGTCCTATGAGCCAGCTTACAAAGAGTCCGATCCAGACGTTTAATTTAAACCTTACATGATTAGAAGATTCGTGTACCAGGAACAGCGATGAACATTAACAAAGGTGCGTCCATTGAGAAGGCTTCTGTTTGGATAGCGGCGGCGACGGTTCTTGCGACGGCATTCCACTGCATTATAGTCACAGAACCCGTAAACCACAATAATGTCCAGCTATTCTTCATTTGTAAACGACATGACAACTCGAAACAACGATATCTATCATTAATGGCATCAGTGACGTTTTAGTTGTAGTGAACATTTGGAAAGAACATGAATAAACAGTTTTACAATAAAACAATTAAAAATCAGCTGATTATTACTATTTTATTCCAAGTCAGCTGATTTAGTCAACAGATTCAGCTGGTAAAGAAATAAGAGACAAATAAACAGTAATAAATTTGGTGTTTAGAGCCAATACCGAGTGATGATGACAATCCTGATAATGTACCTTAACAACATTCTAAAGAAATTCTTAAATTTCTCCCCTTATGACCCCTTAATAGTTTTACATCATTTTAAAAATAAATAAATAAGGAAGTTTTTTATGTAATTGGACATAAGAAAACGGCAAATTTAACTGCTTTAATTGAGCCTTGAAGTTTAAAGGAAAAATTCTGAAAACTACAATTTTCAACTTTAATGTTATTTTATAAACGTTTTATAAGGAGTTATTACTTTGGTACTATGTTTAATTTCAAGGGAATTTAATTCTCTTTCCAATGATAATATCTCATAAATACATTGTTTTGGTTTTTACCGTTGAACTAATAGTACAAAGTCATGTAATTTTAAAAAATCACAAAATACGCCATTGCACCTAAACGGTTCAAGTCAGATAAAGGGTTATATACATTTTTGAGTTCCATTTGATAAGTAGAATCAACTGTTAAAATTAATGTAGTCAGTAGAGACTCACCCTGTATATATATATATATATCTAAAAATCCAAACGAATGGTGTTTTTTGCTTCTGGGGGCCCCAAAACGAAAAGCTATCATGGTCTCGGACTTAGGTCTTACCATGAGACCTACGGTAATAGCTTCTTAACTATAGGGGAAATTCGCTAAAAATAGAGAAGTCCTCAAAACAAAAGGATATGAATATTAGATACTATAATGTTATGTAAAATAACTTATTCACTTGGAGAACTCACTTTTTATTCACAATTAAATGGTGTAACATGCCTTTAAAATTACGCAATTTATAACCCCGCTTACAAATAATTTATGACATTGTACATTTATATTGATGTAACAAAATCATTACTGTTCAATACCAAGAAAAAATTTGAAATAATCTCATGTATTTTATTGACTGACTGTATTGCAATTCATTTAGACTCGATTGTACGAATCAATAAAAACTTTCAGACTATAATAAATCCAGTACCATCACAGATATCATAATAATTTCATTTTTACAGGTACAAAATTACTGTGTAATGCGATTAACTTACATTTAAACATGGTAGTTCAGGTTTTCCGTGAAACTGTATAAGTTACATACTGATATTTTTTATTTGGACAATTAGCTTGACAAAACACATATTTACCGTACATACGCATAGTATTTTGAAAATGTCTGTGCATGTATGTGTCACTATTTGTACGAGTGGCGCTACTGGAGACAACACTTACACAAGACATGTCACGCCCAAAGCTTAAGTTTATAGAGCATCGTACACATCATAGACAAGATACATATTTTATTGATCTATAAATCACATTACGATATAAAATTGTACCGTATACCTGAGCGTAAAACAAACAGATATGATTTCACAGTTTAACTTGATAGGCTAAATATATACGTTTCTAACTTCGAGCACAGAGTACTTTTTATGTCCCTATCGAATTGTTAAAACTTGTCAAAATCCCCAATCTCCAATCAGTAGTCGACTTGTGGTTGAGAGCTGATGTTTTCTAAAATTCATCGTTGAGAATCCTTTGAAGTGGATTTATTCCTCGACAGGAGGTTTTTGTGATTCTGAGAGATGTCACAGAACTCACAGAAACATCCCGCCAGGGACGAGTTGTTCCTGCGGCCGCGGCGTGACGCTGGAGCCGCAGAGACGGCTAGTCATGTGACCGCACGGACACCGGCCACGATGTTGACTGGCTGCGTTGAGTATTGACGGTCGCTAAGGAAATATTAGGTCGCCATTATTAGTTATTGTCCAACCTCATAGTTCCTTTGCGACCATCAACTTCATCATCCAACATGCTGTGCTGCGTAGCCAAATAACGTCCTTCAATGTGTGCTTACAACCAGGTTACCATAGCCTAGTTTACATTTGTATGTAATTGTAGCCTCATTTTTGAACGCACAACGTTCGTCAAAGATATACCACGTCGGTCGACCTTATATGCACATAATTTTACTGTGTTTCAAGTTTAGTTACTGTATGATGATTAGCTAATATAATATAAATCAAAAAGCGGTTCAGGGACTTTTTTAGTCCTGGGACTACTATTAGTCTGGGTGTAGACTTTTTTAATCCAAAAATTAAAAACTTTAGGGAGAACTATGAACAATGACATGTTTAATTTTGGATTTCTACTTTTCTTGAGTGTTTGGTAAATAAAACAATAAAATTCATTGGATCTTTTCCGATGTGTGTCAGCAATCCTAAAATATGTTCTATAATATTGTAATGAAACAAATACCTCATACCTTTATTCTGGAGGCCATTAGGCGACAATATCACTGATAATTTGTTGAAATAAGTCTTTATCCTTATTCCGCCGACGCCACGAAAATTCACACAAATATGAGAGTCAATCAGAGCGCTGCGTACCGCATTGAACTTTATTCCGATGTTTTGCAAGCCACCAGTTACTTTCTACCGTTTGTGTGTGGGCACCGGAGCTTTAGGTTAGGTTAGGTTAGGTAACCCAACCTAACCTAAATTCTGGTACAACTATTATGTTGGATTAGGTATATAACTTTTATTAAAAACATCATGACAGCTTGGTAAAATGTTTCTGATTAAGCATAGCCGCGAAAGGCCTCACGAAAAAAAATAATTTAAATATACATAAAATTAAAAAAAACTTGAATAACTTCAATTTTATATTTTCATACAAATTTAATTATCTTATCCATATCGAACTTACCTACATATCTTATTCATGCAACTGATGTAAATAGACAGTGGTATTTATTACTATATTTTTTATCAAAAACAACATGAATTTTTGTGTAACAGTAGACAAGTAAAACTAGGCTGAAAACTAATCTAATATCAACCACATAACAATACAAAAAATAAACATTAAAAATATATGTTTCCCCCACCTACTATGTTTAGACGCTTTTTACACCTTGTGATGGGTGAGTAAAATACGCTCCTATCGGGAGTAAAGTGATTACTTTGTCTTCAACGTGAAAATTTACTACAAACTGTGCCTCCTGAAGTTGTCACCCTCGCAAGCTCGGGCGCCAACATTTTCACTCGTGAGACAAGGTTGTTCTTTACTCACTCAACACACAAGTAACTATTTTATGTCACATGTCATACACGGCAATAAAAGTTATAGTACATTTCATACTGACATTTAGAAATTATATTAAAATAAAAACAGTCGCACAAAATGATTTTTATCCTTCTGATGGTGACTATTTATGAGTTAATACCATTTCAGACAAAAATTTCCGTCGTCATACGTATAGACTTAGAATGAAATAAATTGAAACAATAAACACCGATGGTAAAATTATTGCCAACAATAATTTTGCTCAATGCATCCTAATTGGGGAGGGGTTATTATATTGATGATTATTTAAATATTAATGAGTTAATGCCATTTGAAACAAACAATTCTGTGGTCATGAATATATCAATGAAAGATAAATAAGTATATAACAATAAATACCTAAAATAAAATTGTTGCCTACAATAACTTTGCACAATACATCCTAACACATTGTGAAATTGCCTGACTCTGATTGGATATGTACAAAAAATAGACTTTTACAGTAATGTCTTATATTATTAAGTCTTCAACTAAAACCATGCGCCCGACTAAAGGTATTTTACTAATGTATTACAATTTACTTTAAAGCTTGTATATGTAAAATAGTTGAGGTAGCACAAGTAGAGAGTCTCAGATTATTCAACCTGTTGGTGATCGTAATATTGTACAACCAAAGACACCAAGACACAAGACCAAGTCATTGTACAACCAAAGACCCTTAACCGGGCATGATAAGAATTTCAGCTTCACCATTATTTTACAGCCTCCTCATCTTAATTCTTTCTCGATTCGATACAAGACATTAAGATTTTAAACACACCATGAAGCCTCGATATAGGCAACGTGCTTTATTGATGACCACAAGAAAGCAAGTATGTTAGAGCCTCGGAGATTATGTAAAATTAGTTACATGGGCCTAATAAATTGAAGAAGCAAGCAATGTGGCAATTTTTTCTTTCAAAAAATCACCTGTGAACCTATTACAAACACGATATAAAAGCATTATTGATTCATAAAATTATAAGAACCGAAATACCAGAGATTCGGGGTGAAACTAGAGCTGACAAGGTGACGAACCCCCTTCACTTGGGCGAATATCGAACCTCAAGAACCTGGTAAACCAGCTTTATTGATTCATGACAACAATATAGCAAGTATACCAGGGTCTCAGGATCGTTTTACGACTATTGTAGAAATGATGAGAACGAACTACTACCTGGGTGTGATGTCGCTGTGAATCATCTTAATCTAAAGTGAACTCACAACAGCATCCACCAAGGTAGGCGACTCTGAGCAGGCTGGCAGTCCCCCGCCGGCGACCAAGTCTGGAGTGTGGTCCATACCAAGCAGGAACTGGAGACACGACGTACAGCATCCACCAAGGTAGCCGACTCTGAGCAGGCTGGCAGTCCCCCGACGGTGACCAAGTCTGGAGTGTGGTCCATACCAAGCAGGAACTGGGGACACGACGTACAGCATCCACCAATGTAGGCGACTCTGAGCAGGCTGGCAGTCCCCCGCCGGCGACCAAGTCTGGAGTGTGGTCCATACCAAGCAGGAACTGGGGACACGACGTACAGCATCCACCAATGTAGGCGACTCTGAGCAGGCTGGCAGTCCCCCGACGGCGACCAAGTCTGGAGTGTGGTCCATACCAAGCAGGAACTGGAGGCACGACGTACAGCATCCACCAAGGTAGGCGACTCTGAGCAGGCTGGAAGTCCCCCGCCGGCGACCAAGTCTGGAGTGTGGTCCATACCAAGCAGGAACTGGAGACACGACGTACAGCATCCACCAAGGTAGGCGACTCTGAGCAGGCTGGAAGTCCCCCGCCGGCGACCAAGTCTGGAGTGTGGTCCATACCAAGCAGGAACTGGAGACACGACGTACAGCATCCACCAAGGTAGGCGACTCTGAGCAGGCTGGCAGTCCCCCGACGGCGACCTGGAGTGTGGTCCATACCAAGCAGGAACTGGAGACACGACGTACAGCATCCACCAAGGTAGGCGACTCTGAGCAGGCTGGCAGTCCCCCGACGGCGACCTGGAGTGTGGTCCATACCAAGCAGGAACTGGAGACACGACGTACAGCATCCACCAAGGTAGGCGACTCTGAGCAGGCTGGCAGTCCCCCGACGGCGACCAAGTCTGGAGTGTGGTCCATACCAAGCAGGAACTGGAGACACGACGTACAGCATCCACCAAGGTAGGCGACTCTGAGCAGGCTGGCAGACCCCCGACGGCGACCAAGTCTGGAGTGTGGTCCATACCAAGCGGGAACTGGGGACACGACGTACAGCATCCACCAAGGTATAGGCGACTCTGAGCAGGCTGGCAGTCCCCCGACGGCGACCAAGTCTGGAGTGTGGTCCATACCAAGCAGGAACTGGGGACACGACGTGCAGCATCCACCAAGGTAGGCGACTCTGAGCAGGCTGGCAGTCCCCCGACGGCGACCAAGTCTGGAGTGTGGTCCATACCAAGCAGGAACTGGAGACACGACGTACAGCATCCACCAAGGTAGGCGACTCTGAGCAGGCTGGCAGTCCCCCACGGCGACCAAGTCTGGAGTGTGGTCCATACCAAGCGGGAACTGGGGACACGACGTACAGCATCCACCAAGGTAGGCGACTCTGAGCAGGCTGGCAGTCCCCCGACGGCGACCAAGTCTGGAGTGTGGTCCATACCAAGCGGGAACTGGGGACACGACGTACAGCATCCACCAAGGTATAGGCGACTCTGAGCAGGCTGGCAGTCCCCCGACGGCGACCAAGTCTGGAGTGTGGTCCATACCAAGCAGGAACTGGGGACACGACGTGCAGCATCCACCAAGGTAGGCGACTCTGAGCAGGCTGGCAGTCCCCCGCCGGCGACCAAGTCTGGAGTGTGGTCCATACCAAGCAGGAACTGGAGACACGACGTACAGCATCCACCAAGGTAGGCGACTCTGAGCAGGCTGGCAGTCCCCCACGGCGACCAAGTCTGGAGTGTGGTCCATACCAAGCGGGAACTGGGGACACGACGTACAGCATCCACCAAGGTAGGCGACTCTGAGCAGGCTGGCAGTCCCCCGACGGCGACCAAGTCTGGAGTGTGGTCCATACCAAGCGGGAACTGGGGACACGACGTACAGCATCCACCAAGGTATAGGCGACTCTGAGCAGGCTGGCAGTCCCCCGACGGCGACCAAGTCTGGAGTGTGGTCCATACCAAGCAGGAACTGGGGACACGACGTGCAGCATCCACCAAGGTAGGCGACTCTGAGCAGGCTGGCAGTCCCCCGCCGGCGACCAAGTCTGGAGTGTGGTCCATACCAAGCAGGAACTGGAGACACGACGTACAGCATCCACCAAGGTAGGCGACTCTGAGCAGGCTGGCAGTCCCCCACGGCGACCAAGTCTGGAGTGTGGTCCATACCAAGCGGGAACTGGGGACACGACGTACAGCATCCACCAAGGTAGGCGACTCTGAGCAGGCTGGCAGTCCCCCGACGGCGACCAAGTCTGGAGTGTGGTCCATACCAAGCAGGAACTGGAGACACGACGTACAGCATCCACCAAGGTATAGGCGACTCTGAGCAGGCTGGCAGTCCCCCGACGGCGACCAAGTCTGGAGTGTGGTCCATACCAAGCAGGAACTGGAGACACGACGTACAGCATCCACCAAGGTAGGCGACTCTGAGCAGGCTGGCAGTCCCCCACGGCGACCAAGTCTGGAGTGTGGTCCATACCAAGCGGGAACTGGGGACACGACGTACAGCATCCACCAAGGTAGGCGACTCTGAGCAGGCTGGCAGTCCCCCACGGCGACCAAGTCTGGAGTGTGGTCCATACCAAGCAGGAACTGGGGACACGACGTTCAGCATCCACCAAGGTATAGGCGACTCTGAGCAGGCTGGCAGTCCCCCGACGGCGACCAAGTCTGGAGTGTGGTCCATACCAAGCAGGAACTGGAGACACGACGTACAGCATCCACCAAGGTAGGCGACTCTGAGCAGGCTGGCAGTCCCCCACGGCGACCAAGTCTGGAGTGTGGTCCATACCAAGCGGGAACTGGGGACACGACGTACAGCATCCACCAAGGTATAGGCGACTCTGAGCAGGCTGGCAGTCCCCCCACGGCGACCAAGTCTGGAGTGTGGTCCATACCAAGCGGGAACTGGGGACACGACGTGCAGCATCCACCAAGGTAGGCGACTCTGAGCAGGCTGGCAGTCCCCCGACGGCGACCAAGTCTGGAGTGTGGTCCATACCAAGCGGGAACTGGGGACACGACGTACAGCATCCACCAAGGTAGGCGACTCTGAGCAGGCTGGCAGTCCCCCACGGCGACCAAGTCTGGAGTGTGGTCCATACCAAGCAGGAACTGGGGACACGACGTTCAGCATCCACCAAGGTATAGGCGACTCTGAGCAGGCTGGCAGTCCCCCGACGGCGACCAAGTCTGGAGTGTGGTCCATACCAAGCAGGAACTGGAGACACGACGTACAGCATCCACCAAGGTAGGCGACTCTGAGCAGGCTGGCAGTCCCCCACGGCGACCAAGTCTGGAGTGTGGTCCATACCAAGCGGGAACTGGGGACACGACGTACAGCATCCACCAAGGTATAGGCGACTCTGAGCAGGCTGGCAGTCCCCCCACGGCGACCAAGTCTGGAGTGTGGTCCATACCAAGCGGGAACTGGGGACACGACGTACAGCATCCACCAAGGTATAGGCGACTCTGAGCAGGCTGGCAGTCCCCCCACGGCGACCAAGTCTGGAGTGTGGTCCATACCAAGCGGGAACTGGGGACACGACGTACAGCATCCACCAAGGTATAGGCGACTCTGAGCAGGCTGGCAGTCCCCCCACGGCGACCAAGTCTGGAGTGTGGTCCATACCAAGCGGGAACTGGGGACACGACGTACAGCATCCACCAAGGTATAGGCGACTCTGAGCAGGCTGGCAGTCCCCCCACGGCGACCAAGTCTGGAGTGTGGTCCATACCAAGCGGGAACTGGGGACACGACGTACAGCATCCACCAAGGTAGGCGACTCTGAGCAATCTGGCAGTCCCCCCACGGCGACCAAGTCTGGAGTGTGGTCCATACCAAGCAGGAACTGGGGACACGACTTTCAAAACTCGTGTCTCTGAAGATAAAGAGACAAAATGTACCTGAAGATACAATCCATGTATACCATTTGAGTGAATAAATGAAGATGCGCGTGGTCCAGTTAAATCGATTAGCGATCGATGTTAGCAATAGCCATTCAAGAACTTTTCACAGAAACGTTCGTTTCTATTGAACGTTTCTGTGCAAAGCTCTTGAATGACCATCTGTTGTTGAACGTTTCTATTCATTTCTAAAGTTTTGTTGGAGCATTGTCATTGTCACAGAAGATTAAGACACTGAACAACGCTCCGAAATTCATTAGTTCATTTTGGAGCGTTGTTCAGTGTCTTAATCTTCTGTGACATAGGGTTTAATCCCGGCGAGACTGGACCCTCTGTGATCGCTAGAGTCCATCTAGTCACACGTGACCCACTGTATGTGACCGCGAGTGTCCATCTAGTCACACGTGACCCACTGTATGTGACCGCGAGTGTCCATCTAGTCACACGTGACCCACTGTATGTGACCGCGAGTGTCCATCTAGTCACACGTGACCCACTGTATGTGACCGCGAGTGTCCATCTAGTCACACGTGACCCACTGTATGTGACCGCGAGTGTCCATCTAGTCACACGTGACCCACTGTATTTGACCACACGGACACCAGCGGCCACGAACGGTCCCCATGCTGTGGTCGTGTCGTCGGTCTCCAAGGAAATATGACTCCGGCAACATAGTTGTTGTCAGAAGTCATGGTTCCTTAGCGACCAACAACAACATTCTCGTTGTTTAATGTTGAGTAATTAATAACTTATAATTAATTAGTATAAGAAACTTGTCACGTTGAGAAAAAAAGTTCAAAGTTTTATATGATACAAATTATAAATTACTTTTCACAATCCAATCTATTTTAAACAATAAATAAATATTATATTATAAACAGGACAGAAGGATGACAGTATAGCAATAACTTCATCGGGTTCGCCATATTTCGATACACCGAGGCACAAATTTAAATACACTAGTAAACCTGTTGCTCGAAATCGAGCAATTGTTATGTATTGATTTGGAAATAAAAATAATTATGGTTCAGTATTCTAGAACTATTTTATTAATTATATGGTTGAACTTCCTGTTATACTGAAATTTTTTACAAAAGCTTTTTAAAACTAAATTTTTGGTGAATACTCAGTCATCTTTAAGGAGATGTCCATGTTTCGCGGCCCTAAGTAGCGTATGACCCGTCTTAATCTCAAACCGAAGTAAATGGTTCAATAAATGTTCAACATTTGGTGACAGTCGTTAACTCTTTTTTGGAGTGGTAACAGTACACTCTTCCAAATAATGACTTTTCACTTTAAAAGGGTGGCACAATTTGGGCTCTGTCAAAGAGTGAAAAAGGCACTCTCAAAGAGTGAGTATTCACTCTTTGTATTTTAGAGTGTAATTGCTGCAACGGAGATTAGTGGTCTGTTTGAGAACAGTTGCTCAGTAGTACTGCCATGACACTTCTAAAAACATCACACAAGCGTCCTAATATACAATTTTTGTTTAACACTGAATATATCACATAATGTGTGTCCCAAAAGTCCCGGAACGGTTAATATCTCTTAAAGTAGGCCAGATATCAAAACAATATTTTGCATACCTTTTAGTACTAAAAAAAAATACTTTTTGATGTATGTGTCATTTCTGCCCCTGCCCCCAAAATTGGATTTTGGGGGGGTAGCCCCAAAATTTTTAATATAAACCCCCATCGTGCGACTGCTTATTTTAAAGGGCTTATTAAAATAAACACAATGCTGCAAACCGGAGGTCGATATCATGCTCCAGTCCAAAATGGCAGCCATTCAAAAATTAAAAAATGCTGTCCGTCAATTAAAATTGAGTATTTTCTGTGTTTGGCAATTCACATTTAAATCGAATAAGAACCACCATAACACAATTTAACTGCTTAAAAGATACAAAAATAATAATTTCTTGTTGTCATCATCTAGGCTCAACCCTCCAAAATGGTTTTGGGGGGGTGGGGGTTTGTCCAACCAATTCTAATATCAACTCACATCGCATGACCACTCATTTTAATTTGCTGAGTTAAAAAAATAAGCCAAAGCTTGTTTTAATCAAATTTCAAAAAAGTTACCTCACTTGTAATAAATAAATGAATTTTGTTAGTGTCAAAATTATTTAACTAACATACTTATAGATATCCGCCTTAATGCGACCTTGGGCTCAGCGGCAAAGGTCTATACCTGCGGAGGGTCGCCTATGCGTTACCTTTTAGAAAAACCCCCATACATGAAGTACCAAATATTTGCCACAAAAATAACAAAATTTTTAAAAATTTCATTAAAACAAGCTTTGGTTTATTTTTTACTCATTCAGCATATTAAAACGAGTGGTCATACGATGTGAGCTGATATTGGAATTGGTTGGAAAACCCCCCACCCCCCAAAAACAATTTTGGAGGGTTGTGCCTTGATGATGACAAGAAATTATTATTTTTGTATCTTTTAAGTGTTAATATGTGTTCTGGTGGTTCTTATTCGATTTAAATGTGGATTACCAAACACAGAAAATACTCAATTTAATTGACGGACAGCATTTTTTAATTTTTGAGTGGCTGCCATTTTAGACTGGAGCATGATATCGACCTCCGGTTTGTGGCATTGTGTTTCTTTTAACAAGCCCTTTAAAATAAGCAGTCGCACGATGGAGGTTTACATTTAAAATTTTGGGGCTAGCCCCACAAATTCCAATTTTGGGGCCAGGGGCAGAAATGACACATACATCAAAAAGTAGTTTTTTTTTAGTATACTAAAAGGTATGCAAAATATTGTTTTGATATATGGCTTACTTTAAAAGATATTAAACCGTTCCGGGACTTTTGGGACACACAGTATACTATTTTAGTTTAGTTGCTAAAATGCATTTTGACCCTAAACCTGGAAATGAGATCCTCCCAAAGTTTTTTGTTGATTTCTGTCTCTTCAAGACCTACATAATTCAGATCTGCCGGGTGCCACTTTGTCACCCTTGAGCAAATTCAAATATCCAAGATGGCGGCCAAGATGGCTTAAAACAGTATAATTTTTAAAAAAAGTTTCCTAACTGTATTTTTACGTGCATTTTTCGAGATATTGACCAACGCCTATCATCTTTGGGTGGCTAATCCTATATTTTGACAAGATAATATTTTTCGGCCGCCATATTGGGTCCGCCATATTGGATATCAACTTAATTTTTTTATGTAAAAGAATTTTAAGTTAAAAAAATTTTGTGACACATCATTATGAACTAGATTTTTACGCTGATTACAATGCTGAAATCCGTTTTTGAAAATATGCATCCGTTAAAAAGATATACTCAAATAAAATTGTATCCCTATACATTTCTTATGGACGTTCCGTATTTTCAATATTTTTGGGATTGATTTCCTGATACTTCTCTCATTATAATTAAGATATGTTGTTCGTTTTGGTCTTAAAATACTCAGTGAAATACCGGCTTTCATTTGAGATATCAATTATCAACATCGGACGAGTGACAGATGAGCTATAAGGCTCAATTTAAGTTAAAAATCAATTTTTCAGAAATCTTTTTTGTCAAGTATTAATACTTCCAGTTTTAAATGAGGTATTAAATTCATTTTGGTCTTAAATCACTCAGTAAACTATCAGCTCTCAAGTAAGCTGACTCTCAATAAGATCGGACTAAAGATTATGTGACTTTATGAGCTTTCACTCAACATAAATTTGTTTTACTTACATAATTTTACATTAATTTAAGGATTTCTCTAGTTTCAAAGAAGACTCAAACGTCGTAAAGGTCTTAATTGTAGATTATTGGCTTTCATTTGAGTCAAAAATTATTTTAAAAAATTGAGTTTCAGGAGAGTTGTGGTTCTAAAACCCATTAAAAATAAAAATAAAATTTAGACATTTTCGTTTATATAAAGACTCATGTCTCCAGTTCCAGGAAAGGTCTGGATTTCTGGATATTTTTAAAAGACTCAGTAAAATATCAGCTTTGATTTGAGACCGTGATAATTTAATTCAAACAAGTTCGGGGTGAGTTACAATTCACTATTAAGCGTCAAATTTAAAAATAACTAATCTTATTGTCGTAATGAGCCTTAAAATTAGTTTACAGCTTAACCAATTTCACGTATCAATATTTTAAATAAAAGCCGACATATCACTGCGTATTTTAAGATCAAAATTAACTAAATACCTTATTTAGAACCAGATATATACATACGTGATTAAAAACAAATTTCAGAAAAATTGATGTTTTAATTACATTTAGCCTTATAGCTCATCTGTCACTTGTCCGATGTTGATGATTGATATCTCAAATGAAACCCGGTATTTCACTGGGTATTTTAAGACCAAAATGAACTACATATCTTTATTATAATGAGAGATAGCAGGAAAATAATCCCAAAAAAATATTGAAAATACGAAACGTCCATTTAAAGAAATGTATAGGTATAAATTTTTATTTGTGCATATCTTTTTAATGAATGCATATTTTCAAAAACGGATTTCAGTTTTGTAATCAGCGTAAAAATCTAGTTCATATTGATGCGTCACAACACCATCTTTACATTGTTAATATCCAATATGGCGGCCGAAAAATATTATCTTGTAAAAATATAGGATTAGCCACCAACGATGGTAGGCGTTGGTCAATGTCTCAAACAATGCACGTAAAAATTGCAGTGAGGAAACTTTTTTAAAACATTATACGGTTTTAAGCCATCTTGGCCGCCATCTTGGATGTTTGAATTTGCTCAAGGGTGACAAAGTAGCACCCGGCAGATCTGAATTATGTAGGTCTTGAAGAAACAGAAATCAACAAAAAACTCCGGGTGGACCTCACTTCCAGGTTTTTTCAACTGCAACAGACTACAATACATCAAATTTAACAACAGTTACAATTTACAAACTAATTTATTTTATTGTATGATGTATAAAATATTGTAAGAAAATTAATCCTCTTTCACCTTTATATAATACAAACACTAAATTACATTTTACACTTTACACAAAAATCTACTTGCAGTGTCAAATGTTATAAGTGTTTACCTTAATATGTGTAAACCCTAAAAATAAACATATGAACAACCATGTACTACAGGACTGATTGTCTATTCCAACTATACGTCCCTCAGTGAAACAGTACTATTTTATTTATTGCATCGTTGTTTTTCTTGCATTGTTGGTGCTCTTGCATTGTTGTTTTTTGCCTGTCGGAAATGTTCCCATCACTGTTAACAATGCAATGTTGTTTTGTTTATTGCATTGTTGACGGTGATGGGAACATTTTCGACAGGCAATTGCAAATCTACATGACGGTGACCACCTCTCGTGATCATGCATTGGGTCGTCTCCTTCCACACCGCAGAACGCACACCTGATGACGCACAAGTGTGAAGGCTGCAGCTGGGTTCTTTTACATGAAGCGAGAACATGGTAATAGAACCCAGCTGCAGCCATCACACTTGGGCTCAAGAAAGTAACCGGCCAATTTTCAAAACTCTTCAATCGTTCCCTCTCATAATGAAACAGTGATGTATCTTCGGGTACGTTCAGTCCATAAATACCATTGAGTGAATCGATGAAGATGCGCTTGTTCCAGCTAAATCGTGTCTGTGAAAAACTCTTGAATGACCATTCTCTAACACGGTGTTCATTTTGGAGCGTTGTTCCAAACTCAGTGGAAAACAGTCCTTTTGATTTCTCAAGACACTGGTCTTGAGAAATCAAAAGGACTGTTTTCCACTGAGTTTACAGCGTTATATGGTGGCATCAGAGAAGCGTCGTAGTTGCGAGGAGAATGGTTATCCTTAAGCCTAGTTAAGTAAATCAAAAATCTAGTTTAATAAATCTAGTTTAATAACACCAAAAATCGTCCACGATTATAATCTATGAAAACCCTCATCTTAAGACTAGGCAGATGTGCGCTAATCAAACGTGATTCCCCTAAATATTACAAGCCGTGTGAAACCAAAACGGGAACCGGACAATTGGCAAAGATTGGCCGAGCGGAGAAGGGACCCTTAATGAGCTACCTCTTGGCTAGGCGCTTTGGCCAAACTACCTGATATGGGGGAGGGGAAGAGAGAGAAGTAAGTCTCGTGGTGGGTGACACGATTCTTCCAGGAAGTGATGACAGGGCGGCGGAGGGGCATTTGCAGCCGGCTTCCAGCGGTCTTCGCAATGGCCCGAGATACAATCACTTGCCCACTCGCTCAGTGTAGACTACATTACTACCTAAATATTATCATTATTGAAGATTGCTTGTCACTTTGGTTAAATCCTATCTTTGCTCAAAAGCAAGTTTTGTATTCCTTTTCATTAAGACTTCAGTTGGAATCCCTGCATTTATCATCAATAAAATGTAATTCTATAAAGTTTAAATACATAATTTATTTGCACTAATTTCACATTGATCAATTTGTCAGTAAATGTAAGGTCCATTTGTAAAATACTTACTATATTATTTGTATTAAAAACCTCAATAAAATAATTTAAGATCAATTGATTGAATTTCCAGTTAAGGTTAATCCAATTCTCATTATTAATTCCTAGCCGACTTAAAAAAAATAGCGGCACATGCAATGTTTACCTCTTATTGAAGCTACTAAAGCTATTCATAAACACATGGAAAATAATCTATATATTAAAAAAATTTGGTTTTTCTTTTCCGAGTCCGTTCGGCTCTCCTACTCAACCGATTTTCATGATTGAGGTCTTAAATTAAAGGTATGCACGAGCAGATTTGCCATCAACCATCCGCAGTCATTTATCTGCCGTATCACTTAAGTTATGCACAAAAACAACTTCCTCCCTGTAAGGAGACGCTACAAGTCGGTCCGTGCCGAGGTCCGTCCGCGCTATCTACCGACCTAATCCAATCCGTCCGCTGTATCCAGTACTCAGTCCGTGCGACCTGTCAAACTTCAGTCCACCGTGAGTGATGTGTTTAAAGTCGGCCAGCCTATAGCGTGTTGGCAGCCCACCTCCTTCACGCCATCGAAACCGCCCCTTCTTTCTCCACTCCACCCTCCTTTCCTGGTATTCGCAGGTTTGCCATTTAGCTACGAAATAATTATCGTATCCTGGTAAAGCTTATGATGTTAGGGTTTTCATTAGGGGTGTGCGAGTATTCGAGAATCGAGATTTTTTCGAGCCGAGTATACACTACTCGACTCCACTCGACTTATTGCAAAATACTCGAAAGTTCGAGCCGAGTAGTTAATCCCCCCGTTTACCCAAAATCGGTAGGTGCGAAAGAATATTACGGCCATTTTTCACAATGCCAATCCATCTTTAACGAATATAACTGAATCCTCGTTTGTTATACTTGAAGTAAAAGGTTCTTTTTAGCGTTTAAAGACACATACATTTTTATATCACTCTATCTTTTCTATAGAGTTATTTCTAAGTTTGAAGTTATTTATTATTACATCTCTTAAAAAAATATTTTTGTTATATTTTAGAAACCATTCCAAATAAATAAAAACATAGTTTTTTTGTTGACAGTTACATGAATAAAAATGTACCTGTGTGAATAACTCAAAGGAAATATTTTAATCATGAATTGAGTCAGGTATTGAGTCAGGTAATTGGTCATGACTTATATTCAGTGTTTTCATTTAATTTCAAAACCCAGGTAAGCCTTAAAAAAGTTAGGCTTGAAAAATATATCATATCAAGAATTATTGTGAGTTTAAGTAAAAGGTTTTCTTTCTTTTTTTGGTATCATTTATTTGTATATATGCTCTGAGTTCAGTAACTCTTTTAAGTTTAATTACCACAAAATTCTAATTTTTATTTGAGCAAAGATGGTAATTTTTTGCCATTATGTAGAAACATGACGACTATTATATCAAACTTTTAAAAAATTCGACCCGAAAAAAGCTCGAAACTCGCGGGTATTTTTCAAAACTCGACTCGAATTCAAAAATCACTACTCGCACACCCCTAGTTTTCATACATATTGAGTGAATAATGTGAAAATTCTAAACTGGTGGGTGGCATCTTGGTTTATCAGGATCTGCTAAACTGCAACAAGGAATTACAAATTCCAACAATTACGGCTCTCATCTCAAAATTAATTATAAGGATTAACAATACACCTCAACATCTATCTGAAGACACCTCTCCTCGACCTAGTCCTTTTTTTAATATTTAGACTATATATACATTGCAGTACCTCGTTACGGTATCTTAAAAGTATTGAATTAATAGGATACACATTTTATTAACCTATTTTTAAGTACATTGTGTTGTTGGCGTGTCTTTCTTGTGCGAGCCCATAATGTAAGAATGCCTCTCCCAATTCCCTCCTAACTTTCTGTATATTTAATCATTTACTTTTTCAATGATTTTTATTCTGGTTCTTAGATTATTCACAGAATGAGTAACAAAAAAGAGAAAACACAATGATTGGGCTCGCTTTGTTTGAAGACACCCTGTAATTAAAATAAAAATTACCAGCAGCCCGCGTCACTTCGTGACTTAAAAACAACTTGGTAAAATAGGCTTTAGTTTCATGTTGACTATGTAAAGTTTTGCAGCGTAAAGTACCTGCCAACAAGGAAAAGTGTGAATATCTGTGATTTTTTAAATTTTCTAGACTAATTCTTTGTCTCTTAGTACTCCTATAAAATTGCCAGTAGTTGAACTTCTCATGAGGCAAACTATAAAAATAACTTATAACTTTAGACTTGAAACTTAAAAATAGGAAAGAAATTCCTCATAGAATTTGAGAATTTTATTTATTACATCTGCTTTAAAAGTGTCTATGTATACTTTATACACTTGGAAATTTCGACAGTACAACAACATTCATTTTGTGTAAAAAAGGGGGTTTCTTTACATCGATCTTCATTGCTTGGCGCATCTTCATGTCTCTGTTTTAGAGTTTCTTTTCAAAAGTATTGAATCTTTATGTTAATTCCAGTGATTCAACAAAACTTCTACGCGTCAGTTTCTTGCATTCATCTTTGATAGGTCTTAACAACAAACGGTAACAAGGTGGACAAACCACTGATTACATAGCTCAAATCGCTGATCAACTGTATGTTGATGAACTAATCTCTAAATAACATCTACTAGGGACCCCACGCGCAAATTGCGCATTTTAATATTGTGTTCGTTTGTGAGAAACTATAACCTAAAATTCGAAAAAATTAATTACCTTCTTTAAATTCACAATTATTAAAAAGTTAACCTGTTTAAACTTGAAATTGAAATGTTACTTTTTTTAGAAGTTTAGCTGGGAAAACATACACTCATATTGTCCATCGTTCCCACACTATTTATTTGAATTTGATTGTCTTCTGGAAATAACTTCGCCCAACACTAGGATACCGCATGTGATTTTCACGTTTGCCCTTAAATCCTTAAGTCGCTGAAAGTATATAGGTATACAGCAGTACAATGTCGCTCTGCTGTTCAATATTTGTCTCTTAGCAGTTATCTGTTCTTGCCGAAGGTTACGCTTGTTTCCCCTGATCCCTCTAATCTTGTCTTCTCTATTTTCTCTTTGGATTCTTCTTTTAGCGAATTTCCCCTAGAGGAAGAAGCTATTACCGTAGGTCTCATGGTAAGACCTAAGCCCCCGACCATGTTAACTTTTCGTTTTAGGGCCCCCAGAAGCAAAAAACACCATTCGTTCGAAATTTTATATATATATATACATATATGTGTGTGTGTGTCTGTGAGCACGATAGCGGCCGTAAAAATGGTCCGATCTTAATGAAATTTGGTACAGACATGTAAAGTGGTAATCCCTCGGACGAGTTCGTAAACCAGCCCGATTGGACCACCGGAAGGGGGGGTAAAGGGGGATAAACCCCCCCAAAAATGGGGTTTTTGAGTTTTTTACATAGAAAAATAAAATCTACCGAATTTTTGATGGCACCATTGAATTCAGCTCAAAAAAACAAACAATTTTGTATCTTGAATCACTGCTCTATGTCCATTGGTTACCGAGATATTGAAAGTGGTAAACACAGTACGTTGTCCCAATGTTAACCTTATGGAAAATAAGTAAAATTCTATATCTCGGTTATTTCTCAACATATATAGATAAAACTTGGTAAATAGCTTCTTCTAGTTCAGATCTAATAAATAATGAATTGAAACCACCCAGTTTTAATATACCTGTAGCAGCAAACCTGCATACTCATTCCCTATGTTATTCTTATGGAGCTTACAAAAACATGTCAAATCTCGCTATGCTGGATTGAAATATGTTATTTTGGATTTGAAATTCGCTGAGTTTGCAGGTCTGCTGCAACGGGGGTATTTTCTTTTTCAGGATTCATAAATCGTCTTACAGGCCGAATAATGTAATAATTTCCTTTTATAAATATACCTAGCTGGATAAAACTTTGAATATTCAAGAAAACTATCGTCAAATGGAAATAAAAATAATGTGAATGTTCATTTGAAATGTTGTAAATGAATAAAATTAATAATTTACAACATTTGAAACATGTCGATATACACATCATACCATAGCACTGCTATAAAATTGCCAATTGTCTCATGAGGCAAACTTTTAAAAATAACTTGTAACTTTAGACTTGAAAATTCAATATGGGTAAGGGATTCACCACAGAATTGGAGAAGTTTATTTATTTCATCTGCTTTAAAATGTCTATGTATACTTTCTACACTCGGAAATTTCGACAGTGCAACAACATCCATTTTGCATGAAAAGGGGGTTGGTTTACATCGATCTTCATTGCTTGTCGCATCTTCATGTCTCTGTTTTAGAGTTTTCTTTTCAAAAGTATTGAATCTTTAAGTTAATTCCACAAAACATCTACGCGTCAGTTTCTTGCATTCATCTTTGATGGGTCTGAACAACAAACGGTAAGAAGATGGACAAACCACTGATCTACTGATGAACTAATCTCTAAATAAAATTTATTAAATAGCCTTTCGTCGAAAAACAAATTATTTTAATAAATAGTCGACAGCCGATGGCAACTAACAGTTTATCTTGAGACGTGAACCAGTTTAACGTGGGACCTGGCGTGATCAGTTTTGCCAATCAATTACGAACTGGTTTAATGATTATTTCAACGATCGTATAACTATCATATTATAACTATTGGGAGGCGCTTAAAAGTATGACTTCCTCAGGATGCTATTCCTTTTGAAGAGTCCGGCGTTGAAGTGAAGGGGTGGATGATTCACCTTAAGTATCTTCCTATTTATTGCTAATTTACAAAATACACAACTTGTGAATCTGTCTTCTATATTATTAAACGAATTTCTGGGATTTTGTACAGAGCATTTGGACCTCTGGAAATTAATTTTTCTATACATATTTGGTATCTAATTAAAGTTTTTACTCTCTAGACGTCCCTTTTATGGGTTTTGAAAATATCCGATTAAAAGCCTAGACACAGGAGGCTCTTGAAATTCCAGCGAAAGTGCTACTATCTGTGTTAGAACCTATGAACTTTTTTCCAATTAAGATTTGTTTGTAAAAAAATAGATGATCAAGATTTGAAATACTTCCAGCGATATGCCACAGAATGCAGGGCTGGCAAAAGTCAGATATCATTCATCCACATTATGATTTTGATTTATTAAAATCTTGAGTTTTTTAAGACAACGGTAAATAAGGAAGAGTATTTGCCCCATTGAAACTAAGACCAACAGTTTGTAGTCACCTTAATTTACTGTATTTCTTTTCTTAAAAAGGGAACTTAAAAAGGAACATAAGTAACCTCAGGTGGTGCTTTGGAGATGGGATTTTCTAATAAACTATTGACAGAGACACACAAAAAACTATACAAACTATACATTAATACACTTTTTCACATATTAATGCATGTTTCAACGTTTAGAGTTTTTAAATATCAATATTAGTCTAAAAAATTAAAGTTTTCAAACGCATTATAAACTTAAAACCTTTATTTTGTAAATGTATTTGCAATGCGGGGAATATTGAAGTGTTAACGGTTAGCCTGCCTATTTTACTCGATTTTAAAATGTACCAATATCAATAAGCCTCTTTAATAAAAGCATTTCATACAAAGTTATGTTACTTGTTTGGGTAAAAATTTGCCAAACATGTATTTAAGATGCAAAACAAAAAAGCCGGTCAATTTGAAAATGTAATTCCTAGGCCGTTATGAGAGTTGAATAATTTGTTTTTTGGTGAAGGACTATTTAATCTATCTTCTATCTACATACATAATACAATGAGGTTTTTTTCTGTTAGATCCCTTTTTCAGGCGTCCTACTGAACCGATTTTTACGATCGAGGAGTCATTTTAAAGCTTATAACGTAGCGCACCTGCGACAGATAGTATTTCATTTTCGGTTTCGATCCCCGAGCCTTTGATTTATTCCCAGAGGGCGCTTTCAACGGTCCAGTGCTGATCAACTTGCTAAACGTAAATCGTAATTTAACAGCTGATTACCTTCAGACGAATTGTCAACCAGTGACATTGTAAACAAAAATAGATACCTTGAACATTTAAATAAGAGACGAAACAACTTATTAGCTGAGGAAAGATATGAAAAAAAACACCTAACCCTGAGGAAATTCCTATAAGGGGGCAATGTATACAGACATTGGAAGGGGGTATGGTATTCTTTGATATAACGTTTTTTTCATTCAGCTCCTTCACATTTGTCAAATCAAGGTTAGACTGTAATTTTTATTGTGAGCGAAGCCACGGGAACTGCTAGTAGTCTATAAAATTTAAAAATCACAAAAGTTCCCACACTTCGTCATTGACAGCTACTTAACGCTGCAAAACTGCTTACATAGACAACATGAAACTAAAGCTTATTTTATCAAGTTGTTTTCAAGTCACGAAGTGACGCGGGCTGCTAGTTCTAGTTTTAATGAGGTTTAATGTAATGTAAATTAAGTGTATTTAAAAGTAAAATCAGGTTATTGAAAAATTTGGAGTTACCGTGGTTTAAACTGTTCTGTATAAATAACTTTTATCTATTCTATATTATTACTTATTCAATACACTAGGGTTTTTTTGTGATCATTACTCCTCCTAAACTACTCGGCCGATTTTAATAATTAAGGTGTCATTGGAAAGAGCTTGGCGTGAAGTTTTGCAGGAAATAAAATTTAAAAAGGTTTGACTAAAGGGAAGCGTGGGTTCACTTTACACTCTCATTGCCGCAATTGAGGGGTCAGTAGTAGGCTATATTTCCTCCGATTGGTCAAGATTTAATTTTGGTCCCAGATTATAGGTTTCCGGTTTCCGGTCTATTGAAGACGTTACGATTTGTTTAAATGTACGACAGATAACCAGAGTATCCTCATTCTTCTCTTTTCTTCTCTCCAGACCTTGAACTTTGAGCAGTATTACAGTTCCAATGCGCCACGCCAAGCAGGGCGAGTGAGGAGCTTCGCCAGGGTGTCCGGGCAAACACCCCCAATTCTAACAATCTAACAACAATGTGCGGCGCTACATGTGTTGTCATTCAAGACCGTCATAAATCTCCTGTTAAGAGACCGTGGCCGACTCCTATGGTGGGCCGTCACTGAGCTACAGATCGCTTTCTCGCAGGACGCAGGCATACAAAGCTATCCCGTATTTCTTGAAATGGTCAACATTTAAAATAAATAATAAATTAAAGCAGTAAACTTTTTCCATATCATTCACTAACAACTTTTAGCGAATTTCCCCTTTATAGCTAAGAAGCTATTACCGTAGGTCTTATGGTAAGACTTAAGCCCAAGACCATCATAACTTTTTGTTTTGAGGTCCCCAGATGCCAAAACACCATTCGTTCATTTTCATAAATAAATAAATAAATATATATATATATACTAGCAGTTCCCGTGTTCCCGGTTCGCTCACGTTAAAAATTATAGTCTAATCTTGATTTGACGAATCTGAAAGGGGCTGAATGAAAAAAGGTTATTTCAAGGAATGTTTAATGTAGAGGTCTGTTTACGTGCTATGGCGTTGTGTAGGTTTTAAAACAGTTATACTCGTATTACAGTAGAGTACCTGGTGGACCGAGCCTTGCTCGGTGTTATTTCATGTTTACCAGTTCATCCAGTTGCTATAAAATATTTTAATGTCATAAAATTTATAAATAGAAACCTTTTTTATTGCACCATGGACTCTTCATCCCACTTGCTGTATTTTCCCTTGATGGATGTATATTCCAAACAGCTGTTATGATTACTTCATTTGTTTACACTTTCCTTGTTCATTTTCGTTGCTATCACGGCAACCCATAAGGCCAATGTTAAAATTTTACAACTTTAAAATTCGATTTATTACGTTATTAGATTTTCACTGGCCAAGTAATCTGCATAAAATACGTTTTTGAGTCATAAATTACTTATTTCCATACTTTGAAGGAAATCCTCGGAGCCGTTTTTGAGATAAATGTGCAAGCACGCACGCAAGCAAGCAATACCGATAACATTGCTCATATAAGAGTATAGGATAGCGTAGGTTTTTTTCTTAGTCATGACCCCAAAACTGCAAGACCGATTTCAACGTTAAAAGTGACTTTTTAAGGTATTTTTATGCATATTTGCCAATACGGCTCAGTATTGTCAAACAGGGTATCAAATAATTAGTACAATAAAGAGCTGAATGTTCAGGACAGGGGCGCTATCCGTCGACAGTGTTAAAATATAGAGTCACTTAGTTTACATCTTAACATATGGGCGATTTACAAACCTCTTTTCAAAAAAAGGGAATGAGTCGGACATGAGAAACTATCGCCCAACCTCGATCAACGATGGTTTATGAATGTAAACTATATTAGAAATATTCAATTATAGTAAATACATTCATCAAAACTTACTTCGAGTCATTCTGCCAAGAAGATTAATCTATATATATATAAGCCAAAACCCATTGACTGACTGACTGACTGACTGATCACAGTTTCTCAAAAACTATAAGGCTTAGAGCCATGAAACTCGGCACAAATATTCCTTACAGGCCGACATGCGTGTACTGAGAAAGGATTTTACAATATTTTGTCTCTAAAGGCCTAAATATGGTATATTATAAAATACAATATCGTGGCCACTTTTAGCTTTCAAAGCTTAATTTCTCAAAAACCACAAGACTTTTTGGGCCATGAAACTTGGCACAATTATTCTTTATAGGCTTCAAATGCGAAAAAAGAAAGGTTTTAAAAATATTCTTTCTCAGACGGCTAAAATAGGTTATTTAAAAAATTCAAAATGGCGGACATTTTAGTTTTTCCTAACTATGGATGGGAGTCCTGTAGAATATTTTCAGGGAACAGAAAAAATGAAACTTTTTTACCTAACACATTTATATGTAACGCAACACTTCAATATCCTATATGAGCAATGTTATCGTCCGGTCTTGTATGCTTGTTTGCTTCCTTGCTTGCTTGCTTGCACAATTATCTCTAAAACGGCTCCGAGGATTTCTTTCAAAGTCTGGAAATAAGTAATTTATGACTCAAAAACGTCTTTTATACAGATTACTTGGCCGGAGAAAATCTATTAACGTAATAAATTGAATTTAAAAGTTGTAAAATTTTAACATTGACCTTATGGGTTGCCGTGATGGCAACGAAAATAAACAAGGAAAGTGTAAACAAATGAAGTAATCATAACAGCTGTTTGGAATCTACAGCCATCAAGGGAAAATACAGCGAGTGGATGAAGAGTCCATGGAGCAATAAAAAAGGTTTCTATTTATCAATTTTATGATAATCAAATATTTTACAGTAACTGGATGAACTCGTAAACATGAAATAACACCGAGCAAGGCTCGGTCCACCAGGTACTTAACATTAAACTACAAACCACAAGATGGTTTTTGGTACTTCAAACTAATCATAATTAGTACGTGTGGTTAGCGTAAAAACCTTGCACTTTTTGATACAGCTTAGCCACTTGGTATGTGTGTAGAAGATACCGGTAGAAGTATTTTTGTCCGAAGATCCAATCTTGAATTCGTGTAGAACACCCCTATATCAGCCATTAAAGATGGCCGCCATTTCATTAATAAATTGCTCTATAACTCCGGTAATAGTAGTCCGGTCTTGATAAACCTTTTTTGTTTGAAAGATAATTGTAAAATAAAACTTTTTTGTATTTAACACTTTTTTCTAAAGCTAATAGTTTTCATTGCATATTTGAAAAACGAAATTTTCCATTTAATTCCATGGGAAAGTCTAATTCCTCAATAAAATGCGTTTTCAGTGGCTCAACAAGGCTATTGCTAAATATAGAATATTCTCTAGGTTGAAAACTTATAGGCACAGAAATTTTATTCCAATAGGTCAACTATTATCAGAATAATGGTCTCAAAAAGATATACGCACAGGCCATTTTCAAAGTTAGCCTAAAAAAATATTATTGAGGTGAAACCTAAATAAAAACGAAGAAAAATAATAAACTACCGAGAAAAATCAATCATAATAATATAATTCTAGATTTTCATCCTTTTTGAAGGTCCAAAATGATCCAAGGTTTGAAGGTTTTTGGTGGCCCCATGTTAAGCATAGGGCAAAAGGACAGGCTCTGACTTTTTTCGTAATAAATACTTTATCCGTCAATAGAAATCAATAAAGATTCAGGAACATATTTAACATAAGCATTTGAACGATATAACATAAATAAACGGTATCAGGAAACTGACACATACTTTCTTCCTTCAAGTCATTTAAAATCAGAAAACATATTATTTAGTGAAATAAAACAAATTAACAATTAATTATCACACGAATATATACCAAATGTTATCAAAATCGGTTAGTAAAGTACCTGGTGGACCGAGCCTTGCTCGGTGTTATTTCATGTTTACCAGTTCATCCAGTTACTATAAAATATCTCAATGTCATAAAATGTATCAATATAAACCTTTTTTATTGCTCCATGGACTCTTCATCCCACCTGCTGTATTTTCCCTTGATAGCTGTAGATTCCAAACAGCTGTTATTATTACTTCATTTGTTTACACTTTCCTTGTTTATTTTCGTTGCTATCACGGCAACCCATAAGGCCAATGTTAAAATTTTACAACTTTAAAATTCGATTTATTACGTTATTAGATTTTCTCTGGCCAAGTAATCTGCGTAAAAGACGTTTTTGAGTCATCAATTACTTATTTCCAGACTTTGAAAGAAATCCTCGGAGCCGATTTTGAGATAAATGTGCAAGCATACAAGCAAGCATACAAGCAAGCATACAAGCAAGCATACAAGCAAGCACGCACGGCCGGACGATAACATTGCTCATATAAGAGTATAGGATAACGGAGATATCGGTTTTTAAATATTTGCCATAAGAATAATATTGGACAACGTACTGCGCTTACCGCCGAACTAAAATATCAATTATCTCCGCAACCAGTTGACGTAAACTAATGATTCAAAATACTAGATTATTTAGTTTTTCAAGTCAAATTTAATGGTTGCAAGTATATTTTCTTTAGAGGTCACAGATTTTGTGAAATTTGAAAAATATGAATTTTTAACACTTAAACCCCCATAACTTCTGAACCTGAATTTTTACAGACATGCGGGTGGTGTCATTTTGTTTTTCATCTTAAGCACTAAAAACCATGAAATTTTTATCAAAATCGTTAGAGCCGTTTTTGAGAAATTTGGATTTTTGTCATTTTTTATGGGGTAATTTTTTTTCAGCATCTATATATTAATACGCAAGCGGTTTTCTTTTCAAAGTCCAACCGCAATAACGGCTGAGCGGAATTTAACGTTTGAGGTGTAAAATAAAGGGAATATTATGTAGATTTGCCAACAAGTCTGAGAATTTTAAAAAATGGCGTCACTTAAGTACAGTAAAACTCAAAAAACCGATTTTTGGGGGGGTTTATCCCCCTTTACCCCCCCTTCCGGTGGTCCGATCGGGCTGGTTTTCGAACTCATCCGAATAATTACTACTTTACACGCCTATGCCAAATTTCATTCCGATCGGACCATTTTTGCGAGCGCTATCGTGCTTACAGACACACATATATATATATACAAATTTGAACGAATGGTGTTTTTGGTATCTGGGGGCACCAAAACGAAAAGTTATGATGGTCCCGCGCTTAGGTCTTACCATGAGACCTACGGTAATAGCTTCTTCCCTAAAGGGGAAATTCGCTAAAATACTACCGTTGCAGCAGACCTGCATACTGTTTGTATAGAACACGTCTGCTGGGTCAGCTAATAAATAATAATACAAATCGACTGTGTCTCATTTTCCGGTTAATTAATTGGTATGGTTTTGCCTAAGTAGTAATCATCAATATAATATTTTATAGATGAAGACATGGAAGCAGCACGGGATCCCTATGCCTTGTATAGGGTGATCCCAACAGAGGTGATTCCAACAACATTCATGGAATTCGAACAAATTGACCTTCAGAGAAGGGAATTGCAGATCAGTTTGGGAGGGGAGGAGCCCTCTTTCCCTGCAGACGATGGTGCCGTCGTCTGCACAATGTGCTACTCAAATAAACCTACTAGGTACTGTGTGCCGTGCGGCCATGCCGTCACGTGCAAGGCAGTGCCTAGAGGGTTTTGTAACACAACATGTGTTCCACACCGTGACCCTCCCCGACGGCACCATTGCAGAAACCCCCCTCCGGCTACCCATAACTTGCCCCATATGTAGGGCAATTGTGGGGCAGCTGATTCAATTATATGACTGAAATAATGATTGAACTGAATTGACTGAGTCAATAATTTAATTAAACACATTAATTGAGACTATTAACTTTTCAATTATTACCTACTTATCGTTATTGGTTTTTGAATAACAAAGAAAATACCCTGATTTCTCATATTAAATGCAGATAAAATTGCTGTTAACAGTTAGGATATCTATGGACTGAACACTAAATGATAAGCAAATATCATCGGGAGCACCAAATGAAGCTGGTTAGTGAATGAGCTGCTGGCGAAATCAGCGTTTATATATTACAAATTTATTTCGGTAGCTAATCAATTATATGATCATATTTGTTGAAGTACAAACACATTTTAAAGTGAAAGATCGTGAAAAAATACAGTAAACAATGTTTTGACAGTTCAACAAAATTATTTAAATTAGTTATTTCAGTTGAGGTTTAACAGTAGCATTCATCAAATTGCAGTTTTTGCCGCTCACTTTATTTTTTACTCCCAATTATAACATGCTTGAGTTTAAACAGTGTTAAAAAACATATCGTACCAAAAGTTTACTGTTAAATAATTATTTTTCATGAATAATAATAATTAAAGGTATCCCTTGTTTAGAATAAATAATAGTTTCTGGTTTTATGTAAGAAAACTAAAATGTTGGCTGAATATCAACTTCATATTTGAAAATTATTGGGCTCCTACCCACCTTGGTGTATGTGGTTTTGAAGATTTGAAACAGCCTAAATCCTCTTGTTTTACACATAAAAACACATGCGAACACACGAAAAGCACATATTGTGGTGTCAACGTACTGTGTGTTATTCGTGTGTTCGTATGTGTTTTGTGTGTAAAAAAAGAGGATTTAGGTTGTTTCAAAAATCTTCGCAAAAATTAGAAATACACCACAAACCTCTCAAGGTGGGTAGAAGCCCAATAATTTTCAAATAATAACCCCACCTAAAATATGCCTTTTATAGAAAGAATTAATTTTTTAAATAAAAATTGTACAGTCATCCGTTTGGTATTCAATTAAATAAAATAATGAATTAAATGCGATCAATTGCTGCTCTAAAGCCGAAACACTTAAGTAAACACTTGCTGCAGACATTTTGAAAATTAATAATTAATGCTTTAATAATTAATGCTTGAACTTCTTGCTTCACTAACTGGGTGTTTTTGTTTGAAGAGTCTATAGATGATGTGCTGCCTTGAACAACTCCAAAGTCGACGACTTACTCTTACATCCATGAATTAATTGTCACAAATTGTTTATATTTTCAATGTATTATTGAAACCATTGCAACGATTGTCCTTTAAAGCCAACTAGATCAAGTTTTTTACATAATAAAGATCTACAGAATCAAAGGCCTTAGCGAGATTGAAAAATGCCAAAAGAACACGAGCATCTTACAATTCTCTAGTATTGCTTATAGTTCATCACATCACAAATAACAAGTTATGCTTAACTATTTACGGTTCTAAGGCAGTCAACAGCCAATAAGGTTAAGTTTTGAGTTCAATAAATGAGTTCATCAATTCAAACAAAATGGCTTATACTACACACATTCCGTCACCGAGAGAAGTCCAGTATTTTGATGACTTTAGCAATTCTTAAAGTAGCGCAGTTATAGCACTAAACTGAGACGTAAGTACAATATATAGTTTGTGTTGGAGGTTGGAACAATCTTCTGAGCTTTTAGTATATTTAAAATTACTTCCGACTTGGATTCCCACGGGGAGGGGAACATGGCTATTACAGTGTTGCCACGTTTGACGAGGCCGGGGTGGACCGACATATCGCCGAGCCGAGCACCCGCGCCATGTTCTGCAGAACTAGTATTTCTTTTAAATAAATGCGTAATTTGGGGTAATTCATACTTTTCTCTCGTTTTGAAATTAAAACGTAAAATACGCATCGTTTAGCTAGCACATCATTGCGCTCTCGAAGAAGCTTTTTTGTTAATTTTTTAAAGATGAAACCTGAAACCTATTCATTTGAGACAATGAATACAGATTACTATAGTAGATACTATACAGTACTACCTACCATTGTATGGCAATGGTACTGTACAAGCACTATAATGACTGCATTTACTGTTTGAGAACAATATGTAAAGATGACCTGTTGCCTTTGAACAAATAAATTTTCATTTTTGAGCGAAACAATTTATCTAGCGTGGTATAGCCTACTCTTCCCTTGAATAACTATAAACATGCATTCTCATGGCGGTAAGTTGAAAAGTATCTACTGTTGTTTGCCGTTTTTAAATGTTCTATTTTTATTCTGAGTAACCAGGTTTGTGCCCCCTCCCCTCCTTGTAAAGTCCTAAGTAAATAATTTCTTATTACGTTCTTTGCCCATATTGTACACAGCTAAATCATTTCGAGATATCTCAGAAATAAAGGGTTCACTATGTAATGTAACTATAAACACTAATATTACTCTAATTAACACAGGTAGAATACAATTTTACAAAATAACTTGTATTAATTACTCGTATAAAAAGCCTTAAAAAAGATTGTTGAAAACACTCGTGTTTAACTCCCGCTAAAAACGAAAGGCAGAAACTAACGGCATAGATCTCGTAGAAAGACTCACTACTTTCTCCTTCAGTTGTAAATATGTCATCATTGCAGGGTTGTAGCTGTTCCCGCCGGCCGGTCATTGACATTAAATCAAGTGTCCCACAAGGCTCTATATTAAGCTCAATTCTCTACAATATATTTACACATGATTTCCCTAACACCGCATGTACAATTGCTATGTTCGCAGACAATACTGCTTTGTTAAGTCAAAATAATTACCCCATTTTGGTAAAGAATCAACTACTAAACGACTTAGAAGCTGTGTGCAATTGAACGACCAAATGAAAATTATCATTAAATGCCAGCAAAAGTCAAGTCAAAATATTTTCATTGAGATAAAGCGGATGCATCCCTGAATTAACAATAAATGGTGTAAACGTTCCTTGGAACCCTAATGATAATGCGATAAATACCTAGGAGTCCACCTAGACAAAAAACTTAATTGGCAATATCACATTAACACAAAATTAAGAGGAGGCTGGAGTTGGCGGCCATATTGGATTTATACTCCATAAGAACCAATGTTAATTGGATGCGGGATTTTTTGTTTATTTTTGGTCGGAAAACTAAAGTTTATATGTCAAATTAAAGCTCTTTTTAAACTCTACCGGACGTAGGAATTACATTTTCACATAAACTAGCAATTTTTTGTAAAATTGAAAAAATAACTTTTGATTGCGTTTTTACGCCATTTATAAAATTGATCGAAAATCGGCTCCCTACGTCCAAAAAAAATTATCTAATTCAAAATTATCCTATACTCTTATACGAGCAGTGTTATCTTGTATGTATGTATGCTTGCTTGCTTGCTTGCTTGCTTGCTTGCTCGCACAACGATCTCAAAAACGGCTCCGAGGATTTTCTTCAAAGTCTGGAAATAAGTAATTTATGACTCAAAAACGTCTTTTATGCAGATTACTTGGCCAGAGAAAATCTAATATCGTAATAAATCGAATTTTAAAGTTGTAAAATTTTAACATTGGCCTTATGGGTTGCCGTGATAGCAACGAAAATAAACAAGGAAAGTGTAATCAAATGAAGTAATCATAACAGCTGTTTGGAATCTACAGCCATTAAGGGAAAATACAGCAAGTGGGATGAAGAGTCCATGGAGCAATAAAAAAGGTTTCTATTTATCAATTTTATGACATTGAAATATTTTATAGTAACTGGATGAACTGGTAAACATGAAATAACACCGAGCAAGGCTCGGTCCACCAGGTACTCTAATTAATAACAATAATCGGCTTTCAAAATTATCTAATTAATAACAACGACAAATTCCCGCAAACCAAAAAGCATGTCAAGCGATAATTCAAGGTAACTTGAAGGAATTGTTAACAATCAGCTGACTTGTGATGAAAATTAGCCGGCGCGGAGAAATACATTCTGCTTTGTGACTACTTCACGTATGTGTCCATTGGTTGCTGTTTCATCATCATTGACTACAGATATTAGTTGAAATCAGTGTGTTTACGAAATTTTCATTATATTTAATATTTATTTTTGAAAAGTTTCAACAATATTACTACGCACAATTACTGAAATCAAAATTATGATAAGCCTACTTAAAATACATTAATGATTGCTGTACCATAAAGGAAATCAGACAGTTGTATGTTACTGCCTTCGTAAAACATCGGTCAGTTCAATCATCAGTTGTATGTTCTATAGATTTACAGCAAAAAAGATGGAAAACAATTTATTGCTCAAACTGCATTTTTCTTTGTCGTCAATTTTGACATGTACCGATTTTACCACTAAGTTATTTTTTTAGTATTTTAAGTGTATCAGTTTATTTTTAAGGTGGAACGGATTTAAAAATCCTTATCTTGGCAGGAAAGTACCTGATGCAGCAGACCTTTAGTCTACTAATTCATTAATTCGAAACCCTTGAATAGATATATATCCACAAAGTTTCACATACAAAATAACATCGAATACAAAATGACAAAAACAAGAGAAGGCGCAGCACGCTGATGTAAAGGACGCTAGTCTTGAACTTATGTCACATGCTTTATGTTATATTTTTGTTCTCAAAACATTAAATTAATGGCATGCAATCCCAAAGTTTAAAACATTAGGGGTACTGGATTAGAATGTTTGAGTTTAAATGTGCTGGTCATGCCAGTAGGCCTCCATATTCTCCCATTCTCCGATTACCATATTACCATAATGTAACAGTTGAACATTTGTTACGCTTAGTCGTGTGGACGAGCTTGTTGGGATTGAGCGGTTGACTTATGGGACGTCAACTAAAAAAGAAAGGTAGGTATAGACAACGTCGAACTTTTTAGTTACATTGTTGGCTGGCATTTTGAGAAGGAGTTCATACAGGTAAGAACAATTGGGCAAGCCGCCATAATAATAATAATAATAACAATAATAAAATCGGTTCTACAAAGAATCCTTGCAAACATTCTCACCAAATTGTTCAACGATACCATACGTTGCTTTTTTGGATGCACAGTTCGTTGAGGCACCTGCTCTATAAGGTTCCTGCTCTTTTACGCCGTGCTCGCCGACACAAACGGCAAAATGTTTGAGCGTATAACTGAGAACGTAGCTTATGTTTTCCACTGTAATGTTTATAACTAATTTAATTTCAGCCTTAATTTGTGCTCGTGATTTAGTTTGTTTAGTAATTATACCTGAGCATTTAATATAGAATGCCTCATACCAGCACGTAAATATGGTTAGATTAAAAATTATTCTGGAATTTGAATATTATTTTTTACCATATTTCGTTTTTTAAATGACACAATCTTTAGCTGAAATTAAGCTTAAAGGTTTCAATATAGGCTAAGTATATGGTAATAGTTTCAAGTACGATAATCATTCAAGTTAACAATACCACGGCAATATTACGCACGAGATCTGATGTTTTTGTCGGTCACAAATCCAAGTTCTGCCTCAAATTACGATGTTTGACATTTGTGAGAATATTGGATGACGACACGTTTGTCTCAGCTGTTAGTTGCATTCTAAAAACGACAAACGGCACTATTTCGTGCATTGCATACGGCGGAGCAATACAGTTTCAAGCTTTGCTGCATTATTCTATTAGCAGCACCCGTCTATCCAACCTCCTCTTAACTCAGGCTCACGTTCGGATAACTCTTCTCTACCAACTAATCAATAGAAAATCAAAATTAAAAACAAAAACACTTTATTAGTCTATAAATCCATATTGAGACCCCTTCTAACCTATGGATGCCAAGTCTGGGGTACTGCTTCTCACTGACATCTACGGAAACTTCAGGTCTTTCAAAACAAAATTTTACGTTGTAAATGCTCCTTGGTTTATTAGAAATTCCCAGTCAATGTGAAGTACTTAAATTTAACTGATGCAAATTTAAATGCCCTGAAGACTACATTTTTAACATGGGCTTTATATGGTAAAATGGAGTTTTTGCTTATAGCTACAAAACCACCAAAGATAGCAGCTAGGTGTAACTTGAAAAGTTGTTGGTCTTTGCAAGACCTGTAAAATGATGTGCTATTTGACATATGTTGCCGTTTAAATTTTTTGACTTTCAGGGCAACCAACATTAAAACAAAATAAAATGCACTGTCAAAAATTTTTATTTTTTATATGTTGGCATGTCGTATATCAAATTAAAGCTGAGTTAACGAGGATTAATAATGTTTAAACAGACCAAAAATACGTTTTGTAGTTCTCGAGATACAGGGTATTCCGTAAATACCAATATTTTTCACTAAAATGGTCGCCATTTTGAAACGAATAAAGATAAGTGAATTCTGTTTCGACCAAATTGTTCGTCTTGTTTAGAGCTTTAAAACTATGCATAACATGACATATGTTTACATTTAAAAATTCTGAGATTCGAACCCATGACCCCCGGTTTTTGGAACACCCTGTATTTTAAAAAGCTTAAAAATATTTGTATACTGTTCCTTGTGGTCGATTTAGTGGGGTATGATTTTGTTTCATCTATGTAGACTACTAGTTCGTCCGCAATCCATTTGAGACACCTTAGGTGAGACACCCTGTAGGTACGAGTTTCATATCTGATCTTCTAGGTTATGTTTACTGTCGATTGTTTACCTTAAATGCTTAGGTTTGATAACTGAACTTCTCAATAGGATTTAACATGGGCGAAGATCAGTTTCGTTTTCGATACTCAGTTCATGTTTCGGTTATCCAATATCAACTATCAACCTATCGTGTTTAAATGTACTGTTTCAACAACCGTCAGTAATGAAGAAACTTCGATAACAAACAAATGCCGAAACCATTGTCAATTATATCTATATCATTCGATTCTCTCACAAACAAACCATACCAAACGTAAATATAATACATCTAAAATTAAATTAAACATAAAAACTAAATTAAAACGTTACTATAATTAACTAACTAAACACAACTTACTACCTTATTTCTCATCATCCGCCATCTTGTACTAAAATACTATCGATATTAAATATATTTTCGTATTCGTAGAGTAACAAAACAATCGATATGAAATACAATGGAATCGGATGTCAAGTTCTGTCCAACAAACAGTACATCGAACTTCGACTGTCGGTAGATCGTTCGATATTATTTTCTTAGAAAATCAGATGATGAATCGTCTGCTATAGGAACGAACTGCAGAAGATCAGATATGAAACTCGTACCCTTGGTTTTAGGTCTTACCATGAGACCTACGGTAATAGCTTCTTCCCTATAAAGGAAATTCGCTAAAATACGCTAAGGGAGGCTTTTCAGCTTAACATTAATCTGAATTTAGCACGTTTTTTTAAATAGACCGAAAACTGTAAGAAAAAGTAGGCGGTAAATGTCTTTGCAAAAGTCCTGTTCCCCAAAAGTTTGCCATTCACATTGAAGATCGGGTCACTCAGCTATTGATAAAGCTAAGTTGTTGTAGTAATAGTATATTTTTTGGAACTGAAACCCACGTCACCCAAGCAGACCCTCCTAACTTTAAATTAGAAACTCCGTTTTAGTGGATATACATATACCCTAAATTACTCGCTGAGTTTTAAGATTATAGTTTGAATACTTATTTATTTACAAAATTGGGAACACAATATAGTAACCTGGATGGGTGTACGTAAAGTAGCTTAGTGGCATTTGACAAATATACAGTAGGTGGCTGTAATAAATTTGTACATTTTATGATTTTATGCTCCCTTACCCATAGTTTTAAGAACTAAAATGGTCGCAATTTGTAAATTTGTAATAAACTTTATATTAGTCGTCTGAAAGAGAATATTTTTAAAACCTTCCTTTTTTCACATCTAAAGCCTATAAAAAATATTGATTTTTGCCAAGTCCTAAGTCGTAAGGCCCTATAAGACTTGTAGTTTTTAATAGTCAGCTTTGAAAGCTAAAAATGGCCGCCATTGAATTTCCTAATATATCATATCCAAGCCTGTTGAGAGAAAACATTGCAAAATCCTCTCTTTGTACGCATCTAGAGCCTGTAAACAATATTTGTGCCAAGTTTCCCCGCTCTATCAGCCTTGCAGTTTTTGAGTAATCGTGTATGATCAGTCAGTCAGTCAGTCAATGATTTTGCTTATATGTATATAAATGTAAATATGTATATATATATAAATATATATATTCATAAGGAACCTATTGAATTTTTCTATTACATTACGATCAAATTATTGGCCTAGGTCTATATCCATCGCGTTAATACAGTCAATATCCTGTCAAATTTTAAATATTTTAGTGTTGAGCACGAAGCAGTTTCAATACCTACGTCTTACCAAAAACTTAGAGAAGGAAGGGTTTCCGGATGTCCAAGTAGGACAATGTGTTATTATTTTCAACTCTCAACAATAGCAGACTGCGACAAAACATCCCCAACTCACTGCACGTGTTTTGAGTCAAGCCAAGACCCAGAAATTCCACACCGTCATAAATCACGGCGGACCGTGGTAATTTTAGGCATGCGCAGGGAAAGTCCACTGTGGGTACCAAATCATCTTGAAATGTTTATCTCTGATTATTTAACCCTTTTAAATTTGCACACAACAAGAATGTAACCTGAGCAATTGACGAATTTTATTATAACGTAAAACTTGTTATACAAAAAATAGCTATGTTTCATCAAAATTTCACGATATTCTTGTATTTTTAACAAAAGATAAGTAGAGAGCCTTATAGCCATGACATCATGAACCGATGAACCGTGTTTACGGTTAGTTTAAAGTGCACGAAATACGGCGGGTTTCAAAAAAACTGTAAACTCATAAAATTTACTGCTAATCCTCAGCTGACATTACTCAATGAAATGCTTTTATTGAACTGTAAAAGCTTTTTTATATTTCTCAGGGCTTTTTATTTGTAAATTTGTGTTTAATTTACCATGATACTAGTCGTTTCCAGTTAATACTATTAACTATTTAAATAATGAGAGAAAATGTTGTTAACTTTGAGCAGACAAATATTTTATGGCTTGTGAAAAATTTTATATCATTATTAGTTTAAATCTTATAAGTTTATGTTATCTTACCGTTAATACGATTTTAGTTTGAGTTTCTCTTTAATTTTTATATTTTCTCAGTTGATTTCTAAGAATTTACAAAGATTTTTGAAAATTTGCCTACTATCTTACGAATGTTGTAATTTTTTAAATTGAATATAGTTATAGCGATTTGCTTTGGGCTAAAATGAAGTCTAATATAATTAATTGATATTTGCTCTCCCTTGAGGTACAGCATAGTTTTTGTGTTTATAGATTTTCCCCGTGTGAATTTCTTCGGGTTGTGTAGAAGTGGCCTCGAACCTGAATGAGAAATTTACTATAAAGTCTTTACCATTGGTTCCTTTTGATTATGACTCCTTCATCATCAATTTTTCCTTGGACTCCCAACATCCAAAATGCACAGTTTTCCTCTTCATTTGGTTCCCAGTTTTCTTTCATTTATTCGTTCACATACACTTCCTAATGCAAGATTTTTTTAATAGGGGCTCTGCTGACCTTCAGCGTTACAGGTCATCTTCAGGCAATTCCCCCATTCCCTGGATGTAGTCGTATACATATATGTCTGTCAACACGATAGCGGCCGTAAATATGGTCCGATCTTGATGAAATTTGGTACAGACATGTAAAGTAGTTATCACTCGGATGATTTCGTGAACCAGCCCTATCGGACCACCGGAAGGGGGGGTAAAGGGGGATAAACCCCCAAAAATGTTTTTTTAGTTTTTTTACATAGAAAAATAAAATCCATCGAATTTTTCATGGCACCTTTGAATTCAGCTAAAAAACTGTTTAGTAATTTGAATCATTGTTCTATGTCCATAGGTTACCGAGATATTGAAAGTGGTAAACACAGTACGCTGTTCCAATGTTAACCTTATGGGAAATAAGTAAAAATCTTTATCTTGCTTATTTCTCAACATATCTTGATAAAACTTGGTTTGTGGCTTCATCTAGATGAGATCTAATGTTTAATAGTCTAAAATCACCAATGTTTCAATTTTCGTTGCTGCAAACCTGCATACTCATTCCCAAATACGTCAAATCTCGCTAAGTTAGCTTGAACTGTATTCTTTCGCATTTGAAATTCGCTGAATATGCAGGTCTGCTTCAACGGGGTTATTTATGTATATATCTACATATATGTCTATGTCTAATATAGATCTAATGTTTAAAAGTCTAAAATCACCAATATTTCCATTTTTATGGCAGCAAACCTGCATGCTCATTTCCCATGTTATTCATAAGGAGCTTACAAAACATGCAAAATCTCGCTATGTTGGCTTGAACTATAGGTTCTTATGCATTTGAAATTCGCTGAGTATGCAGGTCTGCTGAAAGGGGGGCATTGAATATTTCTGTGCTCTGTAAGGAATGCAAGGGAAGGCACGGTTAAATAGACCTAATGCATTTCAAATGATGAAAAATTCAAACTTTAATCTCGTTAACTATTTGGGTTTGGAAAATATGTCAAGGAGTAATAAGTTCTCAAAATTAAGCGTAAAATACAAATATTTCTTAAAATACAGGCTGTTTCGTAAAAAGTTGTCCTCCATATTGGAAAATGGCGGCCAATTAGAAGAAAACTGAATTCACCTTTTTTAAATGTCTTTAAAAAGTAGGTGAAGCTCCCCATTGAAAGTTTTCTCTATATCCTATAGCTTCTGAGACTCCAATAGTAGCTAGTAGCAAAACTAAGTTGGAGACCTTGTTTGATGTCACGTGAAAAAGTTAACTTAATAATAATTGAGAGTTAAAAGTTATGTAATTTCTTAGAGTTTTAGGACAGTTATTCAGAAACAGAAAACATAATAATTAAAATGCACAATGTGCACACGGGTCCCATGGTATCACATTAAACAATCACCCGTTAAAAATTCTTGCGTAAATTAGACCTTAGGTTTGAAACTGCATTAAATAAATTAAACTATCAGAAATGCTTTAGGTTTTGCTATTGATTTTCAGACAAACAAATATAATTCTAATATAATCGAGCATGGACCATAAAATATGAAATCTATATACGCTACATGATTTATTTACATCCTATAACTTATAAACAATATAGATTTTGAATGATTTGAAAACGACATGATGAGGATACGAGAATTGCACTCAAAAAGTATCGTGTGGAATTATTGTATAGCCTCAGACCCACAGAGGAGGAGCTTAGAGATGATTCCTTCTCTCTAACTGGTGGAGTTCCTCTCCAATGAAAAGACAGAAGGGGTATGAGGGCGGGACTTAAAACAATGAAAACGGACAGAGCTCCAGACGGACAGAACGCGGGTAGGTACACCCTAATAGCGCGGACCGGAAGTCAATATTTGCCTGTTTTTGAGCCTTATGGGAATTTAACATTGGCGGACCGAGTGCGGGAGGGACTGACTTGTGCGTTCCCCCCTGTACATTTCTTATGGGAGTTAAATATGGTTTTCCTTTTCCGAGTTCGTTTGGCTCTTCTACTCAACCGATTTTCATAATTGAGGTCTTAAATTAAAGGTATGTACGCACAGATTTGCCATCAAGCATCGGAATTCATTTATCTACTGTATTATTCGACCAAAAAACATAAATTTTATAATTTCCCGAATATTAAATTGAATTGAAGATATATTTCCCGAGTTTTAATTACGTAATTCTATATGTTTTGGCCTAAGAACCTTCAGTGAAATACCAGCTTTAATTTCAGCTGTTGATTATAAAGATCGGACGTACCTGAAGCACGCTGCTGAATTCCGAACAACACAAAAAAATGTTGTTTTTCTTTTCCGAGTCTGTTTGGCTCTTCTACTCGACCGATCTTCATAACTGAGGTCTTAAATTCTTCATAATTGAGGTAAGCACGCACAGATTTGCCATCAAGCATCGGCATCCATTAATCTACTCTATTACTCGACCGAAAAACATAAATTTTTGATTATTTCCTCAATTTTGAATTAAATTGAAGATACATTTCCCCAGTTCTAATTACTTAATTCTCTATGTTTTAGTCTAAGAACCTCCAGTGAAATGACAGCTTTCATTTGAGCTATTGATTATTATGATCGGACGTATCTGAAGCACTCTGCTGGATTCCGAACAACACAAATCTTACATATATGTAAATTAGGTTTTTCTTTTCCGAGTCTGTTTATGGACTGATCTTAATGAAATATGGTACAGACGTGTAAAGTGGCAATCAATCGGACGAATTCGTGAACCATCCCAATTGGACCACCAAAAGGGGGGGTAAAGGGGGATAAACCCCCCTAAAAGTGTTTTTTTTACATAGAAAAAAATGCATTCAATTTTTGTTGGCACCATTGAATTCAGCTCAAAAAACAAACAATTTAGGATTCTGAAACGCTGGTCTTTGTCCATTCGTTACCAAGATATTAAAAGTGGTAAACACAGTACGTTGTCACAATGTTAACCTTACGGGAAATAAGTTAAATTTCATATCTTACTTATTTCTCAACATATCTTGATAAAACTTGGTTTGTGACTTCATCTGGATGAGATCTAATGTATAGTAGTCTAAAATCCTCGATATTTCCATTTTCATGGCAGCAAACCTGCATACTCATTCCCCATGTTATTCTTATGGTGCTTACAAAAATACCTCAAATCTCGCTATGTTAGCTTGAACTATGTTTTTTTCATATGAAATTCGCTGAGTATGCAGGTCTGCAACGGGCAAGGCCGTAGGGGGGGGGGGGGTCAGGGGGTCACAACCCCCCCCCCCCCCCCCGAAAATGTTAAAATTGCGTTTAAATGAAAGGTTAGAAAGTTTTTTTTCACTTCCTGTAACCGCGGAGCCCAAACCCCCCCCCCCCAAAAAAAAAAGTTTACTGGCTACGGCTTTGGCAACGGGGGTATTTTAGCATGGTATATAGTTAGTTTGAAAATATCTGCCGTCTGACATGTCACTGTCCAGAAAACTTAAGTACAGAATATCTCAATAAATTCCTACTTTTTCCTTCGTGGAACAAATTATTACCAATTCGGTAATAAATCGTTGTATAATTTTTTCTGAAATTCCAACATAACCTTCCCAGCTACGTGCACCTCTTTTTTAACTTAGCTAAGTGTTGGGGCAAGTCACGTTGACAAGCTGCATTGCATGTAACATTAATTTTGTAAATGAAGAATTATTTGAGTTGATTTTGTGTCTTAGTACCAAAATTTACTGCTGCGAAGCAGCGTGGGTCCTCTAGTCTCATTATAAAATAAATAATTTATTTCCGTTGTTGATACCAACAAAAAGAATAGCTATATTTTTTATGAAATGGAACATCGATTATAATTTATCATTAGTATTTTTTTTATTTGCTTAAAGTAATAAAAAGCAAAACGGATATAAAAAAACACCAGACTTAACTTGAACATGAACGTTTAATTTACTTTATTAAGTGTAAGAAAAATGTACAGCAAATAAATAATGAAATATGCTATCTATCACACGGTATTTAGTCTTTCAATTTTTAATAACTGTAATCTTTTTATATCATAAATGTCAACAAACATATAATCAATGAATTCAAAACACTTAAAACAATTAAACAAATAACTTAATCTCATGAAAAAAATTAATTCATATGGTCAGTTGTATAATTAATTAAAACATGCCTGTTGCAGCAGACCTACATCTCCAGCCAATTTCAATAAAACATACAACAACATATGCAACATTGCAACATTTTATCAATCCTCATCATTGTAAACATACCATATATTAGCCTACATTTTTTCTACATTTTCAGTCAGTTTATACCAACACATCCCCCCCTCCACATGCTCATTCTTTCTTTATTGAATTTAAAAATAATTTGTATATTTTGATATAGTATATATACTTTCTGCAAAACCTTGGTCAATGAACTCTAACTATTCAAAATAAACACAAATAAAATATTTATCACCTGAAAATTTAATCATATGTTCAGAATTAATTGTATTAAAAAAATATCAAGGAAACTATACTTTTTGGAGGGAAAAATTAAAAAATAATATTGGACAGCGTACTGTGTTTAGCACATCCAATATCATCCAATATCTAAGCAACGGATTGACGTAGAGTAGTAATTCAAATAGCTAAATTGTTTTATTTGTTGAGCTGAATTCAATTTTGACAATTAAATTTAAAAATAATTAGTAAAAAGGTGTTAAGTCTTGAAAATAAATTTTATTTTGTCAAAAAACCTTCTTAGAGTAAACCAATCTTGCTGGTTTTTGAACTCGAAGTCATGAATGACGCTTTGTACGTTTGTCCCAAATGTTATCAATATCGGACCTTTTTTACAAAAGTTATCGCGCCTACGGACAGGTATATACAGGGTGTCCAATTTAACTGTGCCACCATTGCTATCTCAGAAACTATTGGATTTAAAGAAAACTTTAAATGAGGGACTTCACCTACTTTTTTAAGACATTAAAAAATATGAATTCCATTTTCTTCTAAATGGCCGCCATTTTCCAATATGGCGGAAAACTTTAATTTTTCTTATGGAACACCATGTATTTTATGGCGTATTTGGATTCTACGTTTAATTTTAAGAACTTATTACTCTTTGACATTTTTTCCTAAACTCAATAGTTAAGTAGATATAAGCCGATAAAGTTTGATTGGATGACGTACTGTGTTTACCACTTTCAATATCTCGGTAACTAATGAGCATAGAGCAGTGATTCAATATCCAAATTTTTTTTGTATTTTTGAGCTGTATCCAATAGCTGTAACAAAAATCGGATTACTTTTATTTTTGTATGTAAAAACTCGAAACCCCATTTTTGGGATGGTTTATTTCCCTTTACCCCTCCTTTGGTGGTCCGATTGGGCTCGTTTACGAACTCGTCCGAGTGATTACCACTTTATATGTCGAATATATATAAATTCGAACGAATGGCGTTTTTTCTTTGCTTCTGGGGGCCCAAAAACGAAAATATATCCACTGCTCATCCCGAGCAGGCCCGAGCTGGTCTCGGGCTTAGGTCTTACCATGAGTACTACGGTAACAGTTTCTTCCCCATAGGGGAAATTCGCTAAAACTGTTTTCTTTGCATTTTTGGTTGATAGGAAACTGCAATGTAAATTTACCGTGCACATCTCATTAGTAATACAAGTCAATAAACAGCTAATTGCAAAAATACCCGGCTGTTTGTTTATTAGAGCTTAGGTTTAAAGAGTTGAGAATCGAAGTGGTTTATGCAACAATAAATATGCTATGTTAAAGTATATTACGTTGCTAACCCGTTAAATAATGTTTTAAAGGGCAAACATGACAGTTGTCAGGATTTTCATGCAAGTGCGGTGAAACTTAATGTACGATACTTTATATTATCCCACACAGACAAGAGACAAAACAACATATTTCTTTATCTTAAACTTAATTTCACATTAACCAGTATGTTTCTCAATTCTTCAAACCTAACCCATGATAAGCAAACATTTAATGTCAACGACCCTTGTTTAAAAAGAGTTGTATAACGTGGTATTGTTGCAATCAGCTGTTTACTTCCATGTGAACGGTAAATTTACTAACACGCTCCTTATGTTTGGAGCTCATTTGCATAAAAAATACTCAGAGTTAAAGAAGTATAAACCAGTCTAAAAATATTGAATAAAACTGCAGTCATAAACAATTATTTAGCATTTTTTTAATCAGTGGTAATAATCAATATATATATATAAAAGAAGAGTTGTGTGTTGGTATATTTAGTGCCACAGCCAAAACTAAAAATCGTAGACCCATGATCTTGGTATCAAATTAAAGCTTGGAATCTCATGATCTGCACTATGGTGGTTGGGTTTCGGTATCTTATTGGGTGTAGGCACAGGATCGTCCTAAAGGGACCCATGTCAAGCAATTTGTGAGTAGTTGAGGTTTTATTTGTTTATATCACAACACATGGTTTAATTTGACAAGGTAACCGTGGTTAAAGTGGTTGCCAACAGAATGCAGCACCTACAATTGTTTTTGTACAACAGGTGAATACAGTCTTATTTAGCAAATGTGTTTTATTTACGTTTTCAATTATGTAGTAAATTTTTACTGTTAGGTTATGTTATTAAAAACATGAAGTGCACTAAAATGTAGAGTTACATATTTTTTGTTTTTAATTCAAAGATAGTAGGTAGTAAATAAGACGAAAAAATGTCAAAACGTAGGAGAAAATGTTTGCAATTCCGTATCTTATCACGTAAATGAACGATTCAACGATTGCAAGAAAAAAAGACACATCGAAGAGAAAGAAACACATCTAAGGGTATCACGGGAAAATTCACAGTGACATCAAGAAACATGTCGTTACAGATTTGGAACAGAAAGGGAGACAGACGCACAAGGTGATGAAAGAAATAATCAGAACAGAGATATAACGGAGAACCTTCGAAAAAGGGATTAAACAGAAGAAGCTGAATTAAATTAAACAGTTTAAAAGCTGATTACAAAAGGACAAGGAACTATGATTTTGGCTGTAAAGTACAAATTATTCCAATAAAATGTAGATTGTATTGAACACCCGAATGTAGTAATTTGCAAGATGGACAAAATTTGTAGTTTATTGCATAGCACAAAGATTAATGCAAAAAGAAAACGCATATTATGTGCTGCTTTAAAGAGAAAATAAGACTCCTACCACCAAATATGCCACCTCCGGCTTTATATAATATAATATGTATGGAGAAACATCATAATATATTTAATTTTAAATTACATTAGACGTTATAATTCTTGCTTCCAAATTACATCTTTTGGGCTACTATTTAGGCCTTCATAAGGTTTTTCAACCCAGCGAAGCGGGTTAACAACAGCTAGTTACCCTATAAAAGAAAGAAAGTAATCTGCCACAAGAATAAATATTATTTCCGGCATTTCAGTTGACGGATGTTCAGGTCATTCGCTTCATAGCCAAACACATGTCAATCACAGAGCAGTTTCTTCTCATTGAGGAAATCCCAGGTGCGCGCAGTGAAGAAAACCCCACCTCTAACATTCCATGTTGGCCCTGCTTAACGGGGTAAAAATATTTGTTGGTTTCCTGTCAAGGAGGATCGTTGCACATTTTTGCTGACCTTTCAGGGTATAGTAAAAGAAATATTTAAAATAGTGAACAAAATTAAATCTATACTGTTAATCAATTAGTTTAATGAAATAAATAATTTCCTGAAATTAACTTGAGATTCTACTTAACAGCATATAGATGTACATGATGCAGGCTCAATCTATACAATAGAATATTATCATTTACTTTCATAAGTGCAGGCAGGAGACACTATTTATTTAACTTATGAATTAATATGTTATTATTGATAATATTCAAGCCTTAACAAATCAGATGCTCCAGACTGTCATTGGTGGATTGATGTTTTAGCAGTCTCTAAAAGTAGAGTTTAATCAGAATTACAATCACAATCACAATATCACAAAATCACAATTGCTGTATTGTAAAACAAAATAATTGCGCATGGTGGCATATATCAACAAAATAAATGTGTTTAAAAATAACACTTAAAAATACCTCCGCTGCAGCAGACTTGCATACTCAGCGAATTTCAATTGCCAAAAATATATTTCCATCCAAAATAGCGAGATATGACATATATCTTTATAAAACTCCATAAGAATAACGTGGGGAATAACTATGCAGGTTTTCTGCAACAGGTATGTTAAAACTTAATGGTTTTAATTCAATACTCAAGCCATATACCAAGTGTTATCAAGATATTTTAAAATATAATGAAGATATCGAATTTTTTATTTCCCATAAGGATGACATGGGGATTGAATATGCAGTTTGCTGCCACAAATTGAAATTTCGGGTATTATAGACTAAAATACATTAGATCTCACCCATATGAAGCCACAAACCAAGTTTTATTGAGATATGTTGTGGAATAAGCTAGATATAAAATTTTACTTATTTCCCACAAGTTAACATTGGGATAATATACTGGGTTTACCACTTTTAATATGTTAGTAGCCAATGGACATAGAGCAATGATTCAAAATACTAATTTTTTTGGTTTTTGAGCTGAATTCAATAGTGCTAATCAAATTTCGATTATTTTTATTTTCCTATGTGAAAACCCAAAAAAATCCATTTTTAGGGGGGTTTATACCCCTTTACCCCCCCCTTCCGGTGGTCCGATCAGGCTGGTTTGAGAACTCGTCCAATTCATTACCACTTTACATGTCTGTACCAAATTTCATAAAGATCGGACTGTTTTTATGGCCGCTATCTTGCTAACAGTCATATTGATATATATTATATCTAAAAGTTCAAACAAATGGTATTTTTTTGCTTCTGGGGGCCCCAAAACAAAATGTTATCACGGTCTTGGGCCTCGCTATAGAGGAAATTCGTTAAAAATAATTTATTTATTTATTTTTACAGTGCCATGTTACAGCAAATGCCAAGTACAACATAGCATTAAAATGTACACAATTTGGAGCATACATAAAAATTAATGGTCCGTTATCTGTTCATTCTTCATGTTACTTCACATTGAAAAAACATCTATAGGCCTAGAGTTTTTCATCATAGAGTGAATTTATATATTTCACTCTAAAAAAATAGCTTGTGATTGCAAACTATAAGTAAATATCATATGGCACCGGTCTGATTACTATTTAAACTCAGGGATCATGGTGTGCGTTGATTATTATTAAAATTTAATTTTATAGTTACCTATAAAAATACAATATATATAGTACTCCTTGTGATATAACCTTAGTGTTTAAGTGACGGACAAAAAAAGACGGTGAAATGAGAAAAGATTTGAAGTTTTCAAAGTGCCTATTTGTGCCTTTGTTAACAGGAACAAGTTCATTTCAATATAATTTTTTTACTTAAATTATACGTTTTTAGCTACCTTCTAAGTGTAATTATTTTGAAAAATACGTCTTGAAAGTTTAGTATTTAATTTATGTATTCTGTAAACCTTCTAAGTTGTCTTTGTGCAGGCAAGGAAAAGATAACTTAAAAAGTTTATTGCCCCAACGTAAAATGTGCATTCATTAATTCGTTCCTTGATGTCCACCATGATAAATTAATATGGTTATTGCTCTAATGGGAACTATTTTACCAAAACAAGATATAAAAGAGCCAGCATTAGGATATGGTTGAAAAGTTAAGACCTCAGGTTATTATTGTGGACAGGAAGACCGCTAGGCTCATCTCGCCCCTCGCCTGTTCCTGGAAGTTGAAACCCCATCAGACTGACGCAACCCTCTCTCTCAACCCCTTTCTCTCTCTCCCTTAGCCCCGGAAGCTTGGCCAATGTGCCTAGCCGGCGGATTTTTCGTAATGACGCCCCTTTCTACCTGAAAAGTTTTGGCCAGAAACCCTACACTCAACCAAAACTGCCTTGGGAGCAAGTCCATATCGAGCATACTGGTAAGGGGATTTCTTTATAGTATTGGACTCATACACTAATTGGCTAGAAGTGCAAGTAAGAAATTATAGACATATCAAGTTCTTCCGCAATAAAATTCTTGAGGGAATTGTTTACCCATTTTGGAATTCCAAGAACAATTACCAGCAACAACGGACCTGCGTTCATTTCACATAAATTCAAAACATTTATGGACGTTCATGGCATGCGTCACAAAATCATGGCATCTTATCACTCTGAGTCAATTGGACAAGCAAAACTCTATCCAAACGCTGAAAAATAAATTAAATGCGATGGCCAAAGAACCTGGTGATCTACATACAAACCTCTGTAGATTCCTTCTACAAAACAGAATGGTCATCAACATTAGTACCGGCCGAAGTCCAGCCGAAATGATGTTTAAGCGAAATATTCGATCAAGGTTGTTTAAAGAAAACAATTATTCTATCAGGGAGACAAATGATAATTCAAGACAATTTAATGTTGGAGAAATCGTACATATTCACGATCTATATCAGCCTCGCCGGAAGATAAGGCATGTTTGACAAGAAAGAAGCTAATTCCAAGGGGAAGATTTACGGCATGTCTAACAAGAAAAATAACTAATTCCAAGGGGAAGATTGTTATACCTGTGAAATACATACAGCTGCCTATTTCTTAAGTTTGTTTTGATGATGAATGTAAAACATACTGTTTATATTACAGATTTACAATCAGTTTACTTTACAATAAATGTTTAATCATTGTAGATGTGAATCAGGGCTGACTTGATAAACCTGCATTCACTCTGGAGGCGAATACACGACCACGTGGACCCGATATACAAACTTCATCGATAATAGTGGCATTTTTGGCCACAGCCGAGTGATGGGCAACAGCCGCCACCTTGGAAAATGGCGGAAAGCTTAAATTTCAGTGTAAGAGTTTACTTGAGTAATCAAAAGAGCATGCCATGTAGAGAAATATTAGTTGTTTTAAAAATTTCGGAATAAAACTTGCTACAAGAAAATTCACGTTTTAAATATATATTTTTACTTCTTATGGCAATATTTCTTTCAAAATGTAATTATTTACATGAAAATTATGACTTTCAATTTATTCCAACATTGCACCAAAATGACTCGAATAAATACCATAATACTCAATACAAAAGGTGTAGATCTTGCAATGTGTCATCAAATATCTATTGTACTCGTGGTTGGTTGGATGAGATTTTTAAACAATTTGTCTACAACGCTTTGTTTTATTAAATAACACTGTTATAAACAATACCTTACTCTGACATTTTAGCTTTCCTCCATTTTCCAAAAAATATAACATATTTACATTTAGTCAAACAGAAGGGTTGGCAAAGTACAGATGATTACAAATAGCAGTCCCAATTAATTTTGGCATAATATTCATGGCTAAACTTATTATTTCAGAATATAATATATGAATGAAATAATAATTAATAACAACAATTACTTACTTTCATCCTAAAAATTAGTTGTGTTTCAAAACTTTTGGGTAGAAAATAATGTAAGGTTTAAGAATGGGCGGCAGTTGCCCATGGGAATACCAAAGAGTTACCCGGTGGGTTTGGGGTCTACATACCATAAAAATCACATATTAACAATAAAATACACCCGTTGCAGCAGACCTGCATACTCAGCGAATTTCAAATGCAAAAGAACATAATTCAATGCAACATAGCGAAATTTGACATGTTTTTGTAATCTCCATAAGAATAACATGGGGAATGAGTATGCAGGTTTGCTGCAACAGGTATGTTAAAACTGGTTGGTTTTAATTCATTATTTAGTAGATCTTGACTAGAAGAAGCCATATACCAAGTTTTATCAAGAAATGTAAAAAAATAAGGAAGATATAGAATTTTTTTTATTTCCCATAAGGATAACATGGGGAATGATTATGCAGGTTTGCTGCCACAAAAATGGAAATTTCGGGGGTTTTAGACTATAATACATTAGACCTAATCTAGATGAAGCCACAAACCAAGTTTTATTAAGATATGTTGAGAAAAAGCAAGATATAGATTTTAACTTATTCCCCATAAGGTTAACATTGGGACAACGTACTGTGTTTACCACTTTCAATATCTCGGTAACCAATGGAGATAGAGCAATGATTCAAGATACTAAATTGTTTGCTTTTTTGAGCTGAATTCAATGGTGCCAACAAAAATGTTATTAATTTTATTTTTCTATGTAAAAAACTTTCTTGGTATTTTATTTTTCTATGTAAAAAACTTTTTACATAGAAAAAGAAAATTAATAAAATTTTTGTTGGCACCATTGAATTCAGCTCAAAAAAGCAAACAATTTAGTATCTTGAATCATTTTTTAAAAAAACTCAAAAAACCCATTTTTGATCCGATCGGGCTGCTATACGAACTCGTCCAATTGATTACCACTTTACCAAATTTCATTAAGATCGGACCATATTCACGGCCGCTATCGTGCTTACAGACACACACACACACACATATATATATATATATATACACCCCCGTTGCAGCAGACCTGCATACTCAGCGAATTTCAAATGCAAAAGAACATATTTCAATCCAACATAGCGAGATTTCACATGTTTTTGTAATCTCCAAAAGAATAACATGGGGAATGAGTATGCAGGTTTGCTGCCACGAAAATGGAAATATCGGGGATTTTAGACTATTAATCGTTAGATTTCATGTAGATGAAGCCATGCACAAACCAAGTTTAATTAAGATATGTTGAGAAATAAGCGAGGTATAGAATTTTACTTATTCCCCATAAGGTTAACATTGGAACAACGTACTGTGTTTACCACTTTCCATATCTTGGTAACCAATAGACATAGAGCAATGATTGAAAATACTAAATTGTTTGTTTTTTTTTATCTGAATTCAATGGTGCAAACCAAAATCCAATTAGTTTTATTTTTCTATGTGAAAAACCAAAAAAACCCATTTTTGGGGGGGTTTATCCCCATTTACCCCCCTTTCCAGTGGTCCGATTGGGCTGGTTTTCGAACTCATCCGAATAAATACTACTTCACACACCTGTGCCAAATTTTTTTGCCTTTGAGGGCCCCAAAACGAAAAATTATCATGGTCTTGGGCTTAGGTCTTACCATGAGACCTACCGTAATAGCTCCTTCCCTATAGGGGAAATGCGCTAAAATTCGAACGAATGGTATTTTTTGCTTCTGGTGGCCCCAAAACGAAAAGTTATCATGGTCTCGGGCTTAGGTCTTACCATGAGACCTACGGTAATAGATTCTTCCCTATAGGGGAAATTCGCTAAAACACTCTAAACACTCTAACACGCTAAAACAAATGCCGGTTCGAGGTAAAATCACCATTTGGCTGCCGGACTAATATGGCAAAAGTGGGAAAGAGATAGGCGGAAAGAGATAGGCATATTAAAACACATACCTACTTAGATATCATAAACAGAAAATCAAAATATCATTGTTACGGCTTGAAATCGTCACCTTGAGACCCCGCTACCTAAGTTTTAAGGTGATATTACACGATTCGTAATCGTAATGAATTTTTCAAATGAACAAGCTTTAGTAAAAATCAAATACTTTAAGTGTGATATAAATATTGTAGTACAATAACTCCTTCGGCAGGTGCAGTATGTCTTAGCTTGGTGCCAAGTCTTCTCCTGTTGGGCCGTCGTGTCGGTGAAGAGTTGGACCCTCTGTGACCGCGAGTGTCCATCTAGTCACACGTGACCCACTATGTGACCACACGGACACCAGCGGCCACGAACGGTCCCCATGCTGAGCGATGATGACGCTGTGGCCGCGTGTCGGTCTCCAAGGAAATATGACTTCGGCAACATAGTTTTTGTCAGAAGTCGTGGTTTTTTAGCGACCAACAACATCATTCTCATTCTCGTTGTTAAGCTGCATCGGAATTTGTTGGTGAACTCCGTTTCAAATCAGATGTACATGATCGTGGTTTGCGATGCCACCGTACGACTGGGTCTTCTACAATTCTAATTATAACAATATACACTAATACACACTATTTGTATAAACTGAAAAAAATCATGTGAGACAAACTCATTTAATGCTGACTTTAATAATGCATGTTATATGAAAATAAACAACAGTATATTTACTAATTAGTATAAGAAACTTGTCACGCTGAGACAAAAATTTGACAATTTTATATGTTACAAATTCTAAATTACTTTTAACAATCCAATCTATTTTTGAACATGGTTTTATTCCTGGATCAATACATAAATGTTATATTATAAACAGAAGGATGACAGTATAGCAATAACTTCATCGGGTTCGCCATATTTCGATACACCCAGGAACAAATTTAAATACATTAATTAAACAACAGTGAAGAAGTGGTAAAAAAGAAATTTGCAGGAATAATTCGATGAAATTCTTCTCTATAAGTTCGTCAAAGCCTTGAGGAATTCTTAGATTTAATCTAGGATTGAGGATTGGTTCCCCGATGTTGAAGGACACGTCTCCAGGGACGAGCTGCAAATTTGAAAGAAACTTCCTTGTAGTCTTCGTCACAAAGTTTTTAATAGAACGAAGACTTAATTCACGACGTAATTGTGTACTTCGAAAGTAAAATGGACTGTTTTTAGCTAGTCTTTAGTATATTTCAAGTTATTTTAGTTCATTTTTCAAACCTTCGATTGATTGTTTTTCTGATTCTTAACACTTGATGAGTCGTCGAGTGTTTGGGGCTAAAACCGAATTGACGAGGAAGTATTGCTTGAGATGTTTCCAAATTATTAAATGACCTCTTTTAAATAAATTTAGTACAAAAACTCTATGTAGTTAGTATAAAAACACACACCTTATGCCCTACCTAAAGGGTAATATTGCGTTTTATTAACCAAACTCTTAAAAACACAATTGACTACTAGGTATCAAGTAATAAAATGATAAAGCATACCAGCTTTAGGTAATAAAGTTATATCACTTCAATGAATAAAACACATTTATTCATAAGATACTAAGGATACAATTCTAATAAAAAATGTTTAAAAGTATATTTCGCAACAAGGGCCGAAAATGAGGTTTTGCAGGCTCAAATTCGTGTTTCAAATTCGAGACGAAGTCGAGAGCGACAATAATACAACTTCTTTGTCATGGTTTAAACAAACACAGTTATTGAAAGTCATGTGATCGCAACTATCCTGTCTTTGGAAGCTATTGAGTGATCTATAATCATGTGATGTTCTCTCGTTGACCCAAGCAAATAAACGATCAGCTGACTTTAACGGGCCGAAAGTTTTTGGCCCTTTGGCGGAAAAAAGTTGGTTTCGGCTACCAAATAAAGTTAGTAAACCAAATCAATTTCAGGTGATTACGTCGTAGTGTGGCGAAAAATCTTTATTAGCTACAAGTATTTTTTTCGCAGTTTAGTGATTAAACTGTGATAATATATTAATTTGATATGGTTTCCATAATGTTGAGGCGTTATTGTTTTTAAAGTAACCAGAAATTAATTAATTGTTTTTATTACATTTCATGAATTACGAAATGAATGAACATGACTGTAAATATGATATTATGTTTGGGATTTTACACCATTAAACATTAAAACAGTGACATTGAAATGGCATCATTCTCGCAGGTAGGTTCAAAACATATTGAATGCTTGCACAGAAAAAAAATATTTGTTGGAACAACAAAAACATTTGCAGATATACAACCTGCAAATGTTTTTGCTCGGTTTACCAATGGTTTTGCTCGATTTACCGATGTTTATGTTGTTCAAACAAATCTATTTTGTTTTTTCCACCAAAAACATTGGTACACCGAACAAAAATATTTGCAGGTTGAATATCTACAAATGTTTTTCTTGTTCCAGCAAATCTTTTTTTTACTTTCTCACCCCTATACATAGTATATGGAGAAAGTATTGTTTTCGTCAAAATTTTTGAATTTGAGTTGTTAGTTGATATATTCGTTTTAGTGCTTCCTGAATCCAAAAAAGTGGTTTTTGGCGTGGTGTCTGTCTGTCAGTGTGTGTGTGTGTGTGCGTGTGCGTGTGTGTGTGTGTGTGTCCGTGTGGATGTAAACAAAGCTAGAGACGACACCCAGTGGTCCGATTTTCATGAAATTTGGCATGTAGGTATAAAACCGTGGTATCTCCAGGCGTATTTTTCATTTTTTTGAATTTTTGGTTTTTAAGGGTATTTACCCCATAAAACCCCATAAAAAATGACAAAAATCTAAATTTCTCAAAAATGGCTCTAATGATTTTGATAAAAATTTCATGGTTTTTAGTGCTTAAGATGACAAACAAAATGACACCACCCGCATCTCTGTAAAAATTCAGGTTCAGAAGTTATGGGGGTTTAAGTGTTAAAAATTCATATTTTTGAAATTTCACAAAATCTGTGACCTCTAAAGAAAATATACTTGCAACCATTAAATTTGACTTGAAAAACTAAATAATCTAGTATTTTGAATCATTAGTCTACGTCAACTGGTTGCCAAGATAATTGATATTTTATTTTGGCGGTAAACGCAGTACGTTGTCCAATGTTATTCTTATGGCAAATATTCAAATACCCCCGTCGCAGCAAACCTGCGTACTCAGCGAATTTCTTAAGAATTAATTTTTCTATGGGAGCTTATTTAACTTGTTTCGAACATTTTATGTAGTTAATGCAAAAAGTATATTACACATCAATTCAAGAGCTTTAGATATAGGGAAAATGGTCATGGGAATCATATCGGTATCCGCTCTGGCTTTCTGTTATTCTTATAGTTATTAGTCTAAATTTTTTTTTATCTGTATTCTTGTTATAGTATAAAAATGTAAGCAAACATACAATCAATAATCTTAAATCATTCAAAATCAAAGTAAACAAATTAAATCCAAACATATGATTCATCTTAAAAATTAAAAAAGGCTTGTTGCATCAAACTTGCATACTCAGTTAATTTCTAAAGGATTTATTTTTTTGTATGTAGGCATATTCTACATTAGTTAGGGAAGTTGTTGTTTTGAATATTTAATTTTGTTTAAATATTAATTTAATTAAAGTAAATTTTATCATTCATGTTCTTATTTCTCAATAATAATTCATATTTTAATAATTTTTAATAAATGTATACTTGTTATAGTACATAAAAGTCAGCAAACATGTTATCAATCAACTCAGATCCAAGGAATAAAAACAAATCAATCATCACATGAACAAATTAAACTCAATCATATGGTTTGTAAAATAATTTTTTAAATCTCATTTTTGGGGAATTCAATGAAAAATTTAGGTATTTATACCAGAACTAGTGGCGTGTAGGGGCATAAGCCCCTAATAAGGTAAATTTAAATTAAAACAATTCTTATTTCATATAGTAAGATCTACCTTTATAAACTGGCTTTTAGATCTACCATATGATAATATCTAGAACATGGTTTAAAATAAAATAACAATATCACATGTTTAATGTAAACAAAGCAACTCCCTATGCTTTTTAAATGGCAGACATTTTACGTTATTTCTCATTTTCTAGTAAGCTTCAAGCAAATTCAGTATTTTTCCCGCCATCACGTAGTAGAGACCTTTAATTTGAGCCCTCTCCCACCTTTCTACGACTTGCCAAGCGCCCACAATTTTGACACAAAGAATCGCCTTACGAAATTAAATATATGATTTGGATGGTTTATATCCCTTCAGGGGACAATGTACTGCATTTAGTAGATCCAATATCTCAGTAACCGATTGATGTAGAGTAATCATTCAAAATGCTATATTGTTTATTTTTTTTAAGCTGAATTCAATTTTGACACTTAAATTTACAAAAAATTAATATAAAGATATTAAATCCTAAAAATAAATTTTATTTTGTCTAAAAATCCTCCTTAGAGTTAACTTATCACACTGGTTTTCGAACTCGAAGTAATAAATGTCACTCTAGATGTATGTACCAAATTTCATCGCAATCGGTCCTTTTTTACAAAAGTTATCGCGCCTACGGACAGGTGTATATATATATATATATATATATATATATATATATATATATATATATATATATATATATATATATATGTATGAACGAACAGGTGTATATATATATATATATGAACGACAGGTGTATATATATACACCTGTCCGTATATATATGTATGAACGACAGGTGTATATATATATATATATATATATATGAAAATGAACGAACGGTGTTTTTGGGGTCTGGGGACATCAAAATGAAAAGTTACGGTGGTCCCGTGCTTAAGTCTTACCATGCCGCTTACGGTAACAGCTACTTCCCTATAAGGGGAAATTCGCTAAAACCAATATCTCTGTTATTTAATAACCGATTTTGATAAAATTTGGTATATATTTGTGTGATAATTAATTGTTAATTTGTTTTACTTCACTATATATGTTTTCTGGTTTTAAATGATTTGAAGGGAGAAAGTATGTGTCAGTTTCCTGATACCGTTTATTTTCTGTGTGTTGGTTAAAAAAACATCTTGGTCTTGGGTGCTGGTAGAGGTTTAGGTATGAGGAACGTAAATGTCATAATGTGTGCTTTTTGACTGTCTTGGGTCTGGAAAGTACTTTTTCTATGGTCCGTTGTCGATTTTAATTTCAATCCTCAAAGACTAGACTACCAGACTATGCTGGGAGGCCTACTGTTCATTCAACAAAACACACATAAAAACACTCCGTAGATTGCCACAGATAAGAAAATACACATTACAATACAGTTTCCGTATGAGAACGGAACTAGCTAAAGTTAATATCCAACCACGATATCACAATACAATGTGAACTTGTAATCACATTCACTTCCCTCAGTAAAATTGTACCGATTGTAAAACTGCTTCACAGCAAACTCCATTAATAATCCTCACTTTTACCCGGTTTTCGGCACTATTCCCTGCAAAACCCCCCTAGGTACCAAAATCCGGGTAGTTAGCCGAAAAACCACGTAATGACTTCAAAAAACTCCCAAACCGGATAGTCTCCTAAACTTGCTGCATAGTAAATATGTCTATATTTACTTCAAGTGTTGTTCTTTAAAACTGTAAAACCAAATTATTTTTCTCACCCTACATTGACTTTGGATATTTGCAAAGCAAACCATAATTAAAAAATTTCCGGCTTTACCCTTTTTTATGTATTCAGGATGCCGGGTACTTCAGCTCATGTCTATAATCCCCGATTTTACTCGATTTTTCTTAGTCCTCTCGATTAAATCCCAGACCGGCCATAAAAATACCCGCAAACCGGGCTAATACCCGGTTTCTGGTAACATAGCAACGAAATAACCAATACCACCATACCAAATAAATAATACCAACTTTCGCCCAAAACATAAAATACTGTACCGGTATCTAGAGTTTGAAAAATCCTTGTACCTCGTCAAAAATCCCCGATTTGACCCGTTTTTTTATATTCAGGTTGTTGAGTAAATTTCCTCAACCCAAGTCTTAAATCACCGGTTGAACCCAGGTTTTTCTTAATCTCCGCTAAATCTCCGCACGGCCTCCGAAATACCCGATTTTTGGCAACATTGCTAACGACCGGGGCTACAGACCCTGTCTGACACCATGTATTTTATGGGCCCGATGTCAGACAGGGATGCCAGTCGAGCCATTGCCAACCGCCCTTCAAAATAATTTAACAATTAATTATGGATTGACGTGGAGATTCCGGGGATGGTTTACATGGCGAACTCGAATATATGACGATGGCAATCCTTATGAAATGGTTAGATAAATAAACACTACTTAAACTATAAACTGTTGCGTATGGCTATGATAATTTATTTGTTTGTAATTTTTCCTTATTCGCTGGTTTAAAATTCCTCACAAAAAAACAAAATTCCCTCCCGAAAAATCATGCCCCCAAAAAATTTTTATGGCGCAAATTGCGCCATGCCCCCCCTTCTGGGCACCCCTGATAAAACTAATCAAACTGAAGCCAGGATTATGTAACATTATGTCTCATCTCATTCTCTTCTTGGCACGGGGTACGAAGATTTACAACACAAACCCGATACACAATCTTTATTGATTCTTGATTCATCATAACAAGAAAGACAACGTGTACCAGAGCTTCAGAATGTAAAGCAAAGCTGACTTAATAACCCTGAATTAATAAGCCTGGAGGCAAATAGACTTTATACTCGACGACCAAAAGGCCCTAATATACAAGCTTTATCGATTCATGACTAGAATATAGCAAATGTACCGGAGCTTCGTGATCGTTTCAGGCCTCCATTACTGCCTCCATTACTGACTCGTTTTCGGTTCGCTACTACAGTGTGATTAATTAGAAACACTGAACTCACAAACCACAAGCTGGTGAATGATAAATGGTATAATTTATAAGAATAAAGAATATATAAGAATAATTTATAAGAATTTATAAGAAGATTTATAAGAATTTATAAGAATAAAGTTGTAGGTCTATAGCTGTAGATGGAGCAGTTCAAAAAACACTTAAAGTTACTAGCAAGCTATAAAGCCGAAGAAATTAAACAGTGCAAAACGTGCATGGTACGCCGAACATGAGAATCACGATTAGCATCCTCAATACCATTCGCAGCATAAAGGTTTCATCATAAGAATTAGGCCCCGATATACAAGATCCATTAATTTGTGAAAACGGCAAGTGTTTCATTTCATAATCGGGATCGCTTTACAGCCATTGTAGAAAAATGATTATAAGAAGCCGCTACCTGGATGTGATGTCGCTGTGATTCATCTTAATCTAAAGTGAACTCACAACAGCATCCACCAAGGTAGGCAACTCTGAGCAGGCTGGCAGTCCCCAAGTCTGGAGTGTGGTCCATACCAAGCAGGAACTGGGGACACGACGTACAGCATCCACCAAGGTAGGCGACTCTGAGCAGGCTGGCAGTCCCCCGACGGCGACCAAGTCTGGAGTGTGGTCCATACCAAGCAGGAACTGGGGACACGACGTACAGCATCCACCAAGGTAGGCGACTCTGAGCAGGCTGGCAGTCCCCCGACGGCGACCAAGTCTGGAGTGTGGTCCATACCAAGCAGGAACTGGGGACACGACGTACAGCATCCACCAAGGTAGGCGACTCTGAGCAGGCTGGCAGTCCCCCGACGGCGACCAAGTCTGGAGTGTGGTCCATACCAAGCAGGAACTGGGGACACGACGTACAGCATCCACCAAGGTAGGCGACTCTGAGCAGGCTGGCAGTCCCCCGACGGCGACCAAGTCTGGAGTGTGGTCCATACCAAGCAGGAACTGGGGACACGACGTACAGCATCCACCAAGGTAGGCGACTCTGAGCAGGCTGGCAGTCCCCCGATGGCGACCAAGTCTGGAGTGTGGTCCATACCAAGCAGGAACTGGGGACACGACGTGCAGCATCCACCAAGGTAGGCAACTCTGAGCAGGCTGGCAGTCCCCCGACGGCGACCAAGTCTGGAGTGTGGTGCATACCAAGCAGGAACTGGGGACACGACGTACAGCATCCACCAAGGTAGGCGACTCTGAGCAGGCTGGCAGTCCCCCGACGGCGACCAAGTCTGGAGTGTGGTCCATACCAAGCAGGAACTGGAGACACGACGTACAGCATCCACCAATGTAGGCGACTCTGAGCAGGCTGGCAGTCCCCCGACGGCGACCAAGTCTGGAGTGTGGTCCATACCAAGCAGGAACTGGGGACACGACGTACAGCATCCACCAAGGTAGGCGACTCTGAGCAGGCTGGCAGTCCCCCGCCGGCGACCAAGTCTGGAGTGTGGTCCATACCAAGCAGGAACTGGAGGCACGACGTACAGCATCCACCAAGGTAGGCGACTCTGAGCAGGCTGGCAGTCCCCCGACGGCGACCAAGTCTGGAGTGTGGTCCATACCAAGCAGGAACTGGAGACACGACGTACAGCATCCACCAATGTAGGCGACTCTGAGCAGGCTGGCAGTCCCCCGACGGCGACCAAGTCTGGAGTGTGGTCCATACCAAGCAGGAACTGGAGGCACGACGTACAGCATCCACCAAGGTAGGCGACTCTGAGCAGGCTGGCAGTCCCCCGGCGGCGACCAAGTCTGGAGTGTGGTCCATACCAAGCAGGAACTGGGGACACGACGTACAGCATCCACCAAGGTAGGCGACTCTGAGCAGGCTGGCAGTCCCCCGACGGCGACCAAGTCTGGAGTGTGGTGCATACCAAGCAGGAACTGGAGGCACGACGTACAGCATCCACCAAGGTAGGCGACTCTGAGCAGGCTGGCAGTCCCCCGACGGCGACCAAGTCTGGAGTGTGGTCCATACCAAGCAGGAACTGGAGGCACGACGTACAGCATCCACCAAGGTAGGCGACTCTGAGCAGGCTGGCAGTCCCCCGCCGGCAACCAAGTCTGGAGTGTGGTCCATACCAAGCAGGAACTGGGGACACGACGTACAGCATCCACCAAGGTAGGCGACTCTGAGCAGGCTGGCAGTCCCCCGCCGGCGACCAAGTCTGGAGTGTGGTCCATACCAAGCAGGAACTGGAGACACGACGTACAGCATCCACCAATGTAGGCGACTCTGAGCAGGCTGGCAGTCCCCCGACGGCGACCAAGTCTGGAGTGTGGTCCATACCAAGCAGGAACTGGAGACACGACGTACAGCATCCACCAAGGTAGGCGACTCTGAGCAGGCTGGCAGTCCCCCGACGGCGACCAAGTCTGGAGTGTGGTCCATACCAAGCAGGAACTGGAGGCACGACGTACAGCATCCACCAAGGTAGGCAACTCTGAGCAGGCTGGCAGTCCCCCGACGGCGACCAAGTCTGGAGTGTGGTGCATACCAAGCAGGAACTGGAGGCACGACGTACAGCATCCACCAAGGTAGGCGACTCTGAGCAGGCTGGCAGTCCCCCGACGGCGACCAAGTCTGGAGTGTGGTCCATACCAAGCAGGAACTGGAGGCACGACGTACAGCATCCACCAAGGTAGGCGACTCTGAGCAGGCTGGCAGTCCCCCGCCGGCGACCAAGTCTGGAGTGTGGTCCATACCAAGCAGGAACTGGAGACACGACGTACAGCATCCACCAAGGTAGGCGACTCTGAGCAGGCTGGCAGTCCCCCGACGGCGACCAAGTCTGGAGTGTGGTCCATACCAAGCAGGAACTGGAGACACGACGTACAGCATCCACCAAGGTAGGCGACTCTGAGCAGGCTGGCAGTCCCCCGACGGCGACCAAGTCTGGAGTGTGGTCCATACCAAGCAGGAACTGGAGACACGACGTACAGCATCATGAATACGTCATCTCACCAGTTACCACGAGGTAAGGACCAATGAGTTTTCGGATGAAACCTCATATGTTCCTTTTTGCATTGGCTAAAAATGCATTTTTTGCATACTTAAAAAATTAACAGTCTCTGAAAGTTATATAGATGTTACCTAATGTTAACAGCTACGTGTAATATCTATTATTCGTTTTTACGTACAATCAAATTATTAAAATGATTGGTTTTTAGCCTTTTCTACATCGATAAATTAATAACAAACTACTAAAGCCCCTAGGTAATCCTATTTGACCACGAAATTCACTATATCCTACCACTCCACTCCATCAAGCCCTAAGTTAACAAAAAGCTCAACAAAACTATCGGATCTTACATAACATTTAGATCCAAGAAAGGTATGGAAGAAAGGTGGAGTATGGTTGATACCAAGCACAAACTGGAGGCAAGACGTATACAACTTCTTGAATACGTCACATCACCAGTTTCCAGGTAAGGATGATTTTTGGTATAAACCTTACACGTTCACCTGATAGCAAACAATGTTTGCTAAACAACATGTTACAGTCTTTGACATATCATCTAGATGCTAACAAATGTTTACAGGTAGCCCTACGGTAATCGTATAGAAAACATGACCGCGAAATTCATTACAATCGGATCATTCTAACGTGAATTATACAACCTTAAAAAGTATAGTTGCTCACGAGCCCCCGGAGCCAAAGCTTTATTGACTCGAATCCACAGTAAAGCTGAGGTACCGAGGACACGAAAGCAACAATACCAAACGGATAAAACCACGAAGAGTGTCAGCGGCTTCTGAAGAGTTGCCGCACTGTTGTGTCCCCAGTGTGCACAGCTTTAGTGCCGCAGAACACACTAGACGCCGCGCCACTGAGGACAGAGACAGTGTGTGGCTAGTGAGGATGAGTGACTCTTGAATCCTTTGTGTTTGACGGTTTGCAGAGTAACACATAATACAAGAGAAGATACGCTGTCAGGAATAGGCGCTGGTGTGGTAAGTGAGGGTAGAAGTGCACGTACAGAGTGGATGTGGACAGAGCCGCGTCTCCAGAGAGGTGCCACTGTGTTACATTCTGTGACGTCTGTAATCACACCGGCATCTCCTGACGTTACGGCGCTCTCTTAACCTTCTGTGGCATAGGGTTGGATTTGTCGTGACCTCTAAGCTGAAGAGTTGGGCCCCCTGTGACCGCCAGTGCCCGTAGTCACATGTGATTCACTCCATGTGACCACACGGACACCAGCGGCCACGAACGGTCCTCATGTTGAGTGAATATGACGCGACGCCCCTCAAAGGACATTGTTCCTAATGTTACCCCCAGTAAGGAGTACACATTGGTGTACGCTAGTTCCAAATTTAAGCGAATAATGTGCTCATAGTGCTACTGTAATGTAAATTAATAAACATTTGTTTTATATTTATCCCAAAATAAAGTACTTTGAGAAGAATATCTGTATCATAAGTTCGTATCTGTAAATTTAAAAAGCTTATCTACACAAGCAAAAGTAGACTAAATGTACCTTATATAACAAATAGTAGATTATTTGAACAAACCACATTATTCAATTTTAAATAAGCAGATTTCAATCATCAAGATCTTATCTTCTTAATCTCTTAACCCTCAGAAATATTCAGCAGATTTGTATCGAAAATTAAAGCGAATAACAATACCAATTCGCCCGACACAGTTTGTAAGGCCAATGACATAAAAAGTAAATAACCCGATAAATCAAAATTCCATATTCAGTTGACGAAGTAAAAAAATGATAATTATCCAAGATAAATTTGAGGTAATTTAGAAACAACCCCCGAGAAACATCTGCTGTATTAGGAATTAATTGTTCATTCCCATGGTGGAAGGAAAAACACAGGAAAAAAGGTGTTTGCCTTCCATCATGGTTCATTCCCGTAACCCTAAATTTATATATATAAAGACTAAATGAAAATTGTCCGCGCATACTTGGCGGATTATTAAAAGACGATAAAAGCACAGCAAGGAGTCTCTGGTCGTAAAACTTACTAGCCTACTTGATTGTTCTAGCAAGCTATGCGACCAAAGACACCGGACAGTGCATTCTTAGTAGAACTGAAGCCAGCACTATATACATTGTGTCTATACTCGTCCTTTTCTGAGTGTGAAATAATGACGTTTACAACACGAGGCCCCGATACAAAAGCTTTATTGATTCAATACTACAATAAAGCCAGTATACCAGAGCATCGGGATGTGAGACGTAGCTGACAAGATGATTCTTCATTCACCCTGAAGGCAAATATACACAACCACGAGGCCCCGATACACAAGCTTTATTGATTTATTGTTACAATAAAGCCAGTATACCAGAGCATCGGGATGTGAGACATAGCTGACAAGATGACTCTTCATTCACCCTGGAGGCAATCATTATTGCTATAAAGCCCGTATACCAGAGCATCCGGATGCGAAGCAGAACTGACATGGTTTTCACACTGGAGCCTAGCGGGAAATCTCGAGGTTCCAAAATACAAGCTTTGGCTCAACGAATTCAAGAGAGCCAATTCCTGACGATTATAAATAAGTTAGAGTTAGAGTTAAGTTAGAGTATTTCACCAATGAAGACCAACCGCTATTATATCAAATCATATAGCAAAAAAAATCTTACAACATGTATAGATAAAGCAAAAAACAGATTTAAAAAAGCCTGGAAAGTAATAAATTCAGTATCTAAAAGCAGATCAAACAATATTCCAATTTCCCCAAATTCATTCAACAACTACTTTCTTCTTCTTCTTTCTCTGTGGAGTCAGTAAGTGAAATTTGTGAGGGAATGCAAAAACCTGAACAATCCCCTTTAGAAATCATGGAAAATAATATCAATGACAAGCAAATTGTAGTCCTATTCTTAGTTTTAGATCTAATGAAGTAACAGCTGATGAAGGTTAGGCATGGTCAAAAAATTCAAATAATCAGATAATGTTGATATTTATGGAATTTCTTGTAATATTTTAAAGAAAGTAATTGACTGTATAATAGACCCTTTGGTGTATTTGATAAATAGATGTCTAAAAGAATTAATGTTTCCCAATGTACTCAAACTGCCTTGTTGCGTGCCTATTTAGAAAAAAGGAGATTAATCCTGTACTTCCAGTTACAGGCCTGTTTCATTGACACTAGTTTTCTCAAAAGTTATCGAGTCTGTAATATATTCCCAACTTTCCAATTACTTAGAAAATGTTAACATATTATGTAGTGAACAGTTTGGCTTTACTAAGGGGTAGGTCAACAGTTAATTTGATGGATTTGCTTGTAAAGAAAATATTAAATAATTTTGAAATGAAAGGCTTTGCTCAGGCTATTTTTTGTGACCTGAGTAAAGCTTTTGATTGTGCTGACCATCAAGTGCTCTTGGATAAGTAAACTTCTATGGCTTAGGGGATAAAAGTTTACATATTATTAGATCATTTTTAGAAAATAGGCAACAAATTGTATGTATTGATAATGAAAAATCAGACATAGTAGAACTCAAGTATGGTGTACCACAAGGGTCAGTGCTGGGACCATTGTTGTTTATTCTCATGATTAATGATCTACCTTCATTCTTAAATACACAATCAATACTATATGCTGGATGACACTACCTTTTTTAATAGTAGCACCGACTTTGATGAACTTCGAATTTTGACTGAAAACACACTATCTCAAGCCTCGCTTTGGTTTAAGGCCAATGGGTTCCTACTTAATGACAGCAAAACTCAAAAAATGTATTTCAGTCTTAGGGAATTACCATATCATAATGATGGTACAAAAAGTGTTAGGTTTTTAGGAAGGTTTAGAAGATGATTTAGGAAGGAACATATAGATGATAAGTTAACTTGGGAACCGCACATAAATAATTATATTGCCACTAAGCTCTCAAGAACTATTTACTTACTACGGAATTTAAAAAGGTTTGCGCCATATGATTGTGTAAGAGGAGCCTACTTTGCATTTTTTTAAAGCATATTGTCATATGGAAAATTGCTATGGGGAAACAGTTGTCATGTTCAACAAATTCTTATTCTACAGAAGAAAATTGTAAGAATAATCACTGATTCACACAAATTGGAACACTGCCAACCCCTTTTCATTAAATTAGAATGTCTTGCAGTAGTAAATTTATACATTTACAATGTTTTAATCCACACAAAACAATATATCAAACCAGATTATGAGACAAGACATACATAATCACAATACTAAAAACAGCAACAAAATAGATATTCCTTATCACAGGTTGTCTAAATCATTGAATAGTTATGAGTTGCTAGGTTTAAAAACAAAATTTAACAAAAACAATAATCACAAAGTTTACTAGAAAACATAAGCATTAGACTTACATTACATTTAGACTTACATAGTTACATTCATCTCAGTCTTACACATCTAACAATCTTAATTTACAAATTAATTATACTACACACAAAAATAAATACATTAGGTTGAATACAACATAACATATTTGCAGACGAAAAGTTCGGAAACAGAGTAAAAAGGATTCATTAATAACCATGAGTACACCTTAATCTGTACTCATTAAGAAGAGAGATTAAGGTGTACTCATGGTTACTAAAGTCCTTTTTACTCTGTTTCCGAATTTTTTGACTGCAAATCTGTTATGTTGTAAACAACCTAATGTATATATTTTTGTGAGTAGTATAATTTGTAAATAAGATTGTTAGATGTGTGAGACTGAGATGAATGTAACTAACCTAAGTGTATATATAATGCTTATGTTTTCTGGTAAACTTTGTGATTATTGTCTTTGTTAAATTTTGGTATGTAGAACTGTAGTGTTAAGCTAACCTGACTTTGTTTGTCTATTGCTATTCATGGCTGAATGACAATAAAATTTTATTTATTTATTTATAATAAATCATAACCTTATTACATAGTGCGTAACTTTTATTACTCCTTTAATTCTTTTTTACATTGCTGTATATAAATATCCAAGACACACCAAAAAGCCAACTGTAACATTAGAACACTAGCCAATGATAAGAAACATAAACACGAATAATCTGTGAACAAATTATTTACTTGTATCAAAGAGGAGTGAATTTAGCTGTTAAGCGCTAAACTCAACAGCATACCCTCCAGAACAATATTTAGTTATAACAATATGAAATGTTTTACATATAACATGATAACGATAACGAACTTATCATTAACAATAATATTCCATACAGGTAATCTACCTAGAAAGACGATGAGAGCACAGCAAGGAGCTTTTGGTTAAACAACCTACTACTTGATTGTACTAGCAAGCTATGTGACCAAAGACACCGGACAGTGCTATTCTAGTCGAAGCGAGCGCTACATTGTGTTCAATTCATTCTCTTATGGGCTTTGAGTATGGAGGTTTACTATACAACCACGAGGCCCCGATACACAAGCTTTATTGGTTCATAATTACAAGAAAGCCAGAGTACCAGAGCTTCGGGATCGCTTCAGACCACCACCACTGTAGACACGACGAAAAGGAGCTGCTACATCGGTGTGATGTTGACATGATTAGCTACCCTGAACAAACAACACCATCTCACCAAGGTAGCAGTTCTGCTGTGTTGTCCTGGCATCGAGGTGCTGCAACCACGAAGTCGGCCAGAAGTTATGGTTCACACCAAGTGGGAACTGGGACAGTGTCATTAATACCATAGAGTAATAATGAACTTCGTAAAGAGTTGGCACTTTCATGTTAACTCGGTGGTAAGGGAACAGCAGCGCTATCTGATAAAAGTGCTACGAACTAAAAAGATCGATGCGATATATCGATGGTCGTCGATGCGACATATCGATCGTCGTCGTCTGCTTTGTTTATATTTTCCTATTTTCGTTTTCTTGTTTTGTTTGCTAGACTTTCAATTTTAATGACTTTACCGATTTGTTTAGATTAAGTACGTTTGCCGCTAGTGCAAGTTGTTTCGCGAAATACTGTACTGAGTGATTCTTATTGTGCTTAAAGCGATTGATAGAAAATAAATACGTAGATGTTTACATAAAAGCACTTAATAAAAATTAACTTAGTTAATTGAATTAATTATTAATTCCAACTCGTTATGGTTGTGTACACGTCGCGTCGTGACAGAAAATCAGGGGAAACGGAATAGGAAGTTAGCAGATCGTTACCGTGGTTTTGATTGGCTGATTCAGTGAAGAAGAAGAAATCCATGTTTTTACAACGACATCTAACTAAAGTGATTCGAACTAACCCGCTCCAATAAGCTTACCACTTGGCTCCATTTAAGTGTCAGACCGGTGTTAATACGCCACTTCCCTAGCCACCTCGAGGTGAGGACTAATGTACAATCCAGATAAACCACAAAATAGGTTCATGTCTACGCTAAACCATTTGCAATATATTAATAAACTTAAAATAGGCTAGATAATGTTTGCAGATCCAAAATCCAGCTAAAATACTAATTAGTATAACCTGTTACAAATAGTGATAACAGTTACTATTCTGCGTGTTATTGTTCTCTTGCATCGTTGATACATGATGCGATGATACGGTACATAACACAAATGATTTCAATTTAGAAAACACCATAACACTCAAGATACGCCAAGACAGAGGGTTGGAAAATTTGAATGATATACCGACATACATAAAAATCATTTAGAGAAATAACATATCAATCGTGTTTAGAATTACAATATTGGTTTGCTTTCAAGGCGACACGTTAAAATGTTTTATCACTAATCTTAGGAGTTTTTACGACTTGCAGTATTGGAGACGAAATCTGTTCCGCGCCATTAATATTGGGTCCAAGAGGGATTAAGCTAATGGAGAGTAGGAGAGTAAACTCATACTCGTTTTCCATTACGTAAATTATTAAAATTCATAAATTCAAAAAAATCTAAGTTTTGGTGTGGTCGTGGATTATTTTTCAGTACATTTCACGAATATTCCATTCGTTTACACTGCACAGTATGCGTTATTTCGCTTTCTATTGTAAGTAGACTAAAATAGGTACATACCTCACGTGAATCAGTTCAAAAACAGTGCTTTGTTACTATATGTTTCTCTAATACAGCAATCGCTAAGTGATTCCTACAAAAACTTTTCATCCACTGAGGACTCATCAAAAACAGTCAAATATTTGTCACAAACATTTAAATTACGAAAAAAACGAACAAAATGAACACATAGTAGGCCTACTTTCACACATGACCACGGCACTGGCCGCAGAGGCAGACTGAGGAAAACATGCAGGTCCTCAAATATTTGTAAATGCAATTGTAATGCCTTTTCTTGTGTGAAAACCTGCGGAGTTTTTACTAGAGTAAATTCACCCTATATGGACTATAAACTACGGTTCTAAAGCTAAGGTTTATTAAAAAGACGTGGGGGTCATTTAGGCTTTTCCTGATCCGGAAAAAATAAAATAAACATAATTATTCTAGCTGCAACTGACTGCGAGACTAAGCCAATAACAGTTTTAATAACCGCCAGAATGGAGGGATATAGTAATTTATATTTGGAACAGAAGAATTATTATAACAATATATTACACTGTAATAATAGTTGTAGTTATATTTTAATTTTTTCGAACATTTGCCGTCACTGATAAGTAAAAATACCCCCGTTGCAGCAGACCTGCATACTCAGCGAATTTCAATTGCAAAGTACATGTTTCAATCCAATATAGCAAGATTTGACACGTTTTTAAGCTCCATAAGAATAACATGGGGAATGAGTATGCAGGTTTGCTGCAACAGGTATTTTAAAACTGGGTGGTTTTAATTCAATGTTTAGTAGATCTGAACTAGAAGAAGCCATACACCAAGTTTTATCAAGATATGTTAAGAAATAAGGAAGATATTGCATTTTTTATTTCCCATAAGGATAACATGGGGAATGAGTATGCAGGTTTGCTGCCATAAAAACGGTAATATCCGGGATTTTATACTAAAATACATTAGATCTCATCTATGTGAAGCCACAAACCAAGTTTCATTACGATATGTTGAGAAATAAGCGAGATATAGAATTTTACTTATTCCCCATAAGGTTAACACTGGGACAACGTACTGTGTTTACCACTTTCAGTATCTCGGTAACCAATGGACATAGAGCAATGATTAAAAGTACTAAATTGTTTGTTTTTTCGAGCTGAATTCAATGGTGCTAACCAAAATACGATAAATCTTATTTTTCCATACAAAAAACTCGGAAAACCCATTTTTGGGGGGGTTTACCCCGCTTTACCCCCCCTTCCGGTGGTCCGATCGGGCTGGTTCACGAACTTGTCCGAATAATTACTACTTTACACGCCTGTGCCAAATTTCATTCCGATCGGACCATTTTTGCGAGCGCTATCGTGCTTACAGACACACACACACATATATATATATATATCTAGAAATTTGAACGAATGGTGTTTTTTGCTTCTGGGGGCCCCAAAACGAAAAGTTATTATGGTCTTGGGCTTAGGTCTTACCATGAGACCTACGGTAATAGCTTCTTCCCTATAGGGGAAATTCGCTAATCCCTATAGGGGAAATTCGCTAAAACAAGTCAAATTCATTTTGGATTCGGATTTCTTTTGGTTCCAGTTCCCGAAACTTCTTTTTACAAATCAGTGATGGCAAATGTCCACAAAAATCAAAATATAAAATCACCAACACCAACAACCAGCAATGAATGTCAAACAAAGAGCTAGGCTCTATTGACTACAGTAAAGCAGAGTTACTAAGGACACGGAAACAGCAAACTCTTAAACCTATGAAACCACTAAACAATGAAGAATTAACATCACATCGTGAAGAGATGACACACTGATGTGTCCCCAGTGTGCACAGCTTTAGTAGACTATGACACACTAGAAACCGCGCCACTGAGGACAGACACTAGTGTGGCCAATAGACTGCTAATGTAGACAGTTCCTGCACGGAGTTGCCGCTGTCAAGCAAGCACGCTGTGATGTGCTACACATGATGTGAAAGACACATCTCCAGAAGTGGCGACCAAGGCAGCGATATATTAGGCAGGCATTAGTATAACCCCGGCCCTAATCAAGACTACTGTAGTTATCTCTCGTTTTGTGCTAAGCGTTGAGCTCACCGACATTACATGCAGCTCGCTGGGCATTTCTCGTGTAGCAGAGCCCCGGGTCACTCCCATATAAATCCCTGATTGTGTTCCTTAGTGCGTCGATGCTCCTGGCTACGTAGGAAATAAAAAGATGACCAACTCTATTTTATTGATCGCCTTTATAGTTCCTTCACAGCCAGGAACTTATCGCATGATTCTCGGGATGATGCTGGGGTCCTCTGCTGAAACTGCATTGACAGTGTATGTCTGTCGAAGAAATGACAGACATTATTTTGTCGACATGTCGTGACGCCATTACTTTGTGTGCGATATTACTCTCACACAGGTATACAATTATCAATTTTCCCTTGATCTTATTTAAATCGTTTCATAAAAAGCTTTGTTGATTCAACGTTTTTAGGTCTTCATCAGACACAGGGACGTATTGCCAGGCCTTTGGGAAGAGGGTGCCCAGATGGCTGGGGTTTTGGTGCATGGAATACCCTCCCAGCAACACGGGGATCCAGGGATCTCCTCCAAACATGTTGAAATTTTAGAAGCAAAGTTGTTAGTTTCAGAAAATTGTATGCGTTAAAATCAAAAATTACGTCGTAAGGTGCACATTGCACATGTAAAAGCTATACCGTTTGAAGAAGCATCCTGGGGGTGTCAAAAATGGGTTTTTGAGCCCTCAATCTGGGGGCTTTCTCCAAGGTGGACAAACTTGAAAATAACCCATAAAAATAAGACCACTCCAAAACTGGTCTTTTGCAACTTTCATGTAGAACAATTTAAATGATAAAATTTTAGTTCAACCCATTGAATTCAGCTTAAAAAAATTTGGTATGTTGAATCATTGCTCTATGTTCATTGGTTACCGAGATACTAAGGGTGATCAACTCAAAACGTCGTCCTGTGTTAACCTAATGGGAAATAAATAAAATCGTATAACTCGCTTATGTCTAAACATATCTCAATGAAATTTGATTTGTGGCTTCGTTTAGTTAAGAACTATTGTATATTAGCCTAAAATCACCCATTTTTTAATTCCTTGGCAGTAACCTTGCACAAAGTTTTCCCATAAGGGGACAAAATAGAAGTCCATATCATCCTTATTTTTTAACATAATATAATGATAAAACTTGGCATAAGGCTTCTTCTAGTCGAGGTTTATTGGATATTGACTTAAAACCACCCAATTTGTTCATACATGTTGCAACAAACCTGAAAACTTCATTCCCCATGCTATTCTTATGGAGAATACAAAAAAGTAAAATTCCAGTCTGTCCACCTAGGAGAAAGCCCCCAGGATTGAGGGCTCACAAACCCATTTTTGAAATCCCGAGAGGACGACCCTTCAAAATGGCTCAGCTTTTACATGTGCGCCTTATGACGAAATGTTTTACCTCCCAGCTCGCGGTCTAAAAGAAGGATCTCTACCTTTATAATTGAATATCGTAATGTGGTAATATGGTAGTGTTAACTGCGATTCCAAAATCATTTATATTAACGTATTGCGTAAAAGTTTATACTTAAAGTAAATAAGAACCAGTGACGCACCCAGGATTCTTCCTTGAGGGGGGCACAACCATGTAAATGCCCTTCAGTTGGAGACGTCCGGAGGTTCTGTCCCGGGAAATTTTAGAAAATTATACAGTTGTGCCCTTTTTAATGCGAGTTTTAGGCAATCCAGAGGACTGTGAACATGGTGTGAAACAACAGAAATCCGTACAAATCAAGGCTGACCCCTGCGGTCGGAGTCTGTAATAATTTGTATTCCCCCTATGAGTAAAATGTCCTTTCCTTAACGAAAGGAGTAGGGATCACTTTTCGAAAAATTACCTGACCTTTACTCTATATCTGTAAATAAGCTTCCAAGCGATTATTTTTACCACCGATCACGTCGTTTGCATATTTTATATTATAGTCCGCCGTCAACTATACCCGTTTGTGAATATTGCATTCCAACCGTCAGCGCAGTTTACTCGTAGTTATTGAATATTTGCATAACTTTATTTCACCACTGTCATCAGTGGGGATAACGGCTGTAGAATACTTTATTGTATTGTTAAACGGCAATTATAGTTACAAGTATTAAACGATCGAAAACGCGAGAGCTAATAAACTATAATAATGCAGTGTGGTTCAGAATCTCTTTTGGAAGTGATTAATATTTTTCATGAATTAAATTATTTTATCGTTAGCCAAAAATAAAATTGAAAAGCTTACAACACAAACACTGCAAACTATACGATACCAACAATTAAAATCATTCACTGGTTTGTTTTCAGAGGTCACAATTTACGATTGATAGGTTTCCATTACTTAATAATATTTTAATAAAATTAAACACTGGCTTTCAGATTTCCTAAACTTGGCAAAAACCTTACGTTCCTGTGGGGCCGGCCTCGTTCGTACCCCTCCCTCGTCGACGTGCCTCTAGTAAGAACCGAACTGCTTAGACATCAGCGTCCAATGAGAGCTTGCATTAAGACGACCCTTTTGCTAATATCACCACGTTATCTGTTAACCAGCAAACGGTCATTTTTATAAACGCTAATATGGAAAGAGGTTAACATATAAGCGCTGAATGAAATAAAAAGAACAAACAATTGTTTATGATTTTTAACTGGGTTGGGTTTCGGTTTCATTTTTTATGTTTTTAGCGGGAAGGGACAGCCCGACCCCAAGAACCCCCTCCCCCCTTGGTTACGTCCCTGCAGACAGTGAGATTGCATCCAAACCGTAGATACTATACTATTAACAGAAAATGGGATGGCCGTCGTGTTGGTCGCCAAATGTTTTCCCTGATTACCTCCTGAGTCTCCTCAACATTAGATAAGTAGGGGTTTGACCGTATTCAGGGTTATACCAGCACAGATAAACGAAGACAGTATTCTTTTCTTTATCTGTGATTCCAGCGGTAAATTTGCTTCTAGTCCTCAGCATTTACCTATTATGATGTGTAACTGCTGCTTAACCAATTATAATTGGTACTACAGAAATTGTGAGATCCATACCTTTAATTTAATACAACATTCAATTTGTATTTTTGAAGTCGACTGATGACTACGGCAGCTATTTTTTCATAAAGTAAGATTATCAAAATTTAACTGAAAAAAGTAGCATCCGACTACTTTTTTGTGTCAAATTTGAATAAATACAAGTGACTTTTTCATTAAATAAAAAAAATATTTCGAAATATAATTGATATTGTTGTACCGTTCAAAAATAAAGGTCTCCTTACATACAAAATTTAAACCTTTCGCCTAAATACTAAAAGGTAGGCTACAGTATTAACTATAATACGGTTTATTTGAAACGTGCATGAGCACTGACATGCAGATTACGCGGTTCTAAACGCCGTTTTTTGTTTCTATACCTATAGACAAGATCGCGGCCTATGCTTCATTTGCTGTAATGCTTGTAAGATAGGCATGCTCCGTCTATTTGTACTATGTGGTCGCTTGTATATACGTGGCAGTGATGTATACGGATTTTTCGGGATGGGGTGGGGGGAATTCTAAATTAGGAAGTTAATAGGAAGTTGAAAACTGAACAGAGGATTATGGAGTGCCCCCGAACAAAAAATTAAACACTGTACAAGACACTAGCCGTGTATGTTCTTCAGAGCATTCGAGTCGGGCCGCGACCGACGTGTATGTATAGCCGGTTCCATTTAATTACACAGGTTTCATTCACCTCGAAAATGGACGTGACGTGACGGGTATGTACAGCCTCACCTTTAAGCATCAGGAAAGGTTTCTTCCTTTTAATATTGCCTTGTATTGTTGAGTCAAATAAGATAAACATCAAATAAAATCAACTCATTTCGAAGAGAGAATAGCAAGTAAATATAAACCATAACGCCATTTCGTAGGTCACGTCGCGCATCGTCTTGCATGCCCTACTGTCAACCTATTTCCACCGGCGAAGCAATGTACTAGCTGCTACAGCACAATCTAAGATTCTAAGAAAAATGTGTTTTCTTAGAGACTGTGGCTCCATGCAGTATCAACCGAATGACAACATAAGTGCTAACGATAGCCCCGTCACTTTAGCGACCCTCCATAAGTTAGGATAGATTTTTCGATAATTCATTTAAATTCGTATACTTGCTTTTCCTTCAGAGCCAAATTTTTACCGAACTGCATTGGGGAATCGCCAAAGATAATGCTGCGGGGTAACATTCGTGTTACTTTTAAACTCAGTAATGATTACTGTAGATAAATTTCGAGCAAAAACGAACATTTTATCGTCAGTAAACAGCCTTTGAATACGTATTTAGGTTCTCATGGAATCCCAAAGAGAATCTTTGAGTTTAATTTGGTAAAAGGTCATCAGTGAGTCTGAAACTAAATAACTAGCCTATATAGTGTGTTAAAACGATCGTGTGATAATAGTTTATAACTATGTCAATGACTGTGTGTTTTTGAAAAGTTTTAATGAGGTAAGGAAGTAGGATTCAAAATATTTTAATCCGAAGCCATCAATGAAATCACTTGCTGAAAAGAACAATTACATGGCAACTATATATCATAGTAATATACAAGCTATATTTGTTTTTTATCCCCTCCGCCCATGAAAAACAATTTTCGGGTGACAGACCCCCCCCCCCCCCAAACACACACACACAAAGCCCTGGCCCGGTTAAAATTGGTCTTGAGCATTGACAATTCGGCGTTTTCATCCAGTTTATTTTCACTTTATCCAGTGCATTTATTATCCAATTTTTCACTTTATTACTTGGGTTAAGAATGGTATTTTTAAATGTCATAAATTCGTAATGCGCTCTAAAAAGTTTACCGAAGACGTTATTATTTGATTAAATTTTTATTATTAAGAAATTGAAGTTTTAAAAAACAGATAGGCCTACTAAAAATACCGATACTAGTTTTTCGTAAAGTTAAATTTTTTAAATAGGTACATAAAAAGTCTAAAAATAAAAATGTAATATAAAAATAAATTTCAAACAAAAACAAGTTCATTTCAATCCGATATTTTATTTGAAATATTAAACGTATAATTTAAATGACTATATAGCTGGAGAATGTACCAGATGCATACTGGACACTGCATACTGGAGTGAAAAATATACTTCTTCTTCAGACCCTTAAAACAAAATATTGACGTAAAATTTTCTACACAAAACTTCACACAGAACCACTGCCAAAATGCAAGACTTTACAGAAAGGGTCACTAAAGTCGTGCGTCAAACGCTTCGTCACTGAAACGAGCAATGAACGTATCAATTAGAAAACTAAGAACAAACAAATTTAATAATTGGACAAAATGGAAACCTCAGTAGATCGAACCATAAAGTTAATTGTCTTTGTGGGGAGCAATGTATGAACTCGTATGTTTGAAAATATTACTGTTTCCTCGAGCGAAGCTCGGTCCCTAGATATTTTGTATATATATATATATATATATATGAATAACGCTTATTGTTAAAATTAAATAACTGATTTACTGCACCGACAAATAAGATGATTATGTAGGCCTAATGAAACTCATCAAAGAATAACATTTGTTTGATTTTTTATTAGGGCTTTCCAGCTCCCCTTACAGCCCTATGTTCCTCCAACTTTAATTTTATTAGGGCTTTCCAACTCCCCTTACAGCCCTATGTTCCTCCAACTTTATTAACAAAATTACAAACAAAAATTAATAGTAACAGTTTGCAGAAAAAGTAATAATCAATAATACAATGAAACACTACTAAACTGATAATTTTAAAACACACTTTACATTTCTTCTCCTGACTTACATAATAATACTAGAAGTAGAGTTAGCAACAATACAAAATTTATCATGTAAAATAAAGAATACAACATTTAGGAAAAAAGTTCTGATTCGCTAAGAGTCTCTTGCGACACAGTCTCTATCTTTTACATCACATCATTTGTTTTATGAAAATTAATATAAAAAATGTGAATAATAGGCCTATATGAAAGTAATTAGGATATGTTGGATATGTTAGTAATAGGATATGTTGAGAAGATCAGCGATCTTAAAAAATATATCAGAGCTCATATAATTTTAAATCTGATTAAGGATTTTTAGAATTGAACTGTAACACAAGTGGCTTAATTTAGGTTTGCATACACACATATAGTTAAAAAATAGTTGTAAAACCTTTTTGTCCAAATGGATTGAACAAAACTATTTTTAACGGATTTTATAACTTGATTTCAACAAAATTCCCGTACCAATTTTGTAATTCCAGTATAATTCCAGTACTCCCAGTATCAGTAGACACCCTAAATACCGGTAAAGCGTATCAAAAAGCCTTTAAATTCAAGCTTTATATTGTCCAAAATAAATTCCAAGATATCGAGACGATGGAAAGACAGAACATCGTTTAGACCTGTTCCTAAATTTAAATTTGTTTTCCCTAGACAAGTAAATGACGAGTGACACACACATCGGTTAGCGTAATTCAGTTATTAAGATTATTTATTACCAACACCAAATGTCCTCTAATATGCATTTCCTCACCGTAAAAACATATTCTGACTTTTACCCCTTTCACTAACTCTACTTCTGATAATTATGATTCCAGTTGTACATTCGAGGCAGTGAAATACCTTATTAAGGTTTTTTACATTATAAACACCCTTAAAGAAGATGTGTCTCCGAATTAAATGGCAAAGACTCATCACGCGTTTGGTGAGGCGTCAAGAATAAAAAGTATTTTATGCTTGCCTAATAAGCCCTACAATTTGGTAAAATATAACTTAGGCCTACCAATAACTGTTAACAAAACTTGTTCGTTTTTATCAATTAATCAATTTTATAGCCTAATTTGATCTTATTTCACTAAATTTCACCGAAGTTCCATTTTTTGCGTTGGTCGTCGGTTGTGTTCTCGGAGGATATAATTAATAGGGTCTGTTATATCTGCTTGAGAAATTAATGCTCTGAGGTGCCCGACTCCAAAAATAGCATACAATCAAATAATATACTTGTATTACGCATTTATAGGCTATTGTAACGCCTAAGCCTTCAACGGAATCAACATCAAGCTTTGTTATTGGCTTGCCCGCCGGCCGTTAAAGGACATTGTCTTATAAAAAGGACCGTTAAAGCCTATAGTTTTAGTGAAGGTGGAAATCAAAGCACCGACTAAAATTAATTTCTGATTAAGGATAAAATGCGTCACACACACAGGTAGGACTAGTGTTAGTCTAATAACGTCTTCGTCTAGTGTCTTCCGCATTATGAAATAATTACAAAAGACTTGTTCTGATGACAGCATCCAGATACGTGATACGTAAACTATCTGATAAAAAAATCACTTAGGTGTAATATCACTTAATAAACAAAGTGGCTTGATCACCCACGGTAAATAGAAAAACGACTAGCCTACTACCTTAGACTAGGGACAATACAATAGACACGGCGCCTTATGGGCTCTACCGTAGCACTTTTTCTGGCTTTCTGACTGTAGTTGAGAAAGCCGACATCGGAGCGCTGTCGCTTGGTGGTAATGTAGATCGCTTCAACACCACTACAAGAATAATATGTTATGTTTATAGAAGCCTACTGTTCACTGGTTTATTGTTAATATTCACGAGGAATTATAATAGATTATAGATAGCTTCAAACCACAACAAGAATAATATGTTTATGAAGGCCTACTGTTCACTGGTTTATTGTTAATATTCACGAAGAATAACTCATTATAGATAGCTTCAAACTACAACAAGAATAATATGTTCATGAAGGCGTACAATGTTATACTGGTTTACTGTTAATATTCACATCCATTGTAGAATAATTCGTTTGACATGACTTAATAAGTTTTTATTAATCGGTTTTAGTTTTACTTTGCGAATTAAACATGTTATAATTTATATTACTTCTTGCTATAAAATCGTTCCAAGTATAGTCAGGTTCATTTAGCTATGGCAGCTTTTACGATTTTTCCCACATGATTTATTTACCGGTACAATGTTTGTAAATCACACACAGAATATGCAGGGCCGCCGAGAGGCCATGTCAGCCAAGTCTGAGAATTGGGGCCCGGGATGAGCGTATTTCTTTTTATTGAGGAAATATTGGTATCGACTTCTTGGAAATAAAATTAGGCCTACACGTTTAAAATACAAAATATCTAGCTATATCTCATAAATTACTTTTGTAATATAGAATTTAAAACATCAAACTTCGGTGATGTAACTGGAAAATTTGCAAATAAAAACAGTAGTTATAAATTATACCATATACATTTTCTGTGAAAATATGGTAGAAGATAAAAGCAGCAGGAAAGTATCTTTGTAAAGTTCTTTAAAATAGTTACATAACAATAGAGATCGATTTAAATTCTTTTGAATAAATTGAAATAAAAATGATAACACATTTTTTATCCTCATCAAGATTCTGTAAAAACTAATTAAATGAATATACAATTTTATAAAGCTTAACGAATACAAATATTTTAATTTTTAATATTTTTATTTGCATTAAAATACATTGACAACTTAAATACGTTATGATGACATTATCCAAGATAGTAAACATTAATAGTAGGACAACTGTATTTAGCAATTAATGCGGAAGGCCAGACAAAACAATCGAGAGCATTGATCGTGAAAAAACGGAAGAGTAACTTCACATTGCACTATACACTGCACACTACACTGTACACTGCACTGTACACCGCACTGCACACTGTAGGCCTACTACACAATTGTAAATTGTTAGTTAATGTGCAGCCCAGTATTAAACCATAGTGTGTGATCATGATTTTAATGTGCCTGCTGCCTCCCCCGCCCGCCGGGTTCAATGTCTCCTACTTCAGGTGGCCGCAGTAGGGCACGGGTTGTCTATAAACAGACAAGTGTGCCATAAAACATTTCACACCATCTCACAATAGGACCCGAGTTTAGAAACGCCCTTAATTTGTCCGTCGTGTGCGAGTTGCCCTCTTCTCGTCAATCGGGACTTTTTACCTTTTTGTTTAATCTCAGCCAACATTTTATAAAGTTTGTCAGTCTCACACAAGGGCCTTCATCACACCCCATCCCTCAATGATGGGGGATGCAGTTAATACACCTTTTATGTCTTTATTGTTGCGACTTAAAAAACAACCGGTTTATTATTCGTCCTTATTAGATAATTTTTTGTATTAGATTGCATTACTTTCCAACTTAGTCCTAATATGAAAAACAATGCATACATAAATAATATTGCTCCAAATTAGAAAGGAAAATTTATTTCACGAACCCCACATTTTTAATGTTTTAAAAACTTGAAAATTAATACTTTTTTACTAAGAAGGACTCTCTTTCCATTGAATCGAATATGAGAATAAGACTAAGCCGTGTATAAGAACGTTAATGAGGGAGGAATTTTACCGCCATCGCCAGTCGAATCAAACTTTTGCCCGAATAAGTGAAACTCTGACGTGTGATTCAAGGCCAATCCATGCCATTTCATTTGTTTTTGAAGATCGGTTTGCCTTTAAATCTTTATTTTCCTAAATTTGTTAAGTAATTTTTTGGTGTTTCAACCACTTAACCGTGGACGGAACGCCTAACCTGAACTTTCGGGGGATACAAGTAGTTAGAAAATTCTGAGGAAGCGGGACTATTATGCTTAAGGTCTACCGCTCCCGCGGAACGTCGGTTGTTGACAGGAACAAATTAGGGTTTTGTTTAAAGTCATCTGTGTATTGAATATTGACTATTCCCAGAAGAAAAAAGTTTAGAGATCAAGTTCACGCTCAAAAAAATGCAATCTAGAAACAAGACCTAAAGACGCGATTCAAGAATCAGAATAACAGTTTTTTTTCTAACAATGTGTAATATTTCAAAAGAATAATTATTCAAATGTAGTTTCGTCTCGTGGAAAGTGGTATATTTGTACTTTCAAGTCAACTTTTTTAGTAAGAGAGCCGAAAGTGATAAAACAATAAATTTCTACCAAAAGACTGTAAAAAAGGCAAACAGAGTAATTGATTTTATGCTTTTATTTCAAGAAGTGCTTTTGTAACTATCTTGCACGAAGTTATGAAAGTAGTTTATGTAAGGAGAAAACCAACGTTCTTTTGGACGGTAGATACAGTACGAAGTGAATCTCTGTTAATGATTCTTCTTACTTGATTTATTTTCAAAACTGATATAAATAATCTGCAGTGGGAAATATTGAAATTATTTTCCTTTGGGATTGATTCTTTAGTTACACGTTTCGTAATGATATTACAGTAAAACCCACGGTAACTAGAAACAAACAACTTTTTTCTGTAAGTCTGTTTCAAGGTACGAAACAGTAGATTAAAATATTAATTGTTGCAATCGATAGTAGCCTACACAGCTTTCGATATATCAATCGTTATCATAAGCTGACACACAGTAACTTGAACATCTATACGGTAAGTATCATAAACAATATGCGCAGTAGACCAGCCAATCAGAAAGCGTTCTGCTGGTCGGTCATGGTGGAAGGAAAAACATAGGTGTGTTACTCCGACAGTTCAAAATGGACACCTACTGCGCATCTACGTCATCCAGGAAGCAAAACAACTCATAATGTGATGCTCTCTGGCGGCAAATTTATGAATCATTAAAGCTAAAACCACGAGAGAACGTTGCATCTTATTATGTTAAAGTTTTGTTTTTTCCCATTTATTATAGAACAATTTTTCAAATCGAATGAACAATTGTTAACAATACACAATGGTACAGTATATATTTTTTCCAAACAATATACCTGTTGTATATTTAATGAGTACGGTTTATTGTAAGTTTGATACAAGTATAGTTTAATAAAAGAATTTTCCTCCATAACCTTAATTTTGGACATTTTTCAAACTGCCAAAAAACTGTTCAGGGGATTCGCTTCATAGTTTACCAACTATTGTTCATGAAATATTGAACGTTTGTTATCAATTTTAAAACGATCAGTGCAACCGCTTTTGAACTATCGCAATAAGAGCATTCACACTCTGACAGAAAACGTTGATTATGACAATACAGATTTGCTTCATTTCACTGCGTTCGTTTAACATTCAACCACAAAATTAAATGCTGTCCAGCGTTTGTCCAGGGTAGAAAGCAGTAATCATTTCCTTCCACTTAACAACTCTTATAAAATCCTCTAAATTAAAATGAACACTTTAATAATTGATTCGACCAAACCCCGATCCTAGCCAGATCATAACAGTACCCCCAGTACCCGTACTTTTAAAAATTGAAATTTCTTTTTAAATGTTAAGCCATATTACCTGTTTTAATACGATACAATTGCATAAACCTAAAACACAATGGAATGCAATGATTGTTAATCATTTGTTAACTGTATCAAAAAATAAATACGTTAATTTATTTAATAGCATCAAATAGTTGGTAGTATTTTTTAGTCTTTTAGTTATATATAACCGTGAACTATTACAACAGCATTGGGGTGTCATATCTGCAGTGGTGTAGTGGGGCCGGAGCGGTCCGGAGCGGCGGCGCTCTACCGCAGCTTCGTCCGGCGAAGCCTAAAACGAGGATTGAAAAGCGTTATCATATGAACTTGGTTCTTTTCTCCATGGTGTAATTTCGTCACATTATGGTGAATCAAATCGAAGTCAAGATAATAATAATAACGAACTCGTCCTCGCGCCCGCGGTAAACACCAACTCTTTGTTGCATTGCGGTAAAGGCTGGTTTGCCTAGACAGCGTCTAACGTCAAATGCTTTGCATCGGATTGGTAACACGTTGTCCGTGCCCGTGACGTTTGTCTCTCGTTGTCCACTTTGGACGCTGGAAACCAATTTTGTTGAAGTTATTGCGCTACGGTCCGGCGCAATTCGTTTGACGTGGTTTAGGAAAACTATCATTAAACAAACGTACTAACTGTTACCAGTGCCAGAATCACCAGTGCTAGGAGGACCAGTGCTGGGAATCGAACTCAACGTCGCGTAGTGGTATTTTAACTTGTAATTACGTTACGGTTAACGTAACGTCCCTCCACGACACTGTAAACAAATCGACATTGAGATTCGGTTCACTACCGTCTTCGCGTTGCGGTAAACGTGTCTTGTCGTCCGGCCGTCACTCGACGCCGACTCGACACGGGCAAACTGATCTTCACTAAAATGTTGACTGAAGATTCGTGCATAGTTTAATTGATATTTTCTTGCCGATTACACGTTCGTATCCACTGTGATTTTAAAGTCTTCGTTCGAAGGGAATTTGTAATATTTCATTTAAGTAACTTTAGTTTTTCGATTTTAGTTTTTGCAGCCAAAAACTGCACAACCCGGCATTTTTTCAAGAACAGTTTCGGCAAAACAAAACAAAATAGAAAACAATAAACATGAAAATAATTATAGAAATGACAGGTACGATCAGCTGGCTGTCAAAATCGCCCCTTTGCTTCCTGAGTGACGTCACATGACCTGCGCAATATCACACCTTTGTTTTTCCTTCCACCATGCTGGTCGGTGGTGCGCACCAGAGCGACATGACGTTTACACTAATTATTGCGCCAAGTTCTTGCAAGTCGACGCACCAGCAAGTCTCACTGCAAGCCAAATTAGCACCAACCACAGACAGCTGATTTATTATTATAACATATTTCTTAAGCTTCTAACTCACCTTTTATTTCAAGGTTAAGTATTTATTTGTCAACAAATGAAGACTATGTTTCATTCTAGTAATGAAAAATCTCACGAGATTTGGCTTAGTTTCACGAAATTTGCACGTGAACTTGCTAAACCTTCTTTCAAGTGTCAGACTACCATGACGTCACATCTTATTCTTACTCTTACCTGCGCAAGATACCTACCGTATAAACAAGGCCACACTACACTACAGGCCGGAGTCTCCCCCCCTCCTCCCTGATGCCACGTCACAACACCGGCCGAACTCCTAGCGCTGTGTTGGAAATAAGAACTAAAATCATATGAAAATCGTAAACATTTACCAAACAATTATGACATTAGAACATCGAAATGAAAACAATAAGAAACAAAACTGTCAAATTTCCAATAAATCATCTGATGAAAAGTAAACAAATTACTTGCCTGTAATGTTTACCGGTTTTTAAGTTAATGGAATAAAGTCTTGATTTCTTTAAAATTATTTTCGACCGCATTTGGTTGTACATTAATTAATGCAGTTTCGAAAAAATAATGGTTTCTAAACGAAAACTTAAACGAATTACTTAGGGCACGATAGTTTTAAGAGTGCGGCAGTGAATCGCCATAGGAGTACATTATAAAAGCGTCTGCGATTTCGTCTGATAATGTGACGTCACCACAAAAGGACTCCGGCCTGTAGTGTAGTGTGGCCTTGGTATAAAGATATTCTAGGTACTGTGAGCTGACATAACATCAAAACAACTGACAGATAATCAACTGATTTTAAAATGCAAGAACAAAATGGAAACAACTCTATCGTTTTTAAAACCTTTGTTTTTTAAGTAGTTAGCTCAATATTTTATGCAGTATGACCTTGAGCTCGTACGAAAATGGTCACTTTCGCCCCTTAAGAGGGGGGTAAAGGCAATTCGGTGTAATGCAGTTTTTTATATAGAAAATTAAAAATTATCCAATTTTGCCTGCATTATTGAATTTAGCTCAAAAAAACAAACAATTTAGTTTTTTGAATCACTGCTCTATGTCCATTGGTTTCCGAGATATTGGAAGTGGTAAACACAGTACGTTGTTCCAATGTTAACCTTATGGGAAATAAAGAAAATTCTATATCTCGCTTATTTCTCAACATATATTGATAAAACCGGCGGACTGACTCAGGGAGATGGAATGGTTTCAGGCGAACAGGCTGCAGCTAAATGAGGGAAAGACTAACAGGCTGATGTGCACACTTTCACGCACCCCGGGAAACATCGATGGCGGCGTGAGACTCCTTGGTTTTCACCTTGATCCTAAGCTTAATTGGGGCCTCCACATCAACCATGTTCAAGCCAAGCTGGCATGAGTCATATTCCTGCTCAGAAGACTGAAGAAGTGTGCCACCGAATCATATCTGGTCCTGGTCTATCATGCCATGTTCCACTGTCACATTTCTTATGGCATCCATCTCTGGGGGCACGCCTCGGGGGCTGCTGACATCCTTAAGCTCCAGAAGAAAGTCATCCGCATCATCACTGGCAGCCAGTACCTAGATCACTGTAGGCCCCTCTTTGAGCGACTAGGTATCATGACGATCTACAGCCATTACATCTGGGCTTGTTTGCTGCAAGCAAGAAACAGGGAGCAGGGCTGGGAGACCAGGGCAGATGTACATGACCGTAACACCAGAGGCCGAACAAAAATCAACGTGCCGCGCACAAGGCTCAGCAGGAACAGAGACTCCTTCCCTGTGACTGCAATGAACTACCTAAACAGGCTCCCACTAGGTGTGAAGGACTTGGACGACCGGAAGTTTAGGGACGCTACGGGTACGTCCTTTAGGAAAAACCCCTTCTACTCCATCAGTGAGTTCCTGGAAGACGACCTGAGCGACCTTCATGTTTGATTGTTTTTTGCGTTCCGCCATGTCCGCACAAAACATCCAGTCCAATCTGTATGTAAATATATGTTTATGTGTGAAAGTTTTAAATGTGTGTTTCAAAGTTTGACGCAGTCCATTCCCATCAAATGATGGGTCAAAGACCTAGAAGATGGTAATTCAAGGTAATTCAAGGTAATTCATTGAAAACAGCTACATATAATACAGCTCGAGAAACCGCCTCGGACGAATGGACGCTCGGAGCTACAGACAAATGCGAATTATAGTGTTGATAATACCATTGACTATGAATGTAGAATACATTCAAAGTCAATGATAATACTCTGGCATTCATGTATACATTTTTAAACGAAAACTTTAAATATATTTTTAACGTATTATTTTGCTACTTTTTTATTACATACTGTAGTTAATTATGCACAACCTATTGCTTTCGAAAACATCCGATTTTTAACCGGTTAAATTGAAAAAGTATAGTTTTATCTATTAATGCAGGGGTATTTTTAATGCCTCTACATACGTACCTTGGTAGGGGTATTTTTTATATATTTTTGTTGGACTAATACAGACTTTACGAACAAAATTAATTTGAAAACTATAAATTCCTGGTATTATAATTGTTATAATATTTACTGATAACATTGTAAACTTAATAGAATACTAGCATTAAAAATAAACACGTTATATTTTTTCTAACCAGTGAGGCGTGTAGTTTTTAATTCTTTGCGCCCTTGTTGAGCCCCTCCGGAGGTCCAAAGTCTCGACTTCATTGATGTCCGTTCCGAGCATAGAGGGTCTCATGCACAGACGGGAGGCGCGCCAGACCCTACATAGTTCCAGCCCGCCGGGGTAGCGTCCGTTTTGAGCATGGAGGGTTGCATGCACAAAAGGGACGCGCGCCACTTCTAGCATGGTCCCATCTGTGCATGCTACACCTGTAGAGAGTGAAACTATTTGAACGGGTAAAATCATACAACGGTTATGGAAATTCCAAAACTACCTGAAAATGTGACCTGCCCACAAGAAATGTGATATCTTAGATGGGTTTTCCGAGCTCATTCATTATCTCTAACTATTTAAAAACAACTTCAGATGGTGCTTAAGGTTATAATAAAATGTTCATAATTTTCATTTTTAACCACCTAAATAAACAAATACAGCAGACCTGCATACTCAGCGAATTTCAAATGCAAAAGAACATATTTCAATCCAACATAGCGAGATTTGACATGTTTTAGCGAATTTCCCCTATAGGGAAGAAGCTATTACTGTAGGTCTCATGGTAAGACCTAAGCGCGGGACCATCATAATTTTTCGTTTTGGTGCTCCCAGATATCAAAAACACCATTCGTTCAAATTTGTATATATATATATATATATATATATATATATGTGTCTGTAAGCACGATAGCGCTCGCAAAAATGGTCCGATTGGAATTAAATTTGGCATAGGCGTGTAAAGTAGCAATTATTCGGATGAGTTCGAAAACCAGCCCGATCGGACCACTGGAAGGGGGGGTAAAGGGGGATAAACCCCCCAAAAATGGGTTTTTTTGGGGTTTTCACATATAAAAATCAAAATAATCCAATTTTAATTAGCACCATTGAATTCAGCTCGAAAAAACAAACAATTTAGTATCTTGAATCATTTCTCTATGTCCATTGGTTACCGAGATATTGTAAGTGGTAAACACAGTACGTTGTCCCAATGTTAACCTTATGGGAAATAAGTAAAATTCTATATCTCGCTTATTTCTCAAAATATCTTAATAAAACTTGGTTTGTGGCTTCATCTAAATAAGATCTAATGTATTTTAGTCTAAAACCCCCGAAATTTCCATTTTTGTGGCAGCAAACCTGCATACTCATTCCCCATGTTATTCTTATGGGAAATAAAAAATTCTATATCTTCTTTATTTTTTGACAAATCTTGATAAAAGTTGCTATATGGTTTCTCCTAGTTCAGATCTACGAAACATTGAATTGAAAACACCCAGTTTTAATGGACCTGTTGCAGCAAACCTGCACACTCATTCTCCATGTTATTCTTATGGAGCTTACAAAAACATGTTAAATCTCACTTTCTTGGATTGAAACATGTTCTTTTGCCTTTGAAATTCGCTGAGTATGCAGGTCTGCTGCAACGGGGGTATTTGTAATCTCCATAAGAATAACATGTGGAATGAGTATGCAGGTTTGCTGCCACGAAAATGGAAATATCGGGGATTTTAGACTTAGTGCAGGAAAATTATGCAAAATTTAGCGTGATTGTGGAATTTTAATTTAGCAGGCTGAAAAATGGTGGAAAGGTCACAAATAAAGCTGAGATCATCATACTAAAATTCCCAAAAAATCCCACTTGGGCAACATGACGCAATCTTGAAAAAACCATTTCCGGTCCGTGTTTCTCTGAACATTTCTTTGATTAACACGAAAACCATAAGAGATATGACAAAATTGTAAATGAAATTTTTTGTAGGAAATAAAATTTCCAATAAAATGAGTATAAATATGTAGAGGAAATATTGATTATAACTGTTGATATTATTAATTTTCTAAAATGTTGTAATTCAAATACCATGCACTGTCATAAGGAATACATGTAAAATTTGATGTAAAATATATTCCCAATGGGACGAATCCATTTACCCTCAATGAATAATAAATTGTATCCACAGAATCCTGATGAAAATTTCAGTTATTTGCCACCTCAATCATCAAAATCGGTTCACTATAAAAGCTTGAGTAAGCTCACAAAAAATGATTCCTTATGATAACATTAGTAAAAATTCCTTAAGGAATACCTTTTTTGCGAGCTTACCCACGCCTTTATAGTGAACCGATTTTGATGATTGAGGTGTGAAATAACTGAAATTTTTATCAGGATTCTATGGGTATAGTTTATTATTCGTTGAGGTTAAATGGATTAGTCCCCTAGGGAATGTATTTTACATCAAATTTTACATGTATTCCTTATGACAGTGCATGGTATTTGAATTACAACATTTTAGAAAATTAATAATATCAACAGTTACAATCAATATTTCCTGTACATATGTATACTCATTTTATTGGAAATTTTATTTCCTACAAAAACATCATTTACACTTTTATCATATCTCTTATGGTTTTCGTGTAAATCAAAGAAATGTTCAGAGAAACCCGGACCGGAAATGGTTTTTTCAAGATGGCGGCATGTTGCCCAAGTGGGATTTTTTGGGAATTTTAGTATGATGATCTCAGCTTTATTTGTGACCTTTCCACCATTTTTCAGCCTGCTAAATTAAAATTCCAGAATCCATCACTATTTTCCTGCACTAACTATGAAACGTTAGATTTCATGTAGATGAAGCCACAAACCAAGTTTTATTAAGATATGTTGAGAAATAAGCGAGGTATAGAATTTTATTTATTCCCCATAAGGTTAACATTGGGACAACGTACTGTCATTGACTTTGAATTCATAGTCAATGGTACTGTGTTTACCACTTTCAATATCTCGGTAACCAATAGACATAGAGCAATGATTCAAAGTCCCAAATTGTTTGTTTTTTCGAGCTGAATTCAATGGTACAATCCAATTAGTTTTATTTTTCTATGTGAAAAATCAAAAAACCCATTTTTGGGGGGTTTATCCCTCTTTATCCCCCCTTCCAGTGGTCCGATCGGGCTGGTTTTCGAACTCATCCGAATAATTACTACTTCACACACCTGTGCCAAATTTCATTCCGATCAGACCATTTTTGCGAGCGCTATCGTGCTTACAGACATATATATATATATATATATCTAGAAATTTGAACGAATTGTTTTTTTGGCCTCTGAGGGCCCCAAAACGAAAAGTTATCATGGTCTTGGGCTTAGGTCTTACCATGAGACCTACCGTAATAGCTTCTTCCCTATATGGGAAATTCGCTAATTCCATATATGGGAAATTCGCTAAAATGACCACTGTGCGCCGTCGCGTTACCGCGCTCGGAGGAATGTGTGAACCGATGTGTGATCCGATGTCTTGTTCGGGGGAATGTGTGGAGCGAAAAATTTATCTCCCTGCGCGGTCTGATGTGTGGTGTGATGTCTTGTTCGGGCAAATGTGTGATAGTGTGTCGCCGCCTTTATCCTTTTACCAACCTCTTGTTATATTCTACATTCCTCTGGTTATATTCTGCATCTGTTCTCCACCTACTAGTTTCGTTTTCATTTTTCTGCAACACTAACTCTGTAAAACTGTTGCTCCAAGAGAGCGCGTTAAATTTGTGCACTTTTCGCCGCGCAAGGATAAACGCGGTGACATTTAGAGTCTCCAACTATCAAAACAAAATCTATTTTGACTTATCATTATGAAGATTAATAGTTGTAGAGTGTATATTGTGATTTTAGAATCTGTTTAAATTTTACTCATTAGTACATACATGTGGTGTTAAAGTTAGTAAACTTCTGTATAACTTTGCAATATACCTTTAGAATGCGTTGACATAAACGATCATGTAATTGCAATAACACCTCTATCTTTACAATGGTACTGTATATTAAATTTAAATAGATTTTGACAACTTGAGGCGCTAATTAATGTACCGCATATACGGAGGAAGTTTTAGGCATGTTTTGTAAAGGTTTGGAACTCTCTTTTTGTAATCGCCTCTCCTCCAAAGTTTTTATTTATTTATTTGAAATGCTACAAAACAGACGGATCTAGTTACATTGTAGTTCAATGGTCCTCATTCCTCAATTATTAATCAATTATATTGGAGGTCCATTTTCAACCCCCAAAAGCCAGTCGCAGGCTACAAACAACCGGTGGGCCGGGGGATACCTCAATACTGTATATAGAATTTTACTTGTTTCCCATAAGGATGACATGGGGACAACATGCTGTGCTAACCGCTTTCAATATCCCACGAGGTGGCTGAGAACGTTTTGAACAAGCGAGCGGCGATCGTGCACGGCGGAGGCAAGAGGTTTCTATACTGTCCTGTGGGGCGCGACCTTCCTCATTGAAGGAGGGTAATAAATCTTCATTCAACCCCCACCGAATGACTGCTTCGACCCTTGGAGATCAACAAACCGTTTTGTCTTTGGCCGCCTTCACCAGACTGTTTGACACTCCAACATAAAGACTCCTCAAATTACCGCATTGTATTTTGAAATTTACAAAATCAACAAATTATTGAATTTATAATAATAACTTCGCAATATCTGTCTACTAATACTGTTAGAAAAATATTTTTATGTTCATAATTAACAATTACATTTAAGTACATCAAACTTTTCTGCCTCAACTCTTCTTTTAATATTTGTTATTTAGCCTTTTCGTAATTTTCCTATATAAAACAAATAGTAAAAGTGAGCAAGCTTTTACATATAATAATGTTGGTTAAATATTTATTTTCATTCGCGTATTTGTGAAAAACATTGCTGTTATGTCACAAACTAACCGCCCAGTGGCAAACTAAATGAAGTCTATTGCAATGACAAATAATTACCTCTATAAATCTTACATTTTTTGCTTACATTTCGCGTAAACAATTACTTGGTTCATATTGCAGTAATACTATGTCGGATTTTAACAGAATAATGTTTTTATTTCTCTTACAAATGGCTCAAGATAAAAATATATACTATTACATCGATAGTCGATGAACACTTATTTTGAAATAGCATATTGATTATTTGTAATGGGAATTGGGGTAGGAGTAGAAAGAGTTGTAAGAAATCTGTTAATCTACCACTGTGTGAAAATACTTTCCCTTGGATAAAAAACAAATATTTCAATGCGGAAAGTTAACTTACTTAACGCCAATCAAGACATTATCTTGGAAATGTAATTGTAAAAACCTACGCACAATTCAGAATATGTTAAGAAAAATAGAACAGCTGCCCTTAGGATTTATTAGGATAGTCAACATCAGTTTTATCCTCCTTTTGCCGACCGCAGTTTGCCGACTTAGTTCCAATTCCGCCCACCGCAGCACTGCCCCGCCGGTGAAACACTGCTACGGCCAAAAGCACAGGCGCGCCGGGTCTATTCTCTGTCCCTAGTCTAAGCTACTACTACTAGAAACTAGTAGTCTAACATGTATAACTCATCGACTAAAATGACTTATTTGGCTACGTTTGTTGGGTTGGGGCTTAATGCAGAAAGTATAATTAAAAGTTACTAATGCTTCGCTTAGGAACAAAATTACGAATATTCATGATTATTAAGTATTTTGCAAGTAAACCTATTAGCCTAACCAAATTGAAGAAACATTGGAAACAATTCCTGGCCATTGCTAGAAGTTTCCGTATGTACAAGTCATAACTGGGCTCTATAAAATCGTTTAACGTTTATCCCTTCTTTTAAAATAAATTGACTGACTTACCTTAAAATCCACTCCTCCTCTACGGTGTGCACACGCGAAAAATAACGAACAAAGAGCCAAACTCACAAAAACTCCGTAGAACGTACTCAAACGGTCAAATCGATCATACCGACCCGGCGAGCTACGATTTCACATACAAACAGCACCGAAGACTGAGACTGTGATAGCCCGGCTATGACTGGAGACTGGAGCAAGAAGCAATGGCGACTGGCGATCACGTGGCGGGTTTTATACCGGGAGGGCGTGGCCAGCCGCGGGCCGGCGCGCGGCGGAGGGGGGCTGGCGCTGACCAATGGCGGGGCTAGGAGAGCGAGTGTCTAGCACCACCAGTGTCAATAACAGGCCTAATAAAGAAATTGATTTACCGTTCTCCAAATAAAACAAATATTTTTACAAATACGGTATTGGTACTTTTCTTCGCCTCACTGTTGGGAAAACATTATTTTTATAATAATAATTAATTATCCTGACTCCTTACGTAGATTATTGTGTAAAAACAACTTTTTGCCATCAACCATCAACGATCGTCGGTAGCCATTGGCGGATTTAGGTCATTATCTTTGGGGGTGGGGTCAAGTGCACTTAACGTTTTATGTACTGTATGTTCAAATTAAAATTTCAAACTCCTTTTTAATTGGTCCCTTTTAAAACCTATTTCAAGAAGCTACTTGTTTTATTTAACAATAACCCCATTTATGTTATACAGTAACTCATTTTGTATCGTAAGACATGAGACATAGAACGTCAATTCATCACTAAGCATTTACATGCATTCACAAGACAATTGAATTTTACATGTATCTGTATCAAGTATCAACATAGGCCATTCTCCTATTCTAAATCTAAATTATGAAATCGTTCGTCTTACTGCTAGCATAAGAAATTCATACATTTATTTGTTAAGTCATCGAACAAAAAACAAGAGGCTAGAGAAAAACATAACAACCAGAGGATTACCATACATCCCCGTAAAAGGAAAAGGACCTCTCCGATTGTTATTAAATAAGCTGTTAGAATTGACCATCGCTATAAAAACATATTTTGATTTTGAGACAGAGCATATTTTAAAGGGAAGGGATTCCACTGGGCGACATGGGTGCAACCAGTATTACTTTGGTGGAGACGAATTTACCGGGGGTCTGGGGGGAATATAATACCCCCTGCGAAAAGGGGGGTCCGTGGGACCTCCCCAGGAAAAGTTGCAGGAATGGATGTGAAAATCACTGACTTCTACGTATTTTCAAATGAATTTTTCATTCTTGGAGAAGTCCATATATAGTCCCACTAAATTACGAAGGCCTATTCTAGAACGTTGTATACCTAGGCTAATAGGGCAAGGCTGTCTTTACAACCTCTTGGGCCAAAATCATAGCTCAATTTCAAAAGTGTTTACAAACCTTAAACAATTTATGAACACAAACATATTCAATTATTCTACGTAAATCTAAAACCACAATATAAATTTCTGTTTTTTACTTTATGACTATTAAAAATCACATTCCGTCATTGTTATTGTTACTGATGATGTAAATGTTTTTATGTATCCTATTATTTTCAAGGTATGTTTCCTCAATTACATAGTATCGTTTACTTTGGATATAAGTCCAAAGTCAATGATTGTGTTATCACTTTAGAACTCTGTACACGAGCGGGAAAGAAAAACAATTACAATTTAAGCTGTTCAGTTTAAGATGAGTACGTAAATTTTAAGTAAATTAGAACCTGGTGCTGTAAACTAATTAAAAACCCAAAGGGCTATTGGCTATTGTATTATTTACATTTAAGACAGCATTGAACAGTAGCCTAATCACTGTTCACTTTTAAAATTGTAAAAACGGTTCTTTCATTGTTTTTTATAATTTTTTTATTGTACACAAAAACACTTGTCAGTAAATATTTTTTAAAGAACAAACTTTTAAATAATAATTTAATTATTTTCTGTCGTTTCGGGCCCTTTTTTGGCGTTTCCGGGCCCCCTTCGAGCCCGGGTCCCTATGCATTTGCCCCCCTTGCCCCCCCTGTTGCCGGCTCTGGCGCATTCTAAGTTGAGAGCTTCATCCCGTGACAGGCCAGATTGTTTGTTTGACTTCAAAGTCGTATGCAGTGGCGTACGCAGGATTTATTTTCGGGGGGGATATACCGGGTGGCCGGGTATATCCCCCCAGGGATATACCCCCAGGGAGAGGGTATGGAATAACCCCCAGGGAGAGGGGGGTCCGGGGGTCCTCCCCCGGAAAATTTTCATAAATTACAACTGTCAATTCACGTTTTTAGGCAATCTAGAGGCATAACAACAAACAGAATAACACCCGAAATTTGAACTGATTTGAGGCTGCTCACAGATTAAATTCTGAAAGTTTTAGATCATGTAGGAATTTTAGCAAAATGGTTTTACATAATCAAAGAAATAGCATGTTTATATAGTAGGTAGGCCTAACATTAAAAGACAAGTAATTCAAGAATTATACGTTCATAACCTTGGAAAAAAATATTTTGTTCTATTTAATCTCAAAGTAAAAACTATATTCGCATTCTCATTTATTGCACACCTCGGACCTTCTGGACCTGAAATATCCGGATCCTAGATTATCCGAGTGAGGTTGATCAATAGAATTAGAAAATGCAGGTTGTCTCACCTCTGTAGAGTTTCTCAAGTCCCATAACGCAACCGCAGAGCTATGATGTACATGCAAGCATTGAATGCCGATAATAATCAATATGACATATTAGTGGTAGGCTACGTCGAATAGTGGAGACCACCGGAATAAGTTTGATCTTAAAAATTTGACAGACTTATCACAAATCTGCTTAGATTTGACGGCGAGCCTTGGTTTTCACGCAACGTAGGCAGATTTTCGTCTGCCGCGACACTGCTACGAGATCGTCCGACAGACGAATGGTGTAAAGTAGGCTACACGGCCGTGAAAAGAGGACAATATTCGTCTGCCGCATTTTAACATCGTGATTTTTTTACCATGAATATTTCTCGAAATATGATGAGTCTTTTGCCACATCTGACGACAATGGCGATGGCGGCAACATTACGGACTCCATGGCCACTGTGGTCATCAAAAGTTTTTGCTTGCCTTATGTTCTTATAGGCCATCTCCCGCCAATTACTCACGATAACCACAATAGATAAATATACCCTAATCCAATATATAATCCCCGAATCAATTATCTTTAAAATAATAGAGTGTAACCATTTAAAACCCTTATAAAAGTTGATTAATTAATGTGTAGTGTCACAGATAAACGAATACACAGATGGCTCACTGAGCCTTCAAAAGTGCTGCGGCAGAACCGCCGTCCTGGCGACGCCAAGATCCAGGTAGCGCTAGTGTCGCACGACACCAATCGGAGGGGCGGAGGAGGGGCGGTAGTGGAGGGGCCCGACACCGCTCTCTCGACTCCCTCCCCTCCTGCACAGCGCTTACCACCTCACCGTCCCGCGGCCCGTTCGCATGCCCGGTGCCTGTGTAACTCGACGTGGCCGCGCCCAAGTGGTGTTTGTTTACGCGTCAACCCCATAGATATATGGTCAATTTTAACACCTTCGGTCATTCGGTGTGACAATGCAACTGATTAATCGTATGGGATTGTAGGAATTCCTTATTCCTCATGAGGAACACTGTGAAGTTAAGTATTTTTTAAACAAATGCGGTTGAAACCGGAATTTTTGTTTAGAAGGAGAATAAATTAATAAATTTAACAATATTTCATCAAAGTAACGATTGTATGATATTAGTTATCCCTCAACGCATAAAAATCCGGTTCTTACCGCTTTTAGTTGTAAATATTCGAGCTTCACCATGTTGTCCATGTTCCTCGAATCCTCGATACGAGGTGTATATGTGTAATGTGATTATATTTGATATCAATTACAAATAAACAGGATTATAATTTTTTGTATGATTGCTAAGGCAAGGACTAACAATTTTAACATTCTATTAAAAATGTGAATTAGTATTTTCTGTGGAATAAGTTTTTCCTCCAAGTTTCCTCCTAGGATGTTATATACGTAATGTTGTCTACCCTTCTCCTACACATTCCTGATTCACCTTTGATTAATTGAGTGAATTATTTTCGGTAAGTGAAGATATTTATATTCACTCTAGGTTATTCACAAATAAATAAATACCCCATTAATGTATGCGCCAAAACGCATTAATGTCTAAATTTGATTGGTTTTGTATCAAATCAAAGGAATTAATTGTCAATTCATGAAAAGTACAAACATTAGGCATAATTAACCGGGGACATTAACAGGAGGGCAATTCACTGTCCAAATCGTAAAAATATTGTTCAATAACATTGTGATAATAATAACATTAATCGCAAAAATCAGTATAAATGCAGTATAAGTGGAGACCTATTTCATTAATAGGCCTGTTACAGCAAAGGTAAGTAAAGTTTACGAAACCAAATCAGCTTATCCACTAGGCCGAGGCCCTAAATATGCCGGTAGGCCCTAAGCAATTACAGTAATTGTGTGTAGATCTAAAGACAATGACAATTGGAAATTTAAACGTGCTGGAAGTTAAAGTAGTTTGAAGTTAGTCTAACCACTAACTACTGAGTATGTGTGGTAACTTTTATATATTTTAGTCTAACCACTAACTACTGAGTATGCGTGGTAACTTTTATATATTTTAAGAACTAACAGAAATTTAAGCATTATTAAAGCAGTAGGCCAACCGACAACTAAAGAAGAATACACGATTTGTATATAAACATTAATATTTTTATTAAAATTAAGGTGCGCTAAAAATAAATAATGTGTGAAGTTTACGAAACCCCTTTGTACATATAGGTTTTTTTAATAACTAGTAACTAGGCTAACTAGAATAATATGATGCCAATATAAATATATAATATAAAATAGTTTGTTGTGCTTTTCAACGTTTTGTGAGTTTGTGAGAGGGACCTAGTTAATTCAATTTGAAAGTGTTTTAAAGTACAATTTAAAATAACTGTTAAAGTGGATTTTAAAATATCAGAATCGACCAGGACCTTGAAAAGCCCCGCCTCGACCCTCAGTCTTGTGTCAGTTGCTACACTCAAACCGTCCTTTAAAATGCCGCCGTGGCGCCGCGCTGTCTGTAGCCTATAGAGTAGACCCCCTCTTAACCGACCTTGTCTAACCGACGATCGGATTGACCGCCCTTGCTGGTCAAATATTAAAGATCGCTTCAACCGACCCTGTTTTGAGAACAGTTCGGTTTAACCGCCCTTTTCTGGGAACTGCGGCATTTCCGTTCCCATACCCGGCGATGGGAACGTTATGTCTAATATTTAGTTTATGAATTGTTTTGTTTTTACCGTGCTTTGGGGTGATTTGGGACATTTCTACAGTAATTATTTTGGGAAATAAGTTGATAATTATTATAGTTTATTTTCTAAATAATCCAAGAACTGCTTAATAATGGTGTTTATAGTATCCTAAATCAACAGAGCTTTTATTTTTAGGTGTTTAAGGGATTACCCGTTTTAACCAACTTTTTAAGCTATCCGACCTAGGTCCGGTCCCGTAAGGATCGGTTAAGAGGGGGTCTACTGTATTGTTATTTCCGGTGCTCAAGCCGCAGTAGCAAGGGCCGGTGAATTACAAGGGGTTCGATAAGATATTAAAATGTATTATAATATAAGATATTAGTCAGTAACAAGACTACAAGATCGCGCCACAATCATCCTTCACTGTCATTCATACTTGTCTTAAAATACCTACCTGGGTAGGTCGCCATTTCAACTAATGTATCTAATGTATCTAATGCAAAATGTGTTAAGAATAAAATGAAGGTTGCTATTTGCAAATTAATCTGTATTTATTTCTCCTGTGTATTTAAATGTGATACTGTCTAGCTCAGTCTAAACCTTGTATATACAGGGTATTGATAAAAATTCCTTCAGGACTTCGGGATATAATTAGGCCTGCTTTAATTTACATTTTTGTGATTGAGTTTTAAATTATGTGTTTATGTACAAATTTACAATGTGGTAATGAAATAATGACATTCAAGCTGTATAATTAACGGTTTTTCGGTTTATTGAAATACATTTAATTGAGTTATTAACATTTCAATTTTGATTTTTTGTTTGTTTTTTTTGCGATCTCAAGGCCACGTTATTAGAAGTGGTTTTAAAATACCCCCATCGCAGCAAACCTGCGTACTCAGCGAATTTCCAAATACAAAATATCCAGTAATTAATCCATTATTACGAGAAGCAGAAATGTAAACAAGTGATATATAGGCTATTAAAAAATATTTTAATACTTGTTTTACAACGTTTCTGTCAACAAATATTAGCAAATAAATGTTATAAAAAAACCAAGATTTCTTAAAAATAGATTTTTTTAAATTATATTCACATAAAAATTTAAAAAGCCCAAATATGATTAAACAATTAGATAAACTCTAAAAATACTCCTCGGGGTTCGTTGAAACCCTCAGTAAAGAGTGAATAAGAAATTAGAAAAGAAAACATTCTGCTGCCCTGATACTAAAAGACTCATCAGGAAAAGTTGCGAATTGGAAATATCTTAGAGACCAATCTTAGATACCACAATGATTCAAGCTGTCAAACTGCTTTTTTCTTCGAGCTGAAAAACAAGATATAAAATAGTATATATCATTACAAGGGGCGAAAGTGACCGTTTTCGTACGAGCTCAAGGTTTACGACTGAGCCGCCAGGCGAGGTCGTAATTTGAGCGAGTAACGAAAAGACACTTTAGACCCGTGTTATGAACTATATTTTTCGTCATAGTGTATAAAATATTGAGCTGACTACTTAAAAAAACAAAAGTTTTAAAGACGATAGAGTTGTTCCCATTTTGTTCTTGCATTTTAAATCTGCTGATTATCTGTCAATTGTTTTGATGTTATGTCAGCTGATGATAAAACGATTGATATATCGAAAGCTGTGTACTATCGATTGCATTTTAATCTACTGTTTCGTACCTTGAAACAGACTTACCGTTATCATCGTTATCGCTCAGCTTATCTTCTCACTGAGGCAAAATTAAATATTTATTCAGCCTCTTGACCCGTGTAATGAACTATATTTTTAATTTTGTCGCTCAATACAACACGCTAACTACTTAAGAAAACCGATCTATTACCTTAAAAGACATCTCCCAAAGATGCTTCCATCTTGTTCTTGCTATTTAAAACAGTCAGCTCATTGTTTGTTTCATTTCCTGTTAGGTTAGATTGACAGCAATGAACAACTATCGATGTATCGAACGCATTTAATAATCGATTGGTGGAATGAGCGAGTTGCACAAATTGATTAAACCGACAACCATGCAACAATGAAATGCAATTGATAATAATAATCGATAACAACTTTCGATACGATCGACAACTTTCCATTGACATGCACGTAGTTGCATCTGTCCTACATTGTAATAACGAACAGCTGATGCCCTCAACATCAGTTGACTTTTTCCCTCCCTAGGGTGGGAAACGGCTAGTTTCGCCACGCAACGCATGTATTGAAAACAGTCGTTTTCGCAGCAGTATAACGAAAAATTCGATCATATCTTGGAGACCAATAATAGACGTAGGGAAATGATTTAAGATACTAAATTGTTTGTTTTTTCGAGCAGAATCCAATGGTGAAATCAATAATTGGATAAATTTAATATTTCAATCTGAAAAACTAAAAAAAAACATTTTTAGGGGGGTAAAATCGAGTCTTTAACCTACTCAGGATATGTCGATCTCGCTGGTTTACAGTTCGCGCATTATATCTCCGGCTATGACCACTACGCTACTAACCGTGTCATATCATATTTTTAACATATGATATTGGTAAACACAACATTTGACAAGCAGAGGTGTTTTAGAAAATGTTTTCAGAAAAGTACCCCCTCTCCCCCCCGCACCATACAATCAGCTGACTCAGTCATAGCCGGAGATATAATGCGCGAACTTTACGAACTCGTCCAAGATAATATATTTTTACATGTCTGTACCAAATTTAGTCACGATCGGACAATATTTATGAGAGTTATCGTGCCTACAAAACACAAAAAATGAAAATTCTATTTCCCATATAACACCATGTTAAATTTTGAAAAAAATCGTGATTTGTGCAGGTAAAAATGGGGTTTCACAAAAAACTCACATCATATCCAGAAAGTACACATAAGAATCTAACAACTAATATAAATATTAATATGACTGCTGAGGCTACCCCAAACGGATATTTTTTGTCTGTGCTAACACGACGGTAATAGCTTATTCCTAAGGAAATTCGCTAAAACACTATTTACCTAAAATAGAAAGATGAAAACTAATGTTTAAGCTTAAACCTTTAATTATAAGCGAAACCTTATTTTTTGTATTTTTCCTCTTTGATTCATTACACCGGGTGATCAAAACGTTTGGAAACTTCTTAATATTACAGTATTGTCAGTCTGTAAAAAAAATATATTTTTGAATATATGGTAGGGCCTATTATTTTATTAATTGTCTGAAACAGCAAGTAATTTTAATTCTGCAAAGACCGTTAGTTACAATTGCATGCAGGGCCGCCGAGAGCCATGTCGGGCCCCAAGTCTGCACAACACACGGGCCCTTCGGGGGGTCTGCATGGGAGTTGCAGAATACCCACCAGCGAAAAGGGGGTACGGAGGCCCTCCCCCAGAAATTTTTCGAAAATTAGGTCTCTAAACTTACGTTTTTAGGCAGTCTAGAGGTGGAACATCATACGTCTATGAACTAAAAAAATCCGAACCAATTGAGGCTGAATGTTCGGTCGGACTTAGAAAATAGTCTACTTTGATAAAAAATTAAAAATCATCAGTGATCCCGTACCATTGGATTTTCTAGTCCTTCCTGTAACTTTCGCGTTCGTTCCACTCACAATGTTACTCTTCCGTTTTCTCACGATCAATTTTGCAAGATTACTTTTTCAGGTCATTTGCGTTAGTTGCAACATGTTGTACTCTTGTTGTTTACCATCGCGGATGATTTCATCATAACTTATATAGGCTGTTAATATATTTCAATGCAGATGGATGGAGAGGGAGGTCTGAGTCACTTTGCGATAGAATAGAGTAGAATTAAATATGTTTTATTTCAGGAATACAATTGTTACAAATTATGTAGCAAACGTCTATTTTTATAAAATACCTAAAATATAAAATAAAATTAATTACTCCTTGAGATTAAAATTTGGTCGTAATTAGGTACGCTCACTACTCGCTGGCCACCACCGCCAGCGCCGTAGTGTACAGACAGTAGCAAATAAAATAGTGCAGATCGACAGACAAAACAATCGTTTTTGCCTTAACTAAATAAACACTATATAATCAAAGTAATTTGCGTGATAAAGCTAGACATTTTATTTTTTAACCAAGAATTCAATATCAAAATTTCGTCAACTTAAAAAATCCGCTCATCCCGGGCCCCTTCGGAGCCCGGGCCCCAAGTTTCAGACTTGGCTGACATGGCCTCTCGGCGGCCCTGTGCATTAGTATTGAAGTAAAACAAAAATTTAGAGGCTGCTATTTCTAAACTAATGGTCTTCCATCAGTCGGCAATGCAACAAACCTTTAAATGAGGTATAATCAATTCGCCCTGCGATTACATTTAAGATTTTTAGACTTCCACCTCAGGACGCCCCCAAGCCAAAAAAAAGTCCAAATGGCCAAAAAAAGACAGTGAGGAATAATTCGGGAGTTTAATTCTCCTGCGTTTATTTATACTGTAAAATAAAGTGAATTATCCAGATTTTGAACACCCAGTATAAAGAAGTGTACTATAAAGTACAAACTTTAGAATTTAGTTAATCAGGTTAATCTGCAAGTAAAAAGTACAGTAACTTATGTAAAGAAACCATTTAACCTACTCTAGTTAGGCCTACTCAGGTTTTGACTAAATAAAAACAGTTTTTACTGTATTTCATTTCTTATTAATTTTGTACAAACCTAACATGACCGTTTCAGTTCAATAACTGAGGTAAAGTTTAAGTACGCTCGTTTTACGACTTTTGGGCTTTAATTTTGATTCAAAAATAAAAGGCTAGAAATCTTTCTGTCTGAAGTTTGTATTTTAAAAATGAAATACGTACAGTACTTAACCACTGATTCGAGAATAACAAAATATTTCATTCTACTTGATAGGCTACTTTTTTACCAAATAATTTTTCAAATTTTAAATTATTCAGTAACAAGTATTTAGCAAGGTTAAACGAAGATCTGTAACATTATTATAAAGGATTAGTGTAACAAACATTATTTAACTTCCATCAGTAACAACAAATCTGACAAAATAAAAATTAATTCAATGCGAGGAGTAATAAAACGGTAGAAATTCAGCAGTAAACAAACAGGACTGAGTTCGGCCGCGTCCGGTGCCAACTGTGAATCGCGTCGCAGTATTTCATATCGGGGTAGGAGAAGAGAGGATACAGCGCGGCGCGACTCCGCTTGCGTGCGACTCCAATGGCGGGGGTGAGAGGGGAGGAGAATTGGCGGGCAAAGCGCTCTTCTCAACTGCTCACTGTTCACAGCGCTACTAGTCACGAAGTCTGCCGAGTAAAATTGGAACTAATCTCCGCGCAGCGGACTGCCGGACCCAGCGAGCCATCTGTGTGTATTCCTTTATCTGTGGTAGTGTTTTACGACAAGTTCAGTGATACCACCACCTTTTTTAAAAAAGGTGGTGGTATCACTGTTTTTTATAGCTCATGTCCAAGGAGGTAGCTCTCCATAGTAAAACAGCGTGCCGGCTGTTTAGAACAAAATATCACAAAAATGGTACATCAGTTAGTACCAACCTTTGCAAAACACCTCAATTTCACCGACTTCCCAAAATGAAGAATCAATCGAGTGATTTAGTCGAGTCACGACTCAATTTTGAGCTTGGTTCATTCCGGAACCGGAAATCAATAATATTTAAAACAACGAATTAAACACTCATAATAAACTGCTAACGAGTACTTATTAGGTGATTTTTGTTTGAAAATAACTTCACCTAATTTGTTTTTGGGTATATCTTTAATGGTAAAATAAAGTAAAAATAGCAAAACAGATACCTGGCCTAAAAGTAATTGATATAATCAGTCACTATGCAAATATGAGAATTATGGTAGAAACTTGGCAGGTAAGCAACATAAATAGTAGGACAATTTTCTTTTAGTGGTACAATATTGCTGAGCGACTGTAATGTTTGTATGGCTGATGGCAAAATTGTACATATGGAGTGAAGTTGTCATTTACTGGCCGGATACTAACACTTATATATTGAACTTTAAATTAATTATTCTTTATTCATAGGTTTTAAAAAATAACATTTTCTATTCTATTATTTATATAATATCGTATGTGGCCTTACCTGTTCCAAGGCAAAGAAACCGTTCAATCATAATGAGAATCAGATCAACATGATTCAACTCTCCGAAATGATTACATCAGTTTTTGAATCAGTTGAATCGACTCAAAGAACGGTACATCAGTTAGTACCAACTGCGGCACGCTTTCCAATGCTGTTTGTGAAGGCAGTGCTACCTCCAGTATAAAAATATAACCTCCTTGCTCATGTCAATTTATCAATTAGTTATTTGTGTAGGCCTAATTGTTGAGCTTTTTGAGTTTTGATGTTTTTCCACAAGCCCTCATTTAATCAAAAAAAATAACAAGAGTGTTGTTGACTGAACAGCCAACTGAACACCACCTTTTTAAAAATTTAATTTCTTTTTTATCTTTTATGTAAATATATTATTTTAAGTTAGTTTGTATACAGTGTACTTTAACGGTAGCATATATTATATCAAACTGTGTATTTCAGGTTAAGTGTAAGAAAGGGCCGTGCGGCCCTAACTTTGCCTGAAAAAATAAAGAATTTTTCATTTCATTTTCATTTCATTTCACCTTCATTATGAACGAGATATTAATTTTCCCAAAGTTTCTCAATATCCCCAAAAATTTCGGAGGGGATATATCCCGATATCCCCCCCTGGGTACGCCCCTGGTCGTATGTGACACTGCCCTTTCAGGCCCTGCACTGTGTGGTGTCAGAGAAGTACAGTACACCTCGGATTATCCGGATCCCGGATTATCCGGATCGGTCCATCTGAGAAATTCAAAAATTAAAATCACGGTAAAACATGATTTTAGCGAGTTTACGGGGGAAATACACATTCTACAAGTAAAATGCAAACACAATAGACTACTGTACGCATTTGGAATCACAAATTGAATTAATCACATTGCCTAAACAGTACATTACAGCATTTTCTGGATTGCTACTTGGGGCGCTGTCAGTAATCAACTAAGGCGGCCTACGGCAATTTTGCGAGATAGTTTATTGCTGGCATTTGATGTGTTACGTTATTTCTTAAGAATAGTTACTGAAATAAGTTTTGAGTTACTTTATTAAGTTTCGTCATTATTATTCTAAGTTTGAGTAATTTTGGGTTATGATTATTTAATCTTCATAAATTAATAATTTAATTTGGCGTTTTATTCCAAACCTAAACCGTAGGTATACGGTAAAAGTTGACATTATATTCGTACGATCAATAACAAAGTTTATGTCTTAAATTTGTTTCAAAATTAAATTCCCGTTAAATTTGAAAGATTAATATGTTGTACAGTCTTGATACGCCGCCGTTTTCAGCATCAATTTAGCAGGGATTAGGGTGCACAATCTCTATTTAGGCGATATTGTAATGACCTCGGATCATCCGATGTTATCCGGATCGGTGTTCCGCCACATTAATCCGGATAGTTCGAGATGTACTGTATACGACTGCGCCGACTTTTTTAAGACTGAGTGATGATTGATGTTTGGATACTTTCAAAAAGTGGTACAACTTTACAGTAGATGATGCGTCATACTATAGACGAAGCAGGGAGTTTTTGAGTTGCTGAGAATACTCTTAAAGATGTATACGAAGTTAGTTTGTGAATTCCGATATATTAAAAATGTTAAACATAAAAAAACTCCGGGACTACCCATAGCCATGGGCGACAAAACCTCAGCATTGGGCGACATTTGTGTCGCCTAGTTAACATGTTATTTTATGCCCTGTTTTGAGAATTAACAAAATGTATGTTTGGCCTTTAAAGTAGAAATTTTGCTGATAATGCAGGCTTTGATTTGTTGGCTACTTCAATATCGAGTTCTGTAGAATTTTTCCTTCCTCATTTGCCGCGGTACTCATTACTCGAGCCTTTCGTCTTATAGGTCGTTTGAACCGCGAAAAAGGCCATTTGTAATATCATTATAAAAACTGTAAGAATTGACAATCGCTATAAATCATTTTGAGAATATACAAAAAGCATATTTAGCTTTAAAGCAGATTGTTTAAAAGCCTACTTCTATATACGCCGCGGGGGATTTTCTGAGGTACGCCGTTTAGATTTGTTGGGTAGGAAAATACTTGGAAATTGAAAATTGACATATCAAATTTGAAGTGACATTATTTTACAAACTTTAGTAGGTAAAAAAGTTAAAACTAAATACATATTGGAACAAAACATATGAATAAAATTAGCCTATATATAAATCTAAATTGTTTTAAAAATCAAAAATTCATTATAGAAAATATTTTTTAGCCAATAATTCACCAACTATCAAAGTGAGGCCCCCCAGAACCTCCAGTAATACATCTATTTCCATCTATGTATAAACAACATCGATGTCTATTTCTTGCTGGCATTGGTGCAATAATTTAGTTGAAATAAATAGGATCGATTCTTTACAATTGGATTGTTAGAAGAATCGATTAAATAATAATTTCAAATATATTTAACCTCTAGAATTCATTTCAAATAGGACTAATCGATCGTTTAACTTCTCAGTTTCCACGACTTTATGCCAGTTTAGTACTCGTTACTCTTTGTTAGTCCGTCATTTCATGAATAACATAACATAGTTATAGTGGTCAATAAATTAGAAAAATAAATTAATATTACAGATTTTGTTATAGTTCTACTGTATTAGCCTATATCTTTATTATTCTTTGGTCGCTGTTCCACCATGATAGGCTACGACCGAGATTCACGACCACGATACAACCTTTGACTTTTTACCGTGATATGACCATAACAACAACCAAGATTTGTCGGTTGAAAATAATCGAAGTATTTGTCTTGAAATACGATCAAGATTTTTCCACAAACGATAGATGGCCGCTATACAACCGTCGGATTTAACATTCCTATAAGACCAAGAGTTTTTAGTTTTAACAATAAACCAATGATTGCGGGCAGGCGGGTCTCGACCACGGATATACACAGACCACAACATAGTGTTCAAGTGTTCTATGTAGATCTATATCTATGGCGTCGACACATAGCCTAATCAAGAGCCTAATCGAGAAATAAATAAACGGTATCAGGAAACTGACACATACTTTCTCCCTTCAAGTCATTTAAAACCAGAAAACATTTAAAGTGAAATAAAACAAATTAACAATCAATCATCACACAAATATATACCAAATTTGATCAAAATCTGTTAGTAAATAACGGAGATATCGGTTTTTGAATATTTGCCATAAGAATAACATCGGACAACGTACTGCATTTATCGCCAAACTAAAATATCAATTATCTCCGCAACCAGTTGACGTAAACTAATGATTCAAAATACTAGATTATTTAGTTTTTCAAGCCATATTTAATGGTTGCAAGTATATTTTCTTTAAACGTTACAGTTTTTGTGAAATTTGAAAAATATGAATTTTTTAACACTTAAACCCCCATAACTTCTGAACCTGAATCTTTACAGACATGCGGGTGGTGTCATTTTGTTTGTCATCCTAAGCACTAAAAACCATGAAATCTTGATCAAAATCGTTAGAGCCGTTTTTGAGAAATTTGGATTTTTGTCATTTTTATGGGTTTTTATGGGGTAAATACCCTTAAAAATCAAAAATTAAAAAAAAACGAAAAATACACCTTGAGATATCACGGCTTTACACCTATATGCCAAATTTCATGAAAATCGGTCGTCTCTAGCTTTGTTTACACCCACACAGACACATATCCACACAAACACACACACACACACACACACACACACACACACACACACACACACACACACACACACACACACACACGCACACACACACGCACGCACACGCACACACGCACACACGCACACACGCACACACGCACACACGCACACACGCACACGCACACGCACACGCGCACGCACACGCACACGCGCACGCACGCACACTCACACACGCACGCGCGCACACGCGCACGCGCACGCACGCACGCACACAGACAGGCAGACAGACAGACAGACAGACAGACAGACACCACGCCGAAAACCACTAAAACGACTATATCCACTAACAACTCAAATTCGAAAATTTTGACGAAAACAATACTTTCTCCATATACTATATATATGGGGGAGAAAGTCAAAAGGAGATACAGTAGGGCTTATAAGAGAGATTTGGCCGCCAACGAAATGACCTATATTGATGTTGACGATCGCGATGAATTTAAAGTAGACTACGTATAACAACGCTTTTCGTTGATAGCATACCGAAAAAACACCACATCAGCTCAGCTACTCAGGGTTATAGGACGCAGATAGGTGAGGTTCTTCGGACACTTTATAGAATTAAAAACTACTTTTTTGTGCATTATGATAAAAATCTCTATTTATTTCCTTAGCAATGCGGAAACGAAATCGTTATGATAATACAATAGTTGATACCTAATATTTTACTGTTTTATAATTGTAATGTATATTCAAATGTTAACACCGGAGGATCTAAGATGTTTTAAAATGTCCAGCGACGCAAGGATGGACCAAATATTTGGGTATCGTGTTTTGACACATTTGACTTGAGTTGTAAGAAGAATGTTTCCTAAACAATGTATCCCATAAATCCCAGGAAGGCAAGGCACGCAGCCTTCCCACCCGGGTGGCAGGCAGGCGCTGTGTGCATACCGACGGCTTCCAGGAACTCCAGCCATGAGGAAAACTTGACTTTCAACGCTCTTCTAAAAGGTAGCCCAGCCCCTGGGTGGCGAGGCAGGCGCTGTGTGCACACCGACGGCTTCCAGGAACTCCAGCCATGAGGAAAACTTGACTTTCAACGCTCTTCTAAAAGGTAGCCCAGCCCCTGGGTGGCGAGGCAGGCGCTGTGTGCACACCGACGGTTTCCAGGAACTCCAGCCATGAGGAAAACTTGACTTTCAACGCTCTTCTAAAAGGTTATTGGGACATGACATGTGCATTTTCTAACTGTTTGAAAAAATAAGAAGAAATATATTCTTTGTTCGAAATCTAGGTTTAAATTGTCATAACTGTTGTTATATATTGTTATATAATATTGGACTGTCCTTGAACTGATTTGACTAAATTATAATGGTTTAAATTTATTGAATTTTCTCCTTGTGCTGGGTTGCTTTATCCATGACCCTTTTCCACGTTATTGCACCATTTTCATAGTCGGTACTGGCATCAGGCATCAAGTTAGTCCTAGCCTATACAGTTTTTCTAAAGTAGGTAATTTGAAAATGACACTAGAGCGCCGAAACCTGATCGTGGATAAAACGATCAAGCAGCGTAACTGAAGACGGAAAGGTATAACTGGCGCCAATTCTTGCGGGCCCACGCCGTCCATAGGACCAATGCTAAAATTAACATTAGTCTTATGGACGGCGTGGACCCCAAGAATTGGCGCCTGTTATAACATTAAACCATTATAGTGAAATTTGTTGGATAACTTTAACTCGGTACAGTCCCAAGTTATAGGGCTTAAGAATTATTTTTTGATTGCTTTTTAGCACACTAAAGTACTATCCTACTCCTACTAATTAATATTATAAAAATGAAATTATTTATGTTTGTGTGAATATCTATCTTTCAACCACGTGAAAAGTACTGAACCTACTGAGCTGAAATTTTTCAGGAATAGAGCCACTATAGGCTATATCAGAAAAGAAGATAGGCCTAATCGCTTCCTTAAAATCCCCTCGGGCTTCGCCCCGTGATCGTCCTTAGCTTCAATGTTTACACTTTATAAGAATAGAATGTAAACATTCGAATACTGAATTGTAAACAGCTGTGAATACTAACATTTTTAACAGTTCAAAGAGCAGAAGTAAGATCAGCAGTAATTTTTATCGTGAGCGTATTTTTTTAACATTGTTCTAAATGTAGAAAACCAGCTGATTCAGCCGTTTAACGTTTATTGTGTTGACTTAAAGTGCATCAACAAATTCACAAAAGTTGCAATGCAATAAAGTGCAGATTGCAAAATTTCCTTATTAAGGAGTTTTTGCCATCAACGGTAAAACAATAAGATAAACGTTAAAAAGTTAAACGGTATTTTTAACGTTTAACGTTCATTGTGTTGTTTTATCGTAGATTGCAAAGCTCATCCCTAATAAATATACTTTTGCAATTAACCTTAGAATCGTAATCATTAGTCCGACAGACGACGCAACAATGCCGAAAGTACAGTTTGATTTTTTTAACTAGAAGCGGTCAAGACAAAGTGGATTATCTTAGACGATGCACTTCTTTTGTTTGAAGTAAAATCATGTGTTTCTGTTTACCTTATAATGCTTTTGTTTACTATCCAAAAAATAAACAAAAGTATAAAATGGTATAATTTGTATACACATAGCTATAGTTTAAACCTTAGCCTGTATAGCAAGCAACATTGTAATTTTTGCTGAACGGTTAATAAAATTGTAAAAAAATGGCTTAGAATATTGTTTGTTTTTACTAAACCTAACCTCAACATTTGACAAGTAGAAACACGTGATTATAATACAAACAAAAAAGTTCATTGCCAAAGATATTCCACCTCGTCTTGACCGCTTCTTGTTAAAAAAATCTAACTGTAGCTGATCAGGTGGTTGTAGATTAGTCTGATGAATGCCATCCTTCCCCCTCTAGTTGTCTCTTTTGGTCCCCTGACAACCCTACGGCAGTTTTCAGTGCGTGAAAGTCAGCATCAGTTTTTAGGTTAGGAATTTTTTAATTTGCGTCGTAGTCTGGGAGAGAATGATTAGAGTAGAGAACACCAAAATAGTCCGATGAGCGTTTATCCAGTGTTGCCAGATTTCAGGGTCCTACTTAGAACATATGGTAAACATAACCTTAGAAAAGGTGTTGTTTGGCATATTTGTTTATTTACAATTTCAACCACTTAAGCTTTTTTGTGAGTTGTGACAGAAACAGTCAGGGCTGTACCCAGCTGCGGCGGGCCCCGGTAAAGATATTAAGCCGGCCGGGCCCCTCATGTCTGGGACTGCACCCGTTCCACTCAAAACCGTAGCTGATTTCCGGCTCGGCAAAAAGTGGTGACCTTTTTTTTTTTTACTCGCACGTCCCGATTTTTGTGTCCCTTCGTTGCCGTTGCGGGCCCTTTTTACCCATACCCGGGCCTTTTCCACTATTTCGGAGGCCAATTACGGCCCCCCGGGCCCCCCGCCCCGGGCCCCCCCTTGACCCCGGGCCCCGGTAAAACTGTACCGACTATCCCGGTCTGAGTACGGCCCTGGAAACAGTTAATATATTGAATACTTTATTTAAATAATATCACGTTTTATATTAAACTATTGTATTTATGGTATGATAAGCAATATTATCATAAAAATACGCATAGGCCTATACCTATATCATATTAAAAAATCATCGACTTGCTTTGATGCAACGATTACTACTGTACCAAACACCTATGGTTTACCTTACTTAAGATATTTATCTTTAGAGTTAATTATCATTAATTGGAAGAATATATGAAAAAGAAATTAACAATAAAAGAAACGAATTTTTTTACAAAACTTTAAGTTAAATAACATCCTCAGCCCTTATGTCGCAGTCATCACCGTCTTCACTGTCATCCGTGGTGTCATCTCTTAAATTTACGATAATTGGGTCAATTAGCACGTCTCTGGCACACTGAGACTCAAAATCGGCCTCTTGAACATTTCCTGCATGCCGCACACACTTGATCCGTCGTAACATTGTCTACAGCTTCATTAGCGAATTTTTCTACATTTATTAGCTTGAAAGTATTGTTCTTCAATGCCACTTTGTGGTGAACTTAGTTCTTATTTAAGTCTGTGTTACATCAGCTGTTCATCTGACAGTTTATTTAATATTTTGTGTTATTTGTTTATTCTGAAGTAATGTCTTACTAGGATAAGTTTTGTTCAATAAAGCCTTATTTTCTGTGGAAAGGTTTATTACAATTTATTGAACAATATGTTCATAATCATTCTTTTCAAGCAGTAATATAAAATATCATCACTTTGAAAGTGCGTAACAATCATTCAAACACATAATGGACAAACTCTTGAGACCTGACAGATTTGATTGTGAACCAAACACTCCAAAGGCAAGCATCCCAACTGCTCTTCGCAGCAGATCAGGATTGTTAGGAACTGGCAAATTGAGTAGAGGTTCAAGTCTCTCTGGATCTGGTTTGATGGTATTGTTCTCGATGAGATATCCTAAGAGTTTTATTGAACTTTTGGAGAAGGAGCATTTTTCTTGGTTCAGGGTCAATCCGTACTTTTTAGCCACTGCAATAAACTTTTTGAGATTTGCATCGTGCTCCTCTTGATTTCTTCCACAAACTGTCAAATCATCAAGATAGGCAAAAACCCCGGTGAGATTTTCACTGCTGATTATGTTGTTAATCACACGCTGGAAACATGCAACTCCATTTGTGACTCCAAATGGGATTCTGTTAAAATGATAAAGTTTTCCTCCAGCTTCAAAACCTGTATATTTCTTTTCATTTTCACGAATGGGGATTTGATGATAAGCACTTCGCAGGTCAATAGTGCTAAAGACCTGATACTGGGAAACCTTAGCGACAAGATCATCTATATTAGGCAGAGGATAAGCATCCAGATTAGTGAACCGGTTAATTGTCTGAGAATAATCGATTACTAAACGTCTTTTATGATTCTCATTTTTAGTTATCAAAACTTGTGCCCTCCACGGGGAATTGCTTTCTTCAATGATAGCCCACTCTGCAGTAAGTAGTATTGAGGATTCTGTTCCTTTCGTCATTGAAACCGACGCATCAGAAAATGCACTTGCAGCCACTCTCAGTCAATCGGGCCGTCCTGTTGCATTTTTTTCAAGGTCTCTATCAGAGAGTGAGAAGAAACACTCAATAATAGAAAAGGAAGCTGCAGCTATCGTAGAAGCAGTCAGAAAATGGAGGCACTTCCTTATCGGCCGACATTTCACAATTGTGACAGATCAAAGATCAGTGTCTTTTGTGTTTGAACAGAAACACAGCAGTAAAATAAAAAATGAGAAGCTCCAGCGATGGCGACTCGAACTGTCATGTTTCAGTTTTGATATTATATACAGACCTGGAAGTCAAAATACAGTTGCTGATGCCTTTACTCGACTCTGTAGTTCTGTAACAAAGCAGAGCTTGTTTGATTTGCATCAGTCATTATGTCATCCAGGTGTGACTCGCATGTCACACTGGGTTCGAACTCACAATCTCCCCTACTCAGTTGAAGATGTAAGAAAAATGACTGCTGCCTGTCCTGTGTGTGCAGAAATAAAGCCAAAGTTTTTGAAAAGTACAGGACATCTAATTAAAGCCATGGCCCCTTTTGAAAGGTTGAACATAGACTTCAAAGGACCAATTCCTTCAGTAACAAATAATTCATACATTTTAACTATTGTTGATGAATATTCACGCTACCCTTTTGCATTTCCTTGCCCTGACATGACAGCCCGAACAGTGATTAAACACCTTTACAAACTTTTCAGTATTTTTGGAACTCCGTCGTTTGTTCATTCAGACCAAGGTACCTGTTTCATTTCAGAGGAGTTTAGATCTTTCTTACATAATTTGGGTGTAGCAACCAGTAGATCCAGCCCCTACAACCCCAAAGGAAACGGGCAAGTTGAAAGATATAATGGTGTGATATGGAGTACAATACAATTGGCTTTGAAATCAAAAAATATGAAATTAACTCAGTGGGAAAGTGTGATCGATGAAGCTCTACACTGTATAAGGTCCCTCTTATGTACAGCGACCAACTGTACTCCACATGAACGGATGTTTAAACACCAAAGAAGGTCAAGCAATGGAAGTTCTATCCCTACATGGCTAACTGCTCCAGGAAAGGTCTTACTGAAAAAGCAAGTTAGAAGCAGCAAGTATGATCCTTTGGTTGAGGAAGTAGAAGTGCTTGAAGTCAATCCGAAATATTCACTAATACGTAATAAAGATGGAAAAGAATCCATTGTTTCTTTAAGACACCTGGCGCCAAGAGGAGACACAAACCTTCAGCTAAATGACCAACTGAATTCAACAGATGACGAATCTCATGGGCAAAATAGTTTTCATCAGTTAGAGTCAACAACCACACCATCCTCATCAGAACCAAACTCTATTGCTCTGGATTCCGACCCACCTTTATCAAATACTCACAATGCTCCGTCTATTGATCAGGATTCCTACCCATCTACCCACAGTACTCCGGAACATTCTCAGAGTGAATACCCTCGTCGGTCTATTAGACAGAAGAAATTCCCGAACAAGTATAATGACTACAAAATGTACTAGAGGGGAAGAATGTGGTGAACTTAGTTCTTATTTAAGTCTGTGTTACATCAGCTGTTCATCTGACAGTTTATTTAATATTTTGTGTTCTTTGTTTATTCTGAAGTAATGTCTTACTAGGATAAGTTTTGTTCAATAAAGCCTTATTTTCTGTGGAAAGGTTTATTACACACTTCTCTCTTCACCTGAGCCCAAATCAATTCTGCCGGATTATATTGGCAGTGGTAAGGTGGCACCACTTCGTGTCCCATTTCATTTGCAATGTGGTCAAGGTCGTACGTCTTCTTGGCCGCTTAATTAACGCTTGTGCAGTTAATTTCATTACTTGGGAAAATTTTATGTTTTCCCTTTCCTCAGGATTTTCCGCCAAATTAGAAAAAAAACTTGAATACAATACCAATGATTTACTTTGGCTTTGAATGTCCTTCTTTCCTTTCCGCACGCCAATGGCTTTCTGTGATTGCGTTGGCAGTTCTAAAGTTACGTCGTCATCCATCTCCATAAAATACTATTAAAAACAATGAACGAACAAGCGAACTAAACAATCTTTTCAAATGAAGGTTAAATAAATATAATATATACAGTATAAACAATATAATAATAACTATAAAAACAATATTAAAATAAAACTCTAATAAAAATCTTTCATAAAGCAAACTGCACAATGTTGGTTATGACAACTACTGAGAACTTGTTTACATTTGAAATTGTTTATTTACATTGACGTCCAGTAACATTTTATTTTGACAGTTACAAATTGGCAATAATGCTGGGCGAGGGGGGGTGAGGGGAGACACAGCTGTTCGAATCATCATCGGACTATTTTGGTGAATCTAGCTCTACGATTGGTGATCGTGCCGTTTTTTTTCAAAAGTAGTCTGTGAGACGTGAGACGAATCATTATGATTTGTGTTTGTGCTTTTTCTGCAATCTGTAAAAATGTTGTAAAATTAATGAAGATTAAAATATACCTCCACTAAAAATATTATTAATTTTGCTTTGTATTTATAGAAGAAACATTGTAACTTTGTTAACATGTATTTCTTGCAAATTTTTGAACTTAGTAGTCTTCCAGACGAATAATTACTACTAGAGATCGCCAGTGGTCGAAAATTCGACCAATTTTTAAATCAAGAAATAGGGATAGCTAATTTTGAACTTTGCATACACCAATGTGTTTCACAATACATTTCACATAGTACACATTTTCCACGTAAACACATAATAGAACCAAATGGGAACCAAAAGCAAAAGAGAAAGACTCAATCTTTGACTAATTATCTTGCCTCGTCACTGGCACATATCTATGACATGGTTTTTAGTAATTAGTATTGTACAATATTAAGATTCCATGTTTATTTCTTTAACACTGAGCTGGTTATTGATTCAGAGGACGGTAAAAATTCAGTCGTCAAATCAGTTTATCCCATACACCCCTTACTACAGTTCTCTCCCTCACTCCCTCCATTAATTCCTTCCCTTACTCTCTATGTACCTCCTTCCTTTCGACCTTCTTTCTACTTTTCACCCCTTTTCTCCTTCATCCTCTTCTTACCATCTCTCGTCCCTCCTTTCCTACCTTTTAGGTTTGAAATTATAACACCTAAGATTTATGTGCCTAGTTATTATTTGAGACCTAAAACTCCCCTTCAAAAGTTTTTCTCTCCTTCCTTACCCTTAGGACATTTTCCCCTCCTCCCCTCTCTCCCTAACATTATCACTAAAATATTACACATATTTCACGCATTCTCTACCAATAAAACACACAATTTGAATGTTCAATGTCCATCTGTACTGCAGTTGCACAACAGTGTTGATGGTGGAGACGCAACTTCATGTTCTTTTTTCTTCCCTTTTTATCAGCTAATTTTTATCTCTTAATCTTATTGAAGTGAGCAAACTTTATTTGAAACCCAATCAATCTTCTCTAAATAGCCCTGGATTTCAATCAAATAGTCTATTATTACTCCATGCCCCAATAAAACATGTAGCTTAAAATTGTTTAAAAATAATAATTTGGATTTTTTACTGGACAAATACTACTCGTGTCATTAATGAATTCCTTACATTTGTTTATTGCTTGATAAAAACTTATTATTGTTTGGGTTTTATATCTCATCAGATGACAGAAAAAAACAGCGTAAATGTTTGCCCACTTTTCGCCCTCATTCTACATCTAATCTTTACTCTACGAAAAATAGCATGTGATAACAGCTACATATGATGACAAAAGCACAGTTCTGTTTTGTTTTTCTATCACCAAAACAGCAACTCATAAGACCAATGTTAATTTTTTGAAATTTTAAATTCAATTTTCTACTTGTCTAAAAGACTAATATAAATTTCAATGGGATTCTGCACATCTACAGGAAAATACAATTCTATCGGTGTGCTTAGATTTTTGCTACGATGCACACTGGCTGAGAAAAAAGGAGCACAAAAACCTTATGGAAAAAATGCTTGTCTATTAATATAAAGATTAAGTGTCATTAGAAATATGTGTGGAAAATCAATGATTTTTCCACGTTTTCAAACTTCTGCAAACATATATTTTTTAATGGAATTGAATATCAAGGCCTGTACAGTAATGCTACACTAATTTACTTTACAATAATTATGTACAATGATGTGGAGAAAAAAAATCTCTTAATAAAAATCTATTTATTATGACTTTTTAAAAATTACATTGCAAAATAAAAAAAAATCCTTGAAGCATTTTAGGGGGAAAAGTGTAAAATTATTGTTAAGTAAATTAAGACTTAAAATAGCCTACTGGCAAATCTACGCAGTGATACTTTACATCTAATACGTTGAAAAAATTCATCCTGCCGTAATTACAATAAAAGAAAATTCCTCACGTAGGCCTAAAGATACAGATACACAGATTTGCGGTTTCGTTCTAAGTAGATTTTGGTTATTATCTCCCTATCATTTCAATCGTGGGGTTTTCAATCGTTTTTTTCTGTGCGTTGTGTGTGCGTTGTGTCGTAGCTGGTCCACGAGGAACAGCGACAGTTCCATTGAAGTGTTGCCAACAAATAATACCGTGTATCTATATTTCGGCGTGTCTTCAATGAAAATCCTCTTTAGTAAAATTTATTTATAGATAAAGCGGTTAAGGCAACTATAAATTAATTTGACAAAACCCTAAAAGGTATACCCAAATCAGGAGATGAAGCTTAAATACCACTATGTAAGAAGTTAAAAAAAGTCCATGAGAAAGAGTGACAACGATTTTGTATGTTCCAAAGTCTACAATACATAATCATTCATATTAGTACTGGGTTTGTGAGCTTAGCGAGTTCAAAATTGTTAGTTTTGTAAACAACCACACACTGCTATAACAAATTTGCTGTAATCTCTGTTTCATAAAAGAGTTAGCTACACATCTCAAATTGGCAAGGATAGGTTAAAATACTTATATGTTTTTATGAATTGCAATACCAAATTAAAAGCATTATAGGAATATTAATAAAACTTCAGACTTTAACATTGACTTCTTACTTAATTAGAACGTACAAGATGCTCATAATTCCAGGTCAAGTGAGCCAACATTGGCAATTTTTAACACAAAAATAATAGTTATAAAATCATATCAATATATTACATCAAATTAACCATTGTGAACCTAAACTTCTATTTACAAAATAAAAATCTAAAAAAATCTAATAGCGCGCAGTTGGACTATACCCTAAAAGGGACCACCGCGCGCAGTTGCGGACTGGACCCTTCGGGAGCCATAAAACTATTCCTCGTCTAAAATCTGTCCACCGCGCGCAGTTGGGCTATCCCCCCACCCCTTCCTTGAGCGATCGCCGAACTAGTGTCTCCACTGTGATGCGATCCCACAATGTCTCCCTAAACATGTAAATAATTATGTACAAGGGACCCAATTGTAATTTGCGCATTTTAAAATTATTTTTATTTCATAAACTGGTTTATGTTTACAGTTGCATAGATTTATTTCTGTTTTTAACGAATTTCCCCTATAGGGAAGAAGCTATTACCGTAGGTCTCATGGTAAGACCTAAGCTCGGGACCACTATAACTTTTCGTTTTGGGGCCCCCAGAAGCAAAAAACACTATTCGTTCCAATTTATATATATATATGTGTCTGTTAGCACGATAGCGGCTGCAAAAATGGTCCGATCTTTATGAAATTTGGTACGGACATGTAAAGTGGTAATCAATTGGACGAGTTCGTGAACCAGCCCGATCGGACCACCGGAAGGGGGGGTAAAGGGGGATAAACCCCCCAAAAAATGGGTTTTTTGAGTTTTTTACATAGAAAAATAAAATTTATCAAATTTTTGTGGACACCATTGAATTCAGCTCAAAAAAACAAATAATTTAGTATTTTGAATCACTGCTCTATGCCCATTGGTTACCGAGATATTGAAAGTGGTAAACACAGTACGTTGTCCCAATGTTAACCTTATGGGAAATAAGTAAAATTCTATATATCGCTTATTTCTCAACATATCTTGATAAAACTTGGTAAATGGCTTCTTCTAGTTCAGATCTACTAAATATTGAATTAAAACCATCCAGTTTTAATATACCTGTAGCAGCAAACCTGCATACTCATTTCCCATGTTATTCTTATGGAGCTTAACAAAACATGTCAAATCTTGCTATGTTTGCTTGAAATACGTTGTTTTGCATTTGAAATTCGCTGAGTATGCAGGTCTGCTGCAACGGGGGTATTTTGTTTATAACCTGACTTAAAAATTTACCCGAAGGTAATCAGCAGTTAAGTACAATTGACATTTAAAACTCTATAATAAAAGTTGGTCAACATTTTAAAGCGCCCTCTAGAAATAAATCAAAGGCTATGGGGCCCCAAACGAAATATCTTTTTTAATTACCCGTCCGCCGTGCGCTAAATCATAAGCTTTAAAATGACTCCTCAATCGTGAAAATCGGTCGAGTATATAGGTCGGAAGAAAAGGGACGTAACAGAGAAAACCCTTATGGAATTTGTAGATGTTTGACGCTGTAACTGATGTTCTGCGCAACGCGGCGGCGGTTTGTTTTTATATTTGGTCTTGAATTATAATGTTAAATCGATGCTTGTATTGTCGTATATATTTTTAGGCCGGCGACAAACTAAGCGTTTTTTATCGGTGCAATAATTTCGCCGCCGCCTCCGACGAAATCTGTGTTGTGTGCGTCTTTACACACGTGGTGGGGAAAATACCGCGACGGAAAAGATATCGCCAATCACGGTACCAATTTAATTTTGAGAGACGTCTGTGGCTGTTTACCAAATGCATTTTACCATATGCCGATCACAGAACTGCTGATGTCATCAACACGGTACAATGTTTAGAGTGTCTTACCGTCTGACCATGGCGAAGGTAGGAAATCCGCCAAATGTGTAAACGCCCATTAAATTGCATACGCCACTATGATGACAAAAGCGGAAAAAATCCGCTTTCGAGCGGTTGCAAAGCGACCGCCAGCGGCAATATTATCGCGCGGTATTCTTCCGCCCCGTGTGTAAGCGTCCATTTAAATCTGTACACTACTGCGAAAATAGCGGCAGCGGTAGTTTCGCCGCCGCGATAAAAACGACCCGTGTGTCTCCGGCCTTAGGCTTGTTCTTTGGGTAAAATGTGATTTTACTGTACATATAATGAATTTATTATTTTATTCATATTTTAAAATTTGCCGTTCCTCAAAATTTGCCGCCCCCAAAAATCTGCCGCCCTGGGCGGCCGCCCGGTCCGCCTACCCCTGGGGCCGCCCCTGTGAGGTTTTATTTATTTATTTATTTATTTAGATTTTTACAAAAAAAAAAAATTCACAGCATTTGGCCTTACTAAGTAGGCTTAAAAAACTACTTATCAGTAAGGTCCAGTATTATTATGTAATATTTCAAAATTACAAATTGCCTAACTATATGTGTGGCTTAGGAGGTGACTACAATCATAACAGGAACACCAATGGCAAGGTTCATTCTGTCAAATAATCTGAGGCTTCGAAAGATCTACAAATAAATACATTAATAACAATAAATATGAATAAAAACGAATATAAATAACAAGATATATAAATAACAATAAATACATAACAATAAATATAAATAACAATGAATATAAATATCAATGAATACAGCCAAATAAATAACACAAAAACTAACAAATAACTAAGATAACAATGATCTCAATATGAGACAGCTGCAGTTTTTTATAGTACCCCAGTTGACTGTCATGCCATTTTCTGCACCAGCTGAGTTTTCTTTTATTCCTCTACTCCTACACAAACTATTCTGCTGGCCATTTCATCAGGCCGAAGCCCTTAGCCCATTTTTTTCTTACTTCAAGATGGAGGATCTAGAGATTTTAATGATGGGCAGTACTGTATTGTTTGTGAATTTTGATTTTGATTCTTATAAAGTTAATAACCAATCATTTACAGCTTTTTTAAAAGATCTTAAGTTGGTTATGGTTTCAATATTGTCTGGTAACTGGTTATATAAAAAGGGTACTATGTATTCTGGTAGCCTGTCTCCAAAAAGGGTTCTCATGCGAGGAGTTTCATATCTAGTATCATTTCTAGTGTTAAATTTTTTTATTCTCTCTTTTTTATGAGTATCATCTCTATAATACGTCATAATTCTGTTGTGTATAAACATTCCTTTGGGGTTTAACATTCCTGCAAAACTATATTGAGGATGAGAATTTGACTCTGGCCTAGGCATATTTTCCATTCTGTCAAGACCCAATAGTTTTAGACTCCTCTCCTGTAAACTTGTGATGGATATTAAGTGAGTGTGTGCTGCAGTTCCCCAAACTCCAATACCATATCTGATCAAGCTATCAATCAGTGCCTTATAGACAGTTTTCTTCACATTAACATTTATTTTATTTCTAATTCTATACAGTGATGCAACACATGGATTTAGTCTCTTTCGTAGCTCTGCGACATGCTCACTCCAGGTAAATTTATTATCAAATGTAACACCTAGGTATTTAGTTTTCTCCACAACTTCTAGGCGTTCACAACTACAGAGTGCATTGTAACAGTCCATATTAGCTATACATGTACAATTATGATATTTAATTTCTATATTTATGTCTTTTCTCATATTCCTTGGGCATATATGCATTACTGATGTTTTTTGGGAATTTATTATCAGACCCTTGTCATGTGCCCATGCTGTAAGTTTAATAAAATCTTTTTGTAACATCAGCTGTGCTATTTGAATGTCCCGGTGTCCTGCTACAAGTAAAAGGTCATCTGCATAGGCCCATATATGGCAGTCTCCAATATATTGGAAGATGTTATTTAAATATATTAAAAATAGTATAGGCCCAAGCTGGCTTCCTTGCGGGACACCGTACTCTGTTCTCCTTGAGGAACTGTATGTATCTGCTACCTTAACTATGAATTTTCGGTCATATAAATATGATTTAAACCATTCAAGAATATTGCCTTTTACTCCAATCATTTTTAAAGATCTTATTATTTCAACATGTTCTACCGTATCAAATGCTTTAGAAAAGTCAATGAAAAGTGCCAAGACATGTGATCTATCATTTAAATATTGATTTATTGTATTTGTGACTGCGTCCAATGCCTGTTCTGTACTTTTATTTTTTGAAAGCCGTACTGTCTGGGGTTAATAATGTTATTATCTGTAAGGTATTTTTTTAGGTTTTCAGTAACATATTTTTCTAATATCTTATCTATTGCTGACAAAATTGCTATAGGCCTATAGTTTTGAAATTTAGTCTTTTCCTTATTTTTGTATATTGGCCTTATAATTGATGTTTTAATACACTCTGGGAAGCAGCCTACTGTTATTGATTTATTAATCATATCCGTCATTAAATCCTTACCCTTATCTACTATCAACTTTAAATCTTTCATTCTTATGCCATCTGAACCAGGAGCCTTTTTTGAATTCATGCTTCTTACTAATTTACACAGTTCGTCATTTGTGATTTTAGGAATAATAAAGGCACTTTTCAGTTCCTCCTCTTGAGGTTTGTTCTCCTGAACTGTAAATCTTAACTCTTTATGTACACAAAAATGTTTAATGTTATGTATACCCTCTACAAAATAATCTGCAAACCCATTACAAATTTCTTCTTCAGTCATTGTTTGCCCCATTGCTGTCTTGATAACCATATCAATGTTTTTCTTTTTCTTTCTCCCTAATAAATTATTTAATCCGTCCCACACCTTTCTTGTATCCTTAAAGTTGCCCTCAAAATAATTTCTATAGTACTGATTTTTACTTTTTTTATCTCATTATTCACTTTATTTCTGAATTTTGTGTATATCCTTCTGTGATTAATGTTAGCCGTGTCACTTTTCCATAGTCTAAATAGCCTATCTCGTTCTTTAATAAATTTCACTAACCTCTCGTTCATCCAAACTTTGTCATTCCTTTTGCTTTTGCTATTGCCAAATGCATCACTTACTTTTTTGATAGACCTACACTCTTCATAAATCTTTGCAAATTTGTCTGAAAAAATTTTAAAGCCTGTGTCTATACCTGCGGGATTTTCATCTATCCTTATGTTGTTCCAGCATAACTTGCCTAGTTCTCTTTTTACTACTGTCTCGTTTAGAACTTTTTTCTGTAATACTTGCTCGTCACTATCCTTTAATTCCCAAGTCAGTGACACAGCAATAGGATAGTGGTCTGACATTTTAACCTTAATTACATACGAATTAATTGAATCTGCATCAGTTCTAATATTAATATGATCAATGCAAGATTTCACTAACACACCTAACCTAACTACTTCTCTTGTGCTACACCATATGCAATTGGCTAAACCCCATGACGCTAAAAAGTTTTCATACTTGATTGTATCTCTATCACCCTTATTATCTACATTCACATTTAAATCTCCTATTAGTATGAGATTTTCATATTCGACTAGTTTGCCCAGATTATAATCAAATTCTCTTAAAGCCTGTGGAAGTGATATTCCTGACGATGACGTAGGAGGTCTGTATACAACATGTAGGCATAGGCCTACTAATTTCGATGGTCCAAGTAGTTCTATTTTACAAGTTATGTTTTCATAGGCATCACTTTTCAAGAAAATTTGTGAAATATCTATTCTTTGTTTTTTGTAAAACATAACCATTCCTCCTCCCTCTTTATTTTCTCTTAGTTCGTATATTTTTTCAAAATTCGGTAAGACGTAGTAATCTAACTCAGACTCATTGGTACAAAAAATTTCAGACAAAATAATAATATCTAAAATTTCAAGCCCCTTATTTAACATTAGGTGCATGGAGAACTCATCCCAATGCTTATTAATTGAGCGGATGTTTAAATGAATCATATTGAGATGCCTACCCCCACCCAGTTTTAATGAACTCATAATATCATTTTGCCAAAGATCAAAATCATTAAAAGTCTTGAACACTATTCTTTCATCCTGAAATGAACAACTATTCATATTTTCATTTGATTTCACAAAATTTTAACATGTTAATAGCGAAACCTTGATTGCATAGCCTACAAAAACTATTTAACCCTTTGACCAAAGTTTGATAACCAAACACGACAAGCATATGTTTATAAAATTAATCTGATAAGAAATATTGAATTACCCTAAATCTTACACATAAACTTTAATTTCAAACAAAAACTTAACAAAACCCTAATCCTAAAAACATAAAATCTAACCTCAAACAAAAACTTAACAACCAATTCGGACCAAATGCTCTAACTGCAAACAAAATTTTAACAAACAATCAGCCTTATCACTAGACCTTGACATTTCTTTGAATAAAATCGACATCACTAGGCTAAGTAGAATTTACTTTGTTGCTGTTTTAATACGAGTCCGTACGGTAAAACAAAGAAGCATGCAAGCCCACAAAGATAGGCCGAGAAACCTGTTTATACCTTACTGAGAGGAGGGATTTTGACCAATCATTAAAGATTGGGATACTAAATATTAAAGCAGTGAACTTAGAAATAACCAAGAGATATCTATAACCTAGATCCTACCTATCCACGAAGTACCTTCTTAAGGTCATCCCTGTTCCGAATGACCCACACGTTGCTATCTCCCTCCTTTTTCCTTATCATGACCTTGCCACCTCTAAACCACACATATGAAAAATTATGCATTTTTGCAAAGTCTTTAGTGTCTTTGAGCAGATCTCGATGATAGGTTCCAAGGTTCTCGTTGAAATATACATTTGGTCTCCTAGCTTTCCTTCCCGCTGATAACCATCTGTCCCTTGCAACCGCCGAGAAAAACTGGATCAGGATTGTAGGTGGTTTTCCATCCTTTCTCACTTGAAGACGATGAGCTCTGTGTATTTCTTCCTTTTTGTACTCGACTGCAATGTCCTGCGCTATGTTTTGAAGTACCTGCTCTATATTTTCCTTGTGTAAGTCCCCTTGCACATTGACACCATGCACTTCGAGGTTACCTCGTCTCCCATATTGATCCAGCTCCGCCAGGTTAACTGTTAAACTTAGTATAGCTTCTTGGTTTTCCTTTTCTTTCTTCTTCAAAGTCTCTACTTCCTTTTTCAATTGTACATTTTCGGCATTTACCTTCTTCAACTCTTCTATCACAGTATCATATTTGCTTGCCATAAACTGAATGGATTGTTCAATACTACCAAGCTTGTCCTTCATTTCTAATAAGCTATTCACTTTTGCCAAGATTGACTTGGAGATACTGACTTCAGTATCATCCTTAGAGGTTAGGTTTCCATCATCGCTGTTGTCATCTTCTAAGGTTTCGCTACTGTGTGATCCCATTCTTTTTAGGGTTCTGCAACCTCTGCACTCCCATTTTGATTGGGATGGCTTACTCATGCTTTTCCAGGACTGCTCCTTTATGCTGCAGTCAAAATGAAAGTAGCTGTTGCACTTACAGCATAACACTAGGGCCTCATTTTTAGGTAAATTTTCATGACACTTGCCACAGTTAAAGTCACCCATGTTTATCACCAATTGTAATTTACTTATTCACAGAATTAAAGTCTTAAAATTTCACCAGAAAACTTAAGTTGAATATTTTACTTAAACTTTACTGAGGAGAAGGTTTATAACCTTACTACTCACCTCCACAGCCACTTGTATATGTTGAATAGTGTTCAACAGTTACCAAAGGCAGGTTTGTAAAAAAAATAGTTCCAAATTGCGGAGGTCTTAAGAGTTGGCAATTTGTTCCCTCTGAACTGCACGGATGCACTGAAGCAAGCAATGGCATGATCACTCTTGAAATTTCAAAAATGTTACTGTTAGGCTCTATACTATAACTTGAGTAGTGTCCTTAGAGAATTTTCGCATAGCTAGGCCTTTTGGCAGAAGGCAGAAGTATGAAACTCCAATGTTTTCCATGATTGGAACGCTCTTATACGTGTGTCTCAAGGGAGTTTCAAATAGTTACAGATAATTAGATTATATAGAAACCATGTTATAATCAGGGATGTACCCAGCTTTGGCGGGCCCCGGTAGAGATATTAGGCCGGGCTAGTTCCGCTCAAAGCCGTAGCTGATCTCCGGCGGCAAGGTTCGTTTTTGGCCCTTTGTTGTCGTTTCGGGCCCTTTTTACCAGTTCCCGGCCCTCTATACATTCCCCCGGGGGAATTTTCACTATTTTTAAGGGGGTTCTGACCCGCCCCCCGGGCCCCCCTTGAACCCCGCCCGGGCCCCCTCTTGACCCCGGGCCCCGGTAAAATTGTCCCGGGAATACCGGTCTGAGTACGGCCCTTGTTATAATGTAAAAGTACGAATGGATAAGCTTAAAGTAGGTCTAATTAAAATAGGTTAGGGAAAATGTACGTAATTGTTTGAACTTAAAGTCGCGATACCAGTTTAAAAATTAAGAATGTATTGTGTAGGATTGCTGATAGGGGGGTTTATTTCGGTTGGGGGAGGCTCGCAACCGTTTTCTTGCCCCGGGCCTCGCACCCGCTGCGGCCGGCACTGATAATGGCGCTTATGGGCTTATGAGATAGGACCTACAAATAAAATTAATTGTATGTACGTCTTGGTATAAGTTATTGCGTGTGTGGCTTATCTTGAGTATAGTTGAGATATATTTAAAAATTCTCAATTAATTGTTAGGCCTTCATTCCGTACGTGTCAATCCTATGGAGAAAATTTGTTTACGTGACATATTGGCCTACGTTGATTCTACTTGATGTCAGGCTTCGGGTGAATTCCGTATATTTATTAGAACTTTTGGAATTTGCTGATTATGCAAGTCTTCTGAAACTGGGGTATTTTGGGATAATGTAGGCTACAGTTAGATTTTTATACCAGAATCGGTCGGGATAAAGTGGAATATCTTACACAATGAAGTTCTTTTGTTTTAAGTAATTAAAATAATGTGTTTCTATTTATTTTTTATTTTGTCATGCCTTTGTTTAGCTACTATGATAAAAATAAACAAATGGACAGAATAGCTTAAATTATTGTTTAATTTTATTTAAAAACCCTCAACTTGTTTGTTTTGATTGAAAAACCTCAACACTTGTTAAGCGGAATCACATGGTTTACTACAAACAACGAAGTTCATTCTTGAAGATATCCCACCTTGTCTTGACCACTTCTAGATAAAAATCTGTTTGTAATCATATTTACACGAATGAACATGAAAAATTGCATGATTCGGGAGTCATGCACATGGCTACATTAGCCCTGCGGGAATCCCATCACTTATAACAAACAGTATGGGATGCTCCAAAAGAAAAGTAGAATCGTAATCAGGCACGGCCCTAGGGACTTTGCCGCCCTGGGCGAAATCGGCGGCCGCCGCCCCCTCCCCCATATATCCAGAAGCGTACCCAAGGGGGAAAATCGGGATATATCCCCCCGAAATTTTTTTGGATTTTGGAATATTTTTGATAAGAATAATATCTCGTTCATAATGAAGTGGTGGTATCACTAAACTTGCCGTAAAACAGAGAACACTCTACAAGAATTACTCATCAACTTTTATAAAGTTTGTAAATAGTTATAGTCTTTTATTATAAAGATAACTGATTGGGATGGGGATTGAATAATGTATTATTAGGGTATTTTTACCTATTACGGTTATCGTGAGTAATTGGCGGGAGTAGGCCTATGGCAAGCAAGCAAAACTCCTGATAACAACAGTGGTAATTAATGGTGTCCGCTATCTTGCCGCCATCGCTATCGTCGTCACATGTGGCAAAAAACTCATCATTTGTATTACGTGAAATATTCATGGTAAAAAAATCACGATGTTAAAACGAGTTATACAAACATTGTCGTCTTCTCCTCAAGGCCGTGTGCTTAACACTACTCGTCTGTCGGACAATCTCGTAGCAGCATCGCGGCAGAGCGGCAGGCAGACGAATCTCGTCTGCCTACGTCGCGTGAAAACCACGCAAGTCTCGCCGTCAAATCTAGGCACAATTGTGATAAGTTTACGATGCTTACGAGGACTTACGATTATAGGGTTGCGTTCTGGGACTTGAGAAACACTGCACAAGTGAGAAAACAGCATTTTCTAATTCTGTTCATCAACCTCGGACGGATAATGTAGGATCCGCATACTTCAGGTTCGGCAGGTCCGAAGCGTGCAATATGTGAGATATAGTTTTTACTTTGAAATTAACAGAAAAAATTCTTTTTTACCAAGGTTGACAACGTATGATTCTTGAATACTTTCTCATTTGTCCTTTAGTGTTAGGCCTACTTCATAAATATGCTATTTTTATTGTGAAAAAAGTTTTCCCTGTGCAATTCCAAAGTGATCTAAAATTTTCAGAATCTAATCTGCGAGCAGCCTCAAATTAGTTCAAATTTCGGGAGTTATTCTGTTTGTTGTTATGCCTCTAGATTGCCTAAAAACGCGAATTTTCAGATGTAATTTATGACGCCCCGAGAAGGTTATACATAATTTATTTTGTGGTATAAATTCAAATAACTTTTGCTTTAGGTTTAAACTATTTAAAGGCTCTGGCAAATGTAAATCTTATTGCTACTACAATAATAAACACAACGTCGGGGGACAAGAGAGGATTCCATCAAGGTCACCCCCGACTCGCAACCGCTGCGCTGTTGCTTTGACGCTGTCAGCGGCGGCGACGGTTGTTCGATACAAGCCGAGTGGTTTGTTTTTATATTTGGACTTGAATTATAATTGTAAATCGATGCTTGCATTGCCGTATATTTTCTTAGGCTTGTTCTTTCGGTAAAATGTGATACAGAAAATTTTACTCTTCACATTCGTATCATAAATTTATTATTTTATTCATATTTTAAAATTTCCCGTTCCTTAAAATTTGCCGCCCCCAAAAATCTGCCGCCCTGGGCGGCCGCCCGGTCCGCCCACCCCTGGGACCGGCCCTGATCGTAATCATACATTTTTGTGCCTATGAATCATGATCATTCGTCTGTGAGACTACTCAAGTTTAAAAATTTGTAAAAAAATACATTTTAATTAAAACTTTTATGTTTATTATATGGAAGTAGAGCAAATTTAATAAACTTTCGTGTGAAACCATAAGCTATAAATTGTCTTTGACAATAAACTTAACTTAACTATATTTTTTTGGGAAAAGTGAAGTTGGCAACAGATTTGGCTTTATACCCCCCTGACAAATCACACATTTCCGGTCCAGGCCTAAAGGAAAAACGTTAAGCGATATTTAATTTTCCTTTAATATAGTTGGTTTAATCCTCGTGCCCAATCAGAAAGTGGAGGCGTGTGGGAGAAGAGCGATACGCGATACGCCACGCCCGCCTCTTCCGCCATCTTGCCATTTCCCCCACCCACTAGGGCACCAGGGACGTAATTTGGCTTGACGAAAGAGGCGCCCGCCAAGGGTGCTGGAAGCGGCCCCGGCCGGAAGCTGCCACAAAAATGGAAGTAACGAGGATTTTAGACTTATACAGTAAGGCCGCTATTAGCCGTGAGCAACTCGGTGGGCAACTCGGCGGGCGGCGGGCAACCGATTGCCGGTGAGTTGTCCGGCCAGTCCCCCGCTTCAGCAACTGAGCTGGGCAACTCTTGGGCAACTGCAGAAACCAATACTCCCGCGCTTTTGAAGACTTATCTATTGCCTGCTTTTATAAAGGTAATAACAATAAAATTGTCTTCAATTAAATTTTCTCTCTTATTACAAACGCCTACTATATTCTATGGGTTATTTTAAAAGATATAGGCCTATTATAGCATTTACTAGTAGTGAAAAAATCTACCTACTGATTCATTTAAAAAATGTCAAGAGACAAAAAAAGATTCAAAATTTAATTTTCTTTACAAATATGTAAACTACTGCAAATTTGAGTCATTTGAGTCAAACTACTGCAAATTTGAGTCATTTTTGCATGTCATAACTATAGAAAATTGAACATTGCTCTGTTATTTGTGTTATGATCATATTAAAACTATACATTTTTGTAGAGAAGATTAGATTTTTCATCTTTTTTGTCTCTTGGCGTTTTTGCCTAAAATCAGTAGTTTGTGAGATATTGAGCTGCGAAAAGTAAAAAAGTGGTTAACAAATATATAAATGGCCGCCATTTTGAAATGGTAAAAGGCAGAAACTTGATACTCCACACCAAAATAGTTCCTGTTAGTCCTTATTTATTTTCATAATGTTTGCCAGATAGGCGTGGGCATGCGTTATAACGCATGCGCACGCCGTCAGTTGCCCAAAAAGTCGCGCCACTGGTTGCCTGCGGCTAATAGGCGCCGTATACTCCAATGCCCCCCGACGGCAGGGAGACTCAAACGGTTGCCCAGCGGTTGCCCGCGCAGTTGCCGGGGCCTGACACGCCCGGCAACTGCGCGGGCAACTTTTTTCAGTTGAGCAACCGATCGCTCACGGCTAGTGGCTCCCATTTGATTCAATGCCCCGCTACAACACCGGCAATCGGTTGCCCGCCGAGTTGCCCACCGAGTTGCTCACGGCTAATAGCGGCCTAAATATTTTCTAGATTTAGCCACAAACCAAGTTTTAGCGAATTTCCCCCTATAGGGAAGTAGCTATTTCCGTAAGCGGCATGGTGAGACCTAAGCGCGACCGTAACTTTAGAGGTCCCTAGACCTCAAAAACACCGTTTGTTCATTTTCATAGGTATATATATCAGTCCGTAGGCGCGATAACTTTTGTAAAAAAGGTCCGATCTTGATGAAATTTGGAACAAACGTGTAAAGCGACATTCATGACGTCGAGTTCGAAAACCAGCAAGATTGGTTTACTCTAAGAAGGTTCTTTTGACGAAATAAAATGTATTTTCAAGATTTAACACCTTTTTGCTAACTAGTAAACCCGTTACTCGAAATCGAGCAATTGTGATGTATTGATTTCAAAATAAAAATAATTATGGTACAGATCTATTCAGCCAGGAAGTCTTGTAGGGGTGGAAGTGCGAGAGAGATGGAGAATACCCCCACCGCTGTTTTTCCTTCATCGGATGTGTATAGTCAACTTAAAATCCCACATGGCCTATGACAACATTACAAATATTGTTGCAAACAAAGAATCATATGTTTTGACAGATGAGTTATTTCGAAATTTGACTCTACTGAGACTCGCGGTAGGGGAAATCTTCACTGCGCATGCGCATCCCACAGGACTTCTGGGCTGAACAGATCTGTACAGTGTTCTTAGAACTATTTTATTAATTATATGGTTGAACTAATTTTGGGTTATTATGGGTAATTATGGATTATACTGACATTTTTTTACAAAAGCTTTTTTAAACTAAATTTCTTGTGAATACTCAATCATCTTTAAGGAGATGTCTATATATTTCTTTAGTGTTTTCTACGAATATTATGAGCCCCTCAAAGGAGTTCGCTTGTCCTGCCGCCACATGTACAGTAGTCCATGAGAAAGTACTGGGGAGGGAAGGTAAATTCCAACTTTTGCAATTGACCGACCCTGAGCTTTACCTATAGTCATAGTGAGTGCTGCACGGAAAAAACTCTATGGTTGTTTTTACAATATTTTTAAGGCTAACCTTGTTTTCAACCTTACTAAAGTTATTTGTACAATAACAATGAAATATCTGTACATGTTACCATAAAGTTACGGTTGTTTTTACACATTCCTTAAAGTTAATTTAATAAGTTAATAAGTACCGTAATAAGGTAATGACTACTGTAGAATGAAATTGTGGTATTGATAACCAAACACTTAAGGTTGTTTTTACAGATTCCATAATATTAATGGAAAGTAATATAGTAATTACTACTTTATTTGTACTTTCAAGAATAGACTACTTTAAGCTTGACAAATTAATTAATAAAACTTTAAATGGTTTATAAATATCATTATTGATTCATTAGTAGTATTCAATTCATCACTAGGAGCGAAAGTGACTCTTTTCAGTGTATGCAATCGTGTTTTATGATTCACGTTTGTAGCAACAGTTTCGTTTCACACAATGCGACGGAATTATACCATAATAATTAAATAACCAAATTTATTTTTAATGACATTTAGCCCTTTTAGCGAATTTCCCCTATAGGGAAGAAGCTATTACCGTAGGTCTCATGGTAAGACCTAAGCTCGGGACCACTATAACTTTTCGTTTTGGGGCCCCCAGAAGCAAAAAACACTATTCGTTCGAATTTTTATATATATATATATATATATATATATATATATCTATATATATATATATCTATATATATATATATCTATGTGTCTGTTAGCACGATAGCGGCCGCAAAAATGGTCCGATCTTTATGAAATTTGGTACGGACATGTAAAGTGGTAATCAATTGGACGAGTTCGTGAACCAGCCCGATCGGACCACCGGAAGGGGGGGTAAAGGGGGATAAACCCCCCCAAAAATGGGTTTTTTGAGTTTTTTACATAGAAAAATAAAATTTATCAAATTTTTGTGGGCACCATTGAATTCAGCTCAAAAAAAACAAATAATTTAGTATTTTGAATCACTGCTCTATGCCCATTGGTTACCGAGATATTGAAAGTGGTAAACACAGTACGTTGTCCCAATGTTAACCTTATGGGAAATAAGTAAAATTCTATATCTCGCTTATTTCTCAACATATCTTGATAAAACTTGGTAAATGGCTTCTTCTAGTTCAGGTCTACTAAAGAATGAATTAAAACCATCAAGTTTTAATATACCTGTAGCAGCAAACCTGCATACTCATTTCCCATGTTATTCTTATGGAGCTTAACAAAACATGTCAAATCTTGCTATGTTCGCTTGAAATACGTTGTTTTGCATTTGAAATTCGCTGAGTATGCAGGTCTGCTGCAACGGGGGTATTTTTACATCACACCGGACGAAGTCACGCCGCACCGGCTCCAAAAGATGCGCCGGTAGGGCCTACGGCCTCACGGGTAATATAACCATCACTGAGCTCTATGTTACGTCTGGAAACACTACTCTCTGACCAAATATTTGTGAAAAGCTTCCCGTCAAGGTCGCCGCTTTTTGCTTTGTTGTGTATTGGTCGAATTTGCTCGTTCGTGGGACGCTGTCAAAAATTCAGAGTCAAGAGATGGCTCTCTGACATTGACTTATGGATTTTCAAATTAACTAAGTTATCCTATAGGTACTCTTATACAAGCAATGTTATCTTGCGTGCGTGCTTGTATGTTTGCACAACGATCTCAAAAACGGCTCCGAGGATTTCCTTCAAAGTCTGGAAATAAGTAACTTATGACTCAAAAACGTATTTTATGCAGATTACTTGGCCAGAGAAAATCTAATAACGTAATAAATCGAATTTTAAAGATGTAAAATTTTAACATTGGTCTTATGGGTTGCCGTGATAACAACGAAAATAAACAAGGAAAGTGTAAAAAAATGAAGTAATCATAACAGCTGTTTGGAATCTATAGCCATTAAGGGAAAATACAGCAAGTGGTATGAAAAGTCCATGGAGCAATAAAAAAGGTTTCTATTTATCAATTTTATGACATTGAAATATTTTATAGTAACTGGATGAACTGGTAAACGTGAAATAACACCGAGCAAGGCTCGGTCCACCAGGTACTTTATTATTAATTTTAATTATAGTTATTAGTAAAATACAAAGCCGTAGCCAGGAAGTTTTTTCGGGGGGGGGGGGTTTAGCCGCCGCCGCCGGCCGAATTCCCGTCTCGGCAAAAGTGGTGACCTTTTTTTACGTTTCCTCTGACGGTTTTGGGGGGGGGTTTCGTCTATTTCGGGAGGGGGGTTTCACCCCCATTTACTACGTTTTCATTGCTATATCTGCAATTTCGGGGGGGGGTTCTGACCCCCTAACCCCCCCATTGGCTACGGCCTTGGTAAAATAATAATAAAATCTCCCACTGCTTGCTCTTCAGTACCGTTTATTTCTATACACTTGTGCCTCCAAACCAGGAAGCAGGAATTTTCTCTTCTTTCCTAAATAATTACTTAACTTAAAAAATAGTTGCTTTTCATAAAAACGTCACCCAAGATTTAAAAGTTACGTTTGCCACCTGGTTTTAACTTGTAATGTACTTTAAAACAATGATAATAGAAATTAACATTGACTTAAATTATGAATATTATCACTGCCCCACCAACAAAACAATTAGAAACACAGCGGAGTCAGCGGCACGTTTTTAGGCCTAAACACAGATTGGCGACTCCAGATTACGAGCTCAGTGAATATAACTTCTTAATTTATTTGTAAGTTACAGTATTGACCACTTTACACTTGTAATAATGAGACACGTTTAACACTCTTAAGTTCAATTTCAGATTTGATTTTGAATACCATAGTTAATGATTATTTTTTTCTAGTACCCGTGGGTTTTTTTATTTACTGAACAGTATAACCACTAATATCATTGAGTGAGTAACAGCGTTCCCAATCAGTTTTACATCCTAAGTTGTGCCATGTCACCCACAAGTCGAATTGGTCGAGTGGTTTAAGGCGTAGGCTAGGATAGGGTAGGTTAGGATGTAGGTGTAGGGTCGATAGAGTGGAAGGTCCAGGGTTCGAATCTCAGCGGAGTCACCATATTTCTTATTCATGAAAATCAAATGTCAGGATAATATTATATATTTATTTATCAATTTATTAATTTTTTAAAGAGTTTTGACAATTAAATAATCCCTTTTACGGTTAAACATACCACAATATGTAATAGTATGTAAGGTAATTGATACCATAACTTAACCTAAAAATAGGTAAAATCAACCTTAAAGGTAACCTTAAGTAAGGTAATCATTGCCTTAGGGGACTGATATGGTACACGAAAGTAACCATACTAAGGTAACAGATACTTTATTACAGTTATTACTACCATTAAAAATTCAACTTTAAGTTATGGGTAAAAACAACTGTAGTTTGGTTGGTCAAATAGTGACCGTAGTGTTTGGTTGATTTTACCCATCTTACATATTCCTATTACCATAGAGTTTTTTCAGTGTGGAATTACTGGAAATTTGGTTCTTTTTATACTATAAAACATCACTAAATACAAAAAGAATTGTTAAAATTATATTATTTACATGTTCACATCATTCATGGTTAGCATTTCACAGTTGAACTAAATTAAAGTAATTTACATTTTCATGTAATTTTCTTTTAGGTAATTGCTCACAAAAGCTTCACATTAACATTCACCATAAATTCCAATTGAAGCATATACTCAACCAAGTTCATCAAAATGAAATTGTCATACATAAAATAACTATTAGTTTAAATAACCCATTTACCATATGAAAGAAAATTAACCGAAACATTATTAAAACCAGTTACTTGAAAATCGACTGCAAATTTGTTTAGACAACACTAATGTTTTTAAATGGGTTGTTAGAACTAAACCTGATGGGTAAAGAAGAATCATATTAATTATGTTTTGCAAAAAATAAAATTAGGCTAGTTGGTATCGTGGGTTTTAAGTTATTTTTGTAAAACTTTTTAAAATTCAGTATATATGACTAAGAGCTGGTTTCCTCAAATCTAGTTTTATTTGAACATAAGAAACTTAAGTTTAGTAAAATTTGTATTTTTCTAATCATAAAGGTGTAGGCTATGTAGTCTGATCCAATATCTATGACACCGACGGATAGCACCACAGTTTAAAACCTTTACCCCTTCACTGTATACTTATGTTAAAACTTTCATTATAATTTTGAGAGGTAGGCCTATGTGTTAAAGAAAACTATATTAGTTAGCGATTGTGATTGCTATAATGTAATCAGACGCCGAAATTCAGCCAGCTCTTTGCTCATAACTGCGGAGAAATGTAGGCCTTTTTATTTTAAAAGACAGTATATGTGAATAATGTATTCTTCTTTGTGAAAAAAGAACGTGAACGTTCTTTATTTTTAACGTGAAAAAATCTTATCAACATTTGACCTATTTACGAGGAGTTTTATCGTGACTTCAGCAGGGTTTACCATCTCGTGGTTTTACATAATATCCTAACCAAAGAGTATTTTCAACATAAAATAATAATAAACAATGAAAAAATTAGGCCTATACACCAAACAAAATAGGGTTTCTTTACAAAATGTATTTTTAGCAAACTTTCTCCATAGGGAAAAGCTACGACCGGAGGTCTCATGATATTAAGACCTATAAGCCCTATTAAGCCCTTCTTAACTTTTCGTTTTGGGCCTCCAGAAGCAAAAAAAACAATATTTCGTGTGGTCAGTGTAAAGTGGTAAACCTGGATCGTACTCCAGCCCTTCAGAATCAAACAACACCATATTTCGTGTGCTGGCCATCTTAATGAAATTTTGTAAAGACGTGTAAAGTGGTATAATCACTCCTAACAATTTTTTGTGTGGTTCATAACTTTATATCCCAATAAAATAAAATTGAAAATGCAGTGTAAATTTGTATTATTTTTCCTTTTATTCCATACAGTATTATATATTTGCAAATGAATGAATTGGTGGCCCTTGGTACAATTGTGCATGGCCCTAGGTACAAACACATTTTGGACCTACAGAGCCCTTTGCAAGACTTTCAAAAATAAAAATATTATCTTAAGGAATTTGGTAGCTAAAAATCTAAAGAAATTATTTTTATATACACTAATAACTACTGAATCCTGGTGTTCCTTATTAATAAAAAACGTAAACCAATAAGAAATAATTAGGGTAAAAAACTGACCCTAGATACTCTGGTCTCCCCTAAAAATGTTTTTGGCAATGTTGATAATATTATGAAAAATACATCGACCACATAGTACTATGTGGTTGATGGAAAAATACGAGTACAGTTTACCTCGGGTTATCCGGATTAATGTGGCGAAAACCCGATCCGAATAACAGAAAATCCGGATAATCCGAGGTCATTTAAATATCGCTTAAATAGCAATCATGTAGCCCCTGCTAAATTGATGCTAGAAACGGCGTATCAAGACTATTTAACATGTTAGTTTTTAAAGCTTGTTCCGCATACCATTTTTCTAACTGCATTCGATTATTCTTTCTTCTTTCAGTCATTTCCCGTGGTCTCAACACCCAAATCCATAGCTAATTTTTTCCTGATCCTCTCACGTCTAGTCTTTTGACAGCTTTCAGTAGCTGTTCTAGTCAAAACCACTTTTTCCCTTTTACAACCACTAATTTTGAAACCCAATATAAGTTCACACAGAGTTCACAACTATTAGCCTAAAACATCAAGTGACAGCAATAAACTAACTCGCATAATTTCCGTAGGCTACGCCTTTGTTGATTACTGGATGCTAGCGCTCCAAGTAGCAAACCAAAAAACTACGTTCAAGAAAATGCTGTGGCAATACGACTCATTCAATAATTATTGTGATTCCAAATGCATACAGTAATGTATGGTAACTTCATTTTATTTTTAGAAGGAGCATTTCACTCGTGAACTCGCTAAAATCACGTTTTTGCCGTGATTTTAACTTTTTAATTTCTCGGATGGACTGGTCCGGATAATCCGGGATCCGGATAATGTGAGGTCCGGATAATCCGAGGTGTACTGTATTTTAAAAATATATTTGTGCTATTATGGTCGACTTATTTTTTTTAATACAGTACTTTACTTCAAAATTCACTATTTTTACACCCCTTCTTACGACTGAGGTCAGCTTGTCTGATAAGGCTGGCAGTAGTACTGGATGAAACTTCTCTAAATTAACAAAGCATTCGAGACTTCAGTTTCGAATGTACAGGGAGGTACTGGATCTTCACTCCAAAACCTTTTTAGACGAAGGTCTATACTATGAAAAATATGATTTATGTCTACGTGCATCAATTAGTAAAGTTGGGGTTCTGGTTGTTTTATGCTAACATTTTGGGTTTAGCCATGCGTTTCAGCATGTGATCTCGGCACATTGGATATAGTAAAGGAAAACAATGTTTCGCCCCCTGGGCCCTGCGAGCGGCTGGGAGGAATGTCTGGGGGTGGCAGGCATTGTCTACCTCATGGTATGTCAATATTGGCCTTCGGGGAATTAACTCTCGTGACGAATTCAAGGAAAACGTAGATTTTCCCGTCTTCTCAAAAGAGTTAATATTAAATCATTTTTTAAAATAATTATGCTTGTCATTGTCTAGCCTACTATTTCAGCGTGAAATATTCGTTGCAAATGAGGCAGTGATCACTAAAAGAAAGGAAAAAATCGAAGTATATTCATTAAAAAAATCTTATTTATGTTTTAGTGACATTCCGCTGTAGGGAAGAAGCTATTATGGGACCTAAGCCGACAATAACTCGATTGCACGCACACACCCATTACTATTACACTCGGTAGCTACTCCGCAGCTATCATTTTTCATTTCACTATTGATGACAGAATTTTTTTACAGCAACAAGGGCACAGAAAATAAATGTGTACATTCATTCTAGAACAGCAAGCCGCAATAACTTCGCACCGTCGCGGCGTCGATTTGAAAAAAGTACTTATAATGTCAGATGTCAGATACCATTTGTGAATGTTGACTGCACATTACTTTTGAAGCTTCTGAAAAACTCTGACAATTAAGGGATTGTAGTGGGGGCAATAACTACAATGTTACAACATTCCAAAGGAATAAGTAGTGCAGTGTGGCCTTGGAATTTAGGATGAAATCATAAAACTAAAGAAGACCTGAAAGGAGTTATCTATCTGGATGACATATTATCTGTCTATGTAAGAGACCAAAACGAGCATGACCGAAATAACTAAGTGTCTTTACAACGATCTCTAGAATATTTTCCTACTTAGTACTATTGCAAGTAAAAAGTTCCTGCCTTTAAAATACTTGCCAAGTTCCTAATTCGGTACTTTGGAAAAATAGTCTTCTCAAAATGGGTAAGACAGTGCCTTAGTTCTCAAAGTTCACGGATTGATAATATGTAAAAAGTTTCCTCATGATCATCTACTTGTTACTGACTTCAATGATATTCGATCATGAATTCTCAAATCGTTTCTGTAAAACAAAGAGCAGAATCAAAACCTCTTTGTGGAAACCGATCCTTCAGATTGCTGCAGCAGCAACTCATCTCGCCTAGAACAAGCAACTATAGTTGCCCTGGGACCCACGCCAAACGTGACATCACCATTCAGACAAGACACCACACTAAAAAAACATTCAGCGATCTAGACATGTTGTTTAAAATTGTTCTATCAAAATTCTCGAAACTTGCAGAAATTCTATAAAAACTAGAATTTGATAATTTACAGAATATCTAACATTAGTCATCCTTCACTCATACTTAGGGTAACGTCCTCCATGAGGTACCAGTCTCAAAATGAATGAATAAAAAAAAGTTCTAAATAGGGCCTAATGTTAACTAACAAGCAATATAAAAAATATTAACATAACATAAGCAATTACGTCATAGCCATCGCTTACGATCATTTGTAAATTTGAGTATTCCGGCCTGTTGTTTACAACACGGCTGCTTTCTACAACAGGCCTGTGATGTAGCTGCTTAGTTCGAACAAATTAAGATATATTCAGTTTTGAGAACAAATTTTTTTCAATGAATAGGTTCAACAAATTTGTTTGTCATCACGTTGAAACCCCGGCCGGCGTTGTTGGCTGTCGGTGTCGTAGCCAGTGTTGGTGTCCCCGTCTTGCTTGCGCATTGAGACGTGTAAGCTGTAGGTGGCCGGCGTGCTGGCGCATTGAGCCGGCTGTAGGTGTAGTGGCCGGAGTCCGGAGTGCTAGTGCAGCCGGCTGTAGGTGTAGTGGCCGGAGTCCGGAGTGCTAGTGCAGCCGGCTGTAGGTGTAGTGGCCGGAGTCCGGAGTGCTAGTGCAGCCGGCTGTAGGTGTTGTGGCCGGAGTCCGGAGTGCTAGTGCAGCCGGCTGTAGGTGTAGTGGCCGGAGTCCGGAGTGCTAGTGCAGCCGGCTGTAGGTGTAGTGGCCGGAGTCCGGAGTGCTAGTGCAGCCGGCTGTAGGTGTAGTGGCGGAGTCCGGAGTGCTAGTGCAGCCGGCTGTAGGTGTAGTGGCGGAGTCCGGAGTGCTAGTGCAGCCGGCTGTAGGTGTAGTGGCGGAGTCCGGAGTGCTAGTGCAGCCGGCTGTAGGTGTAGTGGCGGAGTCCGGAGTGCTAGTGCAGCCGGCTGTAGGTGTAGTAGCCGGAGTCCGGAGTGCTAGTGCAGCCGGCTGTAGGTGTAGTGGCGGAGTCCGGAGTGCTAGTGCAGCCGGCTGTAGGTGTAGTGGCGGAGTCCGGAGTGCTAGTGCAGCCGGCTGTAGGTGTAGTGGCCGGAGTCCGGAGTGCTAGTGCAGCCGGCTGTAGGTGTAGTGGCGGAGTCCGGAGTGCTAGTGCAGCCGGCTGTAGGTGTAGGTGATCGTCGCATATATTGATGTTGGTGACCGGCGTGGGAGGCTTCCCAGTGGGCAGTGGGCCTCCCAGTGAGCCGAATGTAGCAGTAGAAGATGATGGTGGTGGCGGTGTCCTGGCGTGATAGTGATTCAAAATTTGGAATCTGAAAACAAACACAAATTATGTCGATAACCGTTAAAAGTTGTCAACAGTTCAGTGGTAACCACAAAGCAGGGTCATTACAAGACAAAAGATCATTCATTACATTTATAAAGGAAAATTTCAAAACTGCGATACCATCAAAAACCCCTTAAAATTTCAAATTTTGAAAAAACCGTTCTTATAGCGGATGCTTACGTCTGAAAAGGAACTTCCATGCAAAAGTTTCAAGGCTCTAAGTCAAGAATATTAGGCTGTGCGATGATAGGGCAGTGATATATTATTTGACAAATATAAAGTAGATAAACTTTAATGATAATATGGTACATACCAAATTTTCCGTCAGAGTTCTTTCTCTCGTCCACTTTGCAGGATGACCCGGATTTTGGCCTTTATTAGGCCATAGGCCTATTCATATATCCAATTAATTCAGGTTAAAATTATCCATCTCTAGATGTCGTCAAAAAGCACAAATATGAACATTGAAACATATAGACACTGAAAAACACATAATTTAAACGTATTCCGACACAACTAGGCCTAGTATTAAATTTTAACTGACGCGACTTGACTGGTCGACCGGTGGCAGTGCACTGCCTGTGCGAGCGTTGTCCGTCGTTGTCGTGTTATCACGTGAACTTTGACCTCGATACCGCGATGCGAAGACGATTTTCGTTTACCGCGACGCGGAGACGATTTTTGTCTACCGCGACGAGAATACGATTTTCGTCTAACGCGACGCGACTACGATTTTTGTCTACAGCAACGCGAAGACGATTTTTTCTACCGCGACGCGCAGAGTCGCAGACGATTTTCGTCCACCGCGACGCGACGACGATTTTGGCAACTGCGACTTGACAACGATATTTGTCTACCACGACGACCATGTTCGACTACCGCGGCGTCTACCACGACGATACTCGTCTAGCGAATCGACGATCTTTGCCTACCATTTACCTGCTGGTACCACGACGTCCATATTCGTCTACAACATACTCCCTACTCGTTTGCCACGACGACAATATTTTTTAAAAAATATTGTCGTCGTCGTTCTTGAATATTTTATATATTCCTTGGGGTGCTCCCAACCACTGGGGGGTCTGGGGGTTCTCCCCCGGGAAATTTTAGAAAATAAATTCCTATAAACTCTTATCTTAAGGCAATTCAGAGTCATAAAAACGAGCTGTTCAACCCAAACAAAGCAAGGCTGACCCCTGGTCGTATTTCGGAAAATTCATATATCCCAGGTTTTTTTTTATTAAAACGACCTTTAAATAACAAAAGAAGTAGGATATTCATTTTTCACCATGTTATTCGTTATTTACCGCTATCGGTAAATCTGCTGTAATAAAAACGAAATTAAGGTAGCAACATCGATCTAAAATCGATCTATATACTTATAGTCTGTTTTTAACTGCTTTAGTATTGAGGGGCGCGTGACCTCGGCCACTTCTGAAAGGGCTCGATCAATGACCGGCGCTGATTATCCACGGCGTTGCCACATTTTAGGGAAAGATGCGATGGGCTGGTTTAGTGTCTCTTGATAAGCCGCGCTGTCAACAGTCTAGTTCTAGAAAACTGCAGAAAGCTGCAGACTTTTTAGAGATTTCCAGAACAAATTTCCTTATACGTTCTGCATATTGGCCGTACTGACAATCGTGGCAATAAATTGTCTCAGTACAATTATTCTCGGTGCCTTTTACTTTCTGAGCCGCGCTTCTCTCATCTTGGCCGCCTTTCTCAAGCGTGGCATGTTGAAATGTTCGCCAGGTATGAGAAGGAGAAATTGCGATTCATAAAATTCTCTCAGTATAAGCCAACTGGGAATGCCTTGCGGGTAGGGCCTTTGGATGAACTCATCGGCGCACAGCAGGGGAGACAAGTCCTAAATGACATCAATAATAATGAAACTGTCCAGGGTGAGGGTGGGGCGCAACCTGGTAAAGTTTAAAGTTTACCTCCCAAGCACATTCACGGGGGACCCAGGTACATGAAAGTACATTATGAGAATGCCATGGCTCTGGTGTCTCGTCTGGGAACCCCTACGTTTTTCCTCACTTTGTAAAATACTAATGCTCCAATTTAAGTCAAATTAATTTGACCATTTACGTCACTTTCCATCCTCTACTCTAATCAAATCTTTTTCATGACTTTAACTCCACTACCAAACATTACTCTGGTGGAGATTAATTTTGAATACAATTTAGTCCTTGAATAATAATAAAAAAACTCTTCCTTTGCCGGGAGACACCATCGGGGGCCGGGGGGCGGAGCCCCCAGCGAGCAGTAAGGCGAGTTTTCTTATACAGTTCTTGTATACGTGGTGACCATGATAAATTATTATGTAATATATTGTTTGTAATGAGTGTTAAACTGTACATTTTAGTTGTGTTAATTAAAATCCAAATATTAGAAAAGATTTTTTATCAATATTTTACATAAGCATACCTATATTATTATGAAATATATATATATATATATATATAGGTATACTATATAAAATATACATATATTATGATAAAATATATCACTTACTAAAAATGCCTTTACTCGTATTTGTTGGCACAAAGTACTCGAATGATTAATTTTAGCGAATTTCCCCTATAGGGAAGTAGCTATTACCGTAGGCGGCACGGTGAGACTTAAGCCCGGGACCATGTTATTTTTTTCATTTTGAGGTCCCTAGACCCCAAAAACACCGTTCGTTCATTTTCATATATATATATACCTGTCCGTAGGCGCGATAACTTTTGTAAAAAAGGTCCGATCTTGATGAAATTTGGAAGAAACGTGTAAAGCGTCATTCATGACTTCGAGTTCGAAAACCAGCAAGACTGGTTTACTCTAAGAAGGTTTTTTTGACAAAATAAAATTTATTTTCAAGATTTAACACCTTTTTACTAATTATTTTAAAATTTAACTGTCAAAATTGAATTCTGTTTAAAGAAACAAACAATTTAGCATTTTGAATTATCCTACGTCAATCCGTTGCTTAGATATTGGATAATATTGGATGTGCTAAACACAGTACGTTGTCCAATATTATTTTTAATTTTTCCCTCCAAAAAGTATAGTCACCCTGATTTGAGATGTTTTTTAAAAATACAGTTCTGAACACATGATTAAATTTTCAGGTGATGCATATGTTATTTGTGTTTATTTTGAATAGTTGAGTTCATTGATCAAGATTTTGCAGAAAATATATACTATATCAAAAAATACAAATTATTTTTAAATTTAATAAAGAAAGTATGAGCATTTGGAGGGGGGGGGGTGTCTTGGTCTAAACTCCCTGAAAATGTAGCATAATATATGGTATGTTTACAATGATGAGGATTGATAATATGTTTTATTGAAATTGGCTGGATATGTAGGTCTGTTGCAACATGGATGTTTTAATTACTGTAAAACTGACCATATGATTGAATTTAATTTTTTCATGAGATTAAGTTATTTGTTTGTTTTGAATGTTTTGAGTTCATTGATTATATTTTTGTTGACATTTATATACTATAACAAGATTACAGTTATTAAAAATTATTAAAAGACTAAGCGTTATATAAAATACAAAAGCGTATGTATTACTAATGAAAACCAGTGTGGTCTCTTTGTTAATTTTCCTCATGTTTAAAGCTCATGAATGATTAAATATGGGTTTTTAGTATATTATTTACTTAACGTATTCAAATAATACTTTCCTTCAAATAAGTTGAATGCTCATATATCCAAAATAAATACTATGGAAATTCGCTGAGTACGCAGGTCTGCTGCGACGGGGGTATTTTAGTATACCAATGTTATTACAACTATCTATCTTATCTTACCAATCGTTTAATTTCATTATTTACTCGCAAAAAAATGCTAGGGGTGTAATTTGGAGTGGTGGGTGCGACGAGAGGCCGATTTACTGACCGCGAGGTAGGTTGCGCTCTCGGCGACAATATGGCAACAATGTCCACCCCCACAACCTCAAGGCCCGCTCCCCCCAATACTAAAGCAGTTAAAAACAGACTATAATACAATAAGGTTTTTTCTGTTAGATCCCTTTTTCAGGCGTCCTACTGAACCAATTTTTACGATTGAGGTGTCATTTTAAAGCTTATAATGTAGCGCACCTGCGACAGATAGTTAAAATAGGCATTTATTTTTTAGCGTCGACCCCCAAGGCTTTAATTTATTTATAGAGGGCGCTTTCAACGCTCCAGTGCTGACCAACTTGCGTTATAACGGTTTTAAAATGCGATTGTAATTTAACAGCTGATTACCTTGAAACGAATTTCTAACCAGTCACATTGTAAACAAAAAAATATTGAATGCTAATGTAAACAAAATCCAATGCGGGTTAGAAAAATTAATTTGGGCCACTTTCATTGACAATTTTTGCCAAATTGAGGCAGGTAAATAATTTTTTATGGTGAAGATCCATGATCGTTAGATTATAAATATATTGCAAACTGAACCCTGAAACAGAAAATGTAGAAGAGGGCATAGAGAAAAACGACTCGACCTCATTAAAAAAATATATGCGTAACCTTCGGCAACAACATAGAACTCCTGAGAGAAAAAGACTAATTGAACACCAGAGAAAATATTAAAATGAGCAATTTGCACATGGGCTTCCTACAAAAACTTCCGTTACACTACTGTTTCGCGAGAAGACAACCAAAATAAAAAACAGTGCAAGGGGGATAAATAAAAATTGTGTGTGTTTTGTTCAGTCAGGCCTTAGGTGAGTATATTTTCAATGAAAGTGGCCCAAATTAATTTTTCTAACCTGCATTGGATTTTGTTTACATTAGCATTCAATCTTTTTTTTGTTTACAATGTGACTGGTTAGAAATTCGTCTCAAGGTAATCAGCTGTTAAATTACAATCGCATTTTAAAACCGTTATATCGCAAGTTGGTCAGCACTGGAGCGTTGAAAGCGCCCTCTATAAATAAATTAAAGCCTTGGGGGTCGAAGCCTATTTTAATTATCTGTCACAGGTGCCGTGCGCTACAATGAGTTACGTAACGTTGAGCCAAACCCCCCCTTCCCACATATAACGCTACGCCATACTCCCTCCCCCCCTTAAGTGCGTTACGTAATATGTGTATGGCCCCTTCGTGAGAGAATCGAATAATATAATTGGCAATGGTTTCGGTTGTTGTTTGTTATCGAAGTTTCTTCATTATTGACGTTTGTTGAAATACGAGTAGTACATCGGTTGAGTTAAACATGATAGGTTGACAGTTGATATCGGATAACCGAAACCTGAACTGAGTACCGAAAACAAAACTGATCCTCGCCCATGTTAAATCCTATTGAGAAGTACAGTTATCAATCCTAAGCATTAAAGGTAAGCAACCGAAGATAAACATAACCTAGAAGATCAGATATGAAACTCGTACCCCGGCTGGGACACCGGGACAAGAGCAAAACACTGGGACTGCCCCGGTCAAACCGGGACGTATGGCAGAGGTATTCTGGGGGCACATTAAAATGATATAACAAAGAGGGCTTAAACAAATTGGATTGGCCTATTCATGGGAGACACTATTCTCGGGGTACAATTCCGGTGTGAACTTAAGGATTTTACCACTGGGGGTAAATTACCTCTAAGTATATATTTTCTTGGGCACTATTCCAGGTTGTGACATATCAGTCAATTCCAAAGTTTTTCAAGTTGATAATAATTTAACAGTGTATTGGGGGTACATTTCCAGTCGCGGGCAGTTTATCGAGCTAATTTAGGCCCAACTTCTTGTGACGTTAAAATGTTGTAGGTTTTTTTTATAGGATTACTGCTTTCCGGGGGTACAATTCTGGGGATATTTTCTAGGGGTCATACAATTCTGCTAACTAACTCGTATGTGTCATAATCCTTGCCCATACCATATGTCGTCTGTCTACGTCTATGCTCATCATGCTCGATCAATCTAAACTTCTAGGCATTTCACTCTAAGTAATCTTTACTCTGTTCTCAACTTCGGCTACTTGTGACGTCATCCTTGACGTCTGCTGTTTGTCTTTTGTTCATCTGTCAACTTGTTATTTTGTTTTGCCAATGTTTTTGTACTGATAGTCGATGGTTTTGGTTCATTGATTGTCTCTGATCATTTTTAGCGATATTATTTTGTATTGTGTATTCATTTTCGCTTCAGTATGGGTGCATTAACTAGCAGGCAAAATGCTGGTGTTGAAGAGGTAGACATAGTCTCGAACCATGCATACAAATATCCTCCCAAGTCAGGTAAGCTAATGTTTTCACTTCCTCATGGAATATTTTTTAGGATTATTGAGGGAGACAAGGGTTAAAGCTTCAATTGATAGTTTTTTCTGTTGTTTTAAACATAAGACCATTTTCATAAGATTTTAAAACATGTCTGATGAACTTAGTCACTTGCCTATTTAGGCTAGAAGTCGCTCTGCCTTTTGATAGTTTTTATTGATTGTCCCCATTCTTCCTATAGGATAAATCACACTACTATATAGTCATGACCAGTCCCTGGAATTGTATCAATATGTCAATCAAGCCAGCGCAAGGCCTATCTACATCACTAGGCCTATATCGCCTAGGCCTATTTGTCGTAGTTTACCTATTTTACATACAGTAGGTTATACCAATATGAAATAGCATTCGGGTCAGTGGTGTTGCCACGGGGGAATTATAGGGGTTTGAAGGACGCTGTTGTGACAACACTAGTAACGCCGACTAATAAGGTACGAGCACACAACACATTCAGCGCGTATTTTATCCGATACTCTGGGAATGGCGGGCGGACATACTTCAGTCCAGGCCCGCTAGAGCCCAATTTTGTGGCTGTCAAAGCTCCTTTAAACGCCATATCGATTGAGCTCCTTTATCACCAAGTATGGCCATAATACGATCGAGATATCAGAATACCATGAAAAACAACAAACACCAATTCACCAATTGACCTGATTGATTATTTTAAATAAAAAATTTCAATCACGCCTGTTTACTTAGACCTGTACAGGAACCTGACAAATCTTATCATAAACCATTCAAATCTGACCAGACCCAGTCAGACATGGTCAGACTTCATCAGGTCTTATCAGGTACTTATGATACAGTTTGATCCTCAATCCAACCAGGTCTGATTCGATTTGATCATGCTGCTCATTAAGCTGATCGTCAAGCTCATCATGTATTGATCATCACGCTTAATTCAGGCTTGGCGGTCGCGATGCGACAGACTTTCCGGCAGCATTGCTACCTAGAGCTAGCTTTGCCTGCCGCAAAATGAGCAAGCAATTTTCCGGCTGCAATATGACCAAAAGATTTGCCGGCCGCAACATTACTGAAATTTTGTTTTTTACGATTTGATCAAGAGATTTGCGTTTCGTTTTTTCACAAGATTATTGAATGCCCAGCAATGAACCAAAGATTAAATTTATTTATTTTTTCCGACTTTTCCCATATTCCTGACTGGTAGGATCCACTACAAAAGTATTTAACTACAGGGATTTGACGCCCACGATATTACTAAAAAGACCCTGGGCTATGAAACAGCTGATATTAAAAAAAAGGATTAGTAAGCTTAGCAGCCACAAAATGACCGAGAGATGATCGTGACGAAACAATTGAGAGAATCACAGACCGTGCGGCAATGCAACCTAGAGATTTTACAGCCACAAATTAAAGAAACCATTCTGGTTTAAATTATTATTAAGGGGGCAAGTGGCCGCCTTGCACCCCCCCCCCCCTACAAATTGTTTATGCTAGTTGGGTGAGCTGGATGTGGAGAGAGTGGCATGGGCGCCGACTTTTAAAAAATATTGGGGGGGCTTAAGAGGAGATTGGAGTTGGCGGCCATATTGGATTTATACTCCATAAGAACCAATGTTAATTGGTATGCGGGATTTCTCGTTTATTTTTGGACGGAAAACTAAAGTTTATATGTCAAATTAAAGCTCTTTTTAAATTCTACCGGACGAAGGTATTACATTTTCACATAAACTAGCCATTTTTTGTAAAATTGAAAAAATAACTTTTGATTTTGTTTTTTATGTCATTTATCAAATTTATCGAAAATCGGCTTCCTATGTCCGGTAGATAATTTAATTATGATTTCTAATATTCGGCTTTCGAAATTATCTAATTAATAACAACGACAAATTCTCGCATACCAAAAAGCATGTCAAGTGAAAATTCAAGGTAAATTTGAGCTTCTGTTCTCGCTGATTTGAAGGAATTGCTAGCGATCAGCTTACTTGTGATGAAAATTAGCCATTCAACACACGGCAAACGGCACTATTTTGTGCATTATACGGCGGAGCAATATAGTTTCAAGCTTCGCCGCATCATTCTATTAGCAGCATCCAACCTCCTCTTAAGATGTTATTGACGGAGGGGGTAGGGGTTGGTGTTTTATTGTTTTGCCCAAATTACCCTGATTGACCATTCAACTATTAAGCTCTCCTCTCGTTTGTATAGGGCGACTACAAATGTGATAAAAATATAATATAATCTTTTAAAAATTAGCCTGTTGTCAGAAATGAATTTACGGCTGATTACGAGCATCACTACATAATGCAAATTCAGAGCAAGACCCAAAATGGTTGTAAAATAATTTAAACGAAACCCCTAAACAACAGTTTTAACCTCAAAGTATACTGTAAGATTTAAGTTATCTTGACTGAAAAGCTCGCAGACTAAGAAAAGAATATTTGGCTTGCAATGTGCCAAATCATCAAATAATTGTTTCAATATTTAATACATGAGTTTTACATGTTGTGTGAGAAATAGTAAGCAAAGCAGCACCACTTGTCACTAAAAATTGAAGCAGATGCGTTAATGATAAGCACCGTTTGGGTTTTGGAGAAAGTGATAAGCACCACTTCACTTTTTAAATAAATACAATTAAAAAAACATACGTACGTAGTACGTGTGCTCATAGGCCTACATCACGATTTTACATTATTATACTTTCAAAGTTTAAGAGATAATTATTTTTAAAACAACGATTTTATAACTCCTTAAAGAAAAGTTGATTACATCAGTAATAGCCATTTAAATATAAGCTCTATGTTAAAAAAAAAACCGATTTCTCTTTGGATAGGTATAACCATGGGCGTAATTTCAGCATTTCGATTGGGGGGGCAAGATCTTCTAGGTCATTGCCTCATCCTGATTTGATTGCATACACCATATTTGATTTGGTATTACACGGGGGCCACCCTTATACAGCGCGCTGCGGCGGTTATGTTAGGTCAGGTTATCATAAATATGTTAATAGGACTTTCCTCGTTTCGTCACGAATCGAACGATACCAGATAAGACATACTTTTGCCCGCCAAATACTCTTGAATTAGGCCAAGGTCAGGTCGTTGATCGGAGCGCACGCATCACCTGTCAAGGGATTTAGCAGGCGAAAGTATGACTCGTCTGGTATCGTTCGTTTCATAACGAAACAAGGAAAGTCCTACTAACATATTTATGATAACCTAACTTAAAATACCGCCATAGTTATGATAACATAGTTATGATAACCTAACTTAAAATACCGCCACGGCGCACTGAATACGGGTGGCGATCGGGTGAAGTCGCTAGTGGCGGCGGGGTCTCGATCAACTCAACCCTCACCAACATCGCTGTCTTCTGGGAAGCAGAAAACAAAGACCACTAATCATAATTATGTCCAATTTGGATAGTAAGTCAATTAAAGTATGTTCTTTCCAATTACAAAGTCATATTTGGTAACCAATAAAAAAAATCTAAAAATAGTAGCCTCCGTATAATACCAAAGTATCTATGGGGTATATACACTGCCAATGCATACTATTTTCTTTATATCTAACTAGCTAAAGTTAATATCCAACCACGATATCACAACACAATGTGAACTTGTAATCACCATTCACTTCACTTTCAGTCAGTTATTGTACTATTTGTAAAACTGCCTCACTGCAGTCAAAGCAGGCACACCAACTGTGCTTCATACGACTGGCGATTGACTGATGTTGCTATACTCTTTTTTCTAACGTCCAGTGTTGCATTACACAGGATTTGGCATTTTACCCGCCAACTCCATTGATAATCCTAATTTTACCCGGTTTTTCGGCACTAATCCCTGCAAAATCCCCCCAAGTACCAAAATCCGGGTAGTTAGCCGAAAAACCACCAAATGACCTTAAAAACGCCAAATACCGGACTTTTTCTCACCTTACATGGACATTGAATATTTGCAAAGCAAATCACAATTCAAAAATCCCCGGCTTTACCCGTTTTTAATGTATTTAAGATGCCGGGTAATCCCCGCAGCTCAAGTCTAAAATCCACGATTTTACTCGATTTTTCTTAATCATGTTAATTAAGTCCCCGAACGGCCAACAAAAAACCCACAAACCGGGCTATTACCCAGTTTCTGGTAACACTGCAACGAAATAACCAATACAAACAAACCAAATACATAACACCAACTTTCGTTTGAAAATAAAATATCTAGAGTTCCAAAAAATCCTTGTACCTCGATCGTCAAAAATCCCCGATTTCACCCATTGTTTAGGCTAATATCCAGGTTGATGAGTAAATTTCCTCAACCCAAATCTTAAATCCCCAGTTTTACCCGGTTTTTCTTAATCACTGCCAAAACGTCCGCGCGGCCTCTAAAATACCCAACAACCGGGTAAAGACCCGGTTTTGGTAACATTAATTGCTAACGGCTGTGTCAGACCGGGGCCACAGACCCTGTCTGACACTATGTCTTCTGGGCCCGATGTCAGACAGCGTTGCCAGTCCAGTCGACCCATTGTCAACCGCCCTTCAAAATAACTTAACACATGGATTGACTTGGAGATTCAATGGATGGTTTACATAGCAAACTCGAATATATGACGAGTTCAGTGATGGTAATCATGATGAAATGGTTAGATTAATAAACAGTACTTTTAACTGTTGCGTATGGTATAATAATTTATTTTTTTTGTAATTTTCCCTTATTCGCTGGTTCAAAATTCCTCGCAAAACCTATACCCCACCCAAAAAATCATGCCCCCCCAAAATTTTGATGGCGCAATTTGCGCCATGTCCCCCCTTCTGGGCACCACTGGTGAACAGTGTCCTATGACAGGAAACTTACACTGACTCTGAACAGCACTACCGAGTTTAGAGGTTGGCCATCCTGGAGCGTTAGTTCACTGGTGGACGTGTCGTTTGGCGTGGGAGTGGGTTCTCGTCGACCGGCGCGCCATAGTGAATAGCGTGTATGTCTGTATTCGTTCGCTAAATGTATCCTTGCAAATTTGCAATCGGACTTCAAACAAAATTACGCCACTAGCATACTTTAACGGCATATCGACAAGCCTCATATTAATGAAAAATTTATGTCAATAATAATTTAATTTTACAACTTGAAAAAACATGATTCTGGTCAATTTTCGTTATTTATACCAAAAAAATAATTTTAGTTTTCAAATTTTTGGGGGGGCAACTGCCCCCCCTTGCCCCCCCCGAATTACGCCTATGGGTATAACTGGTGCCAAATTTTAAGGCCCAGTCCGTCCATAAGGCTAATATTAATTTTAGCATTGGGCTTATGGACGGCGGGGGCCTGGGCCTTAAGATTTGGCACCAACTATAATATATTGCACGTCCATTTCCCGTGAAATGTTTATTAAGGTCATTATATTGATACGATTTGATCTTATTTTTTGCAGAAATTTGCCATCATTGATAAGTATATAAAGCATTTGTATATCATAAATAAGTATTTTTATGTAGATCACTGAACTGAATTGAATAACGCAACTAAATTTATAAAGATAGCCTATTTCGATTTTTCAAAGCCATCTCATTTTTCGTGGTATTGTACATCAAAATTATATAATAACAGAAGCTGGTCTTTGTTCACTTTTTATAATCCTGAAAAGAATAAAATGAGGTGAAAATCGTACTGGTTTACAATTGAAATATAGTTTTTTACTAAAATTAAAAATAACGATAGCATCGTCCTCGAGCATCGCGTAGGTCGCGGTAAAGCCTAGTACGCGGGAACACGTTCTAGTTCTACTAATTTGCATTTGACGCGGCTATATTGGCCAGCAATATATTGTGAAAGTTCACATTTTTAATTGCCTTTCTGACATGGAGTGATTGAAATATTTGACAACATTATAATCCAATGGATGGACTCAGCCATTACTACGTCGCATGCACTACTTTCGGCGCTCGCCTGCGTGGGTGTAACGAAGTCGTTCCTTGATCGGATGTAGAATGAATACAAACAACACTTAACTGGCTTTAAATCCTGTTTAAGTAATTTCTTTAAAAAATGTTATTTATTTGAACTTTGCTTAAATTATTTATGAAAAACTACTTACTACTAGTTCCTTGATAGTCTTTCACGATAAGAATCTAATTTTACTCTTGGGAGCCGGTCCCCTCTTCTTTCAATATTGGGGGGGCCGGGCCCCCTTTCCCTTAACATTGGGGGGGCTCGAGCCCCTTGGGCCCCATGGAGTCGGCGCCGGTGGAGAGTGGCAAGCTTTATTCAGCCCAGGGTATGCTAAAATGGGCCCTGGCCCATGAGGTACATGGAAAAAAGCACCACTGCTAATGTGTTTAACCATAGTTTGAAATTGTAAATGACGAAAATGAAATGTAAATGTAATTTGAAATTGTAAAAGTCAGCATAACTTATTGATTTCAGTGGGGTATGTAAAAGAAACTGGTAATTGGTAGAGGACAATGTAGCTAGACTGCGTAAATGTAAGTTATTGATTTAATATAATATTAAAATTATGTTGAATATCAAAACAGCTTTTTAGCTTTTTTAGTGTTCTTAAATCAAGCATAACTTCAGGACAATGGTATGAAATCAGTTATCAGCACGTTTCTTCACTCCGAAGAGGAATTATCGGTATATTGCAGTCAAAAGAAGTCCCATCTTCCCTCTCCAACTGAAGAGCACCACGAATGTGCCCACATGGATTGGGCAAAGTAACAAAGCTATTGAATTGAAACACAGGCGACGACTTGTGCAGCTTAGGGACGACACCCACGACTCCTTCTCCTGATTTATATGAAGATGATCCTTGAGAACCGAATATTCTCAATTTATGTTTTTTTACTGTCACTGTAACCTTTTCCAAGTTTTCTAAGCAAATGGTACACCTCCAAAAAAATCGCACATACCGTCTGGTTTTTCGTAAGCCAATAAAAACCGGGATCGCAGTAAGGCGCACATTTTCAGTTACTTGTTCATAAACATCTGTAAGTTCTAACCTTTTGGAATTTTTCACTTGCCATTTATTTAGCTCCTCTTTTGCCTCGTAACTAACCTCTTTGCCTGGTCGGTGCAGGAAGAAATGATCCAACAATATGTGCTCAAATTTCTGTTTATGTGTTTCTGTATAGGGTAAAATGTCACTGTGTGCAGCATGATCAGAATCAGGCAAAGGATGTAGTCCTTTTTCTAATTTCATCACCAGAGGGATGGGCTCACTTGTAATTCTTGTAAATGGAACATCTCGAGAGTCTATGAGTACTTGGTAATAGTAGGACTGTTTTTGTTGGAACCCCCAGGGAGGAGTGTCACTTGCAGTGCCATCTTTTCTTGAATCCCTTGTATAAACTTGTGTCGTCCATGGGAAAATTATCAATCCACGGTATCCTAATAGCCTATGAATAAATGTTTGCCCTACTGAGTAATTTGTAACTAGTTTTGGATCATTCAAATGTCCAATTTCAAATAAATCTTTAGAAGAAATCCCTCTTCTCAAGTGGAAGGGAAAATTGGGCCTTAACCTGTTGCTGAAACCATTAAAAAATGTTGTAAATGTGAGAATCATACTAATTTTAATGTTATCATCACTATTAATTTTGAAACTGAAAATTACGGTTAACTGTGTCACTTCATAGTTTTTGTTATCATTTCCAGCTGACATTAATTAAATTATGAAGCCGAAAAAAATACACATTTTTGCTGAACTTATAAACCTTGAAAAAGGCCTGAAAGGTGCATAGACTTGTTCTAGCTCTAATCATAAAAGTATGACATTTTAAAATGAAGATTAATCCAGCGTAGGCTATTGATAATTTGAATGGATATGAGTCAAATTTTTGCAATATGACTTGTTGGCTTTAGTACACATTCCAATACATAAAAAAGTGTGTGTTTCACTCCCAGTGTATTTTTTTAAATTTTTTAGTCTAGCGCTGTCCAAACTCCAAACCTAAATCTTGTTATTACTTGACGCTGACCTTTTTTTTTATAGCATCATTAATTAATACAGTAGCCCAATGATAAGAAATGGCTACTGGGCCAGGATAATGATGATAAGTTTCAGACCTGGTCAGGACTCGAACTATATATACAGGGTGTTTTTTTTAAACACAACCCATTTTTAAGACTGAATAATACACATATAAATATGAAAATGGGTATTGTTTTGTTAATCTTTACATTCTATACAACCTGTTATTTAAGTTTGATCACGTTTAGTAGACATTTTGTATTCAAACAACCTGCCATTGGTGTTTGTATAAAGTTATGCTCTACCCATTAAGTTCCCGAACTCGTATTGCGAGGTACCTCTTTGGATTTCTTGCATTAAATTTGTTATGTTTGTTTTGAGGTGCTGAATATCCTGTGAATTGTGTTTGTACATCTTACTTTTTATGTATCCCCAAATAAAATAATACAGTGGCGTCAAAGCCGGGGATCTTGGAGGGTAATAAGCCTTCACTGATAAAATAAAGTTTTGGGTTGCGTTAAAAAAAAAAACACCCTGTATTAAGGATCGTATTTGAAAGCAAACTGACAATTCTATTACAGTTGGTGCATCAAGCAGTCGTAGTGGAATAAATTTAATGAGGGTACTTCATTTAATATTTGTAGTCGTGTTAGCCCTATGGTGTAAAGAAAAAAGATTCTTTTTCCTTACATCATGTATTAAGCCAGGTTTACACCAAAGTCTTCTGCTAGTTTTCCACTAGTTGCTTTTTCTACAAAATGCAGCGACTACATTTCAGTCTTCCACAAGTGGAGAGATAAGTTTTCCACTAGTTGCCGGTTTCCCGCGGAGTATTAATAAGGATCAAATAAAGTTGTCAACTAAAAGTGGAAGACTAGATGCTGCGCACTCTGCGCAACCAACTAGTGGACAACTAGTGGAGAACTGTTCCCCCTCTACGTGCACCGGACGTTTTTTTTCAAGATTTCCTTTTGTTGCTCAATTTGAAGAACAGCAACTCTTAGCTGTCAACTAAAAGAATCTTCCACTTTTTGCTCTATTTTGGAGAGCAGCAACTTTTAGGCCTGATTTCACCAAACATCAGTTAAGGGTCGGTTAGTAAACCGTTCGTTAAAGATAGGAAAATAGTATTAAATAGCTAATAAAATTAAACTAACCGAGCCTTAACGGTGGTTTAAAGGTTGGTGAAATCAGGCCTTAGGCATCAGCTTTGTGTTGTCAACTTTTGTTTGTCAACTTTGTTGTAAAACCGCCTTTAGCCCGACATGTTTACATAGTTATCAGCTATTATTTAAAAGCTTTTAGCGAATTTCCCCTATAGGGAAGAAGCTATTACCGTAGGTCTCATGGTAAGACCTAAGCCCCAGACCATGATAACTTTTCGTTTTGCAACCCCCAGAAGCAAAAAACACCATTCGTTCGAATTTTAGCGAATTTCCCCTCTAGGGAAGAAGCTATTACCGTAGGTCTCATGGTAAGACCTAAGCTCGGGACCACTATAACTTTTCGTTTTGGGGCCCCCAGAAGCAAAAAACACTATTCGTTCGAATTTTAGCGAATTTCCTTTATAGGGAAGAAGCTATTACCGTAGGTCTCATGGTAAGACCTACGCTCGGGACCACTATAACTTTTCGTTTTGGGGCCCCAGAAGCAAAAAACACTATTCGTTCGAATTTTGATATATATATATATATATCTATATATATATATATATCTATGTGTCTGTTAGCACGATAGCGGCCGCAAAAATGGTCCGATCTTCATGAAATTTGGTACGGACATGTAAAGTGGTAAACAATTGGACGAGTTCGTGAACCAGCCCGATCGGACCACCGGAAGGGGGGGTAAAGGGGGAGAAACCCCCCCAAAAATGGGTTTTTAGAGTTTTTTACATAGAAAAATAAAATTTATCCAATTTTTGTGGGCACCATTGAATTCAGCTCAAAAAAACAAACAATTTAGTATTTTGAAACACTGCTCTATGTCCATTGGTTACCGAGATATTGAAAGTGGTAAACACAGTACGTTGTCCCAATGTTAACCTTATGGGAAATAACTAAAATTCTATATCTCGCTTATTTCTCAACATATCTCAATAAAACTTGGTAAATAGCTTCTTCTAGTTAAGATCTATTAAATATTGAATTAAAACCACCCAATTTTAATATACCTGTAGCAGCACACCTGCATACTCATTCCCCATGTTATTCTTATGGAGCTTACAAAAACATGTCAAATCTCGCTATGTAGGATTGAAATATGTTGTTTTGCATTTGAAATTCGCTGAGTATGCAGGTCTGCTGCAACGGGGGTATTTATATATATATATATATGTGTCTGTTAGCACGATAGCGGCCGCAAAAATGGTCCGATCTTTATGAAATTTGGTACGGACATGTAAAGTGGTAATCAATTGGACGAGTTCGTGAACCAGCCCGATCGGACCATCGGAAGGGGGGGTAAAGGGGGATAAACCCCCCCAAAAATGGGTTTTTTGAGTTTTTTACATAGAAAAATAAAATTTATCAAATTTTTGTGGGCACCATTGAATTCAGCTCAAAAAAACAAATAATTTAGTATTTTGAATCACTGCTCTATGCCCATTGGTTACCGAGATATTGAAAGTGGTAAACACAGTACGTTGTCCCAATGTTAACCTTATGGGAAATAAGTAAAATTCTATATCTCGCTTATTTCTCAACATATCTTGATAAAACTTGGTAAATGGCTTCTTCTAGTTCAGATCTACTAAATATTGAATTAAAACCATCCAGTTTTAATATACCTGTAGCAGCAAACCTGCATACTCATTTCCCATGTTATTCTTATGGAGCTTAACAAAACATGTCAAATCTTGCTATGTTTGCTTGAAATACGTTGTTTTGCATTTGAAATTCGCTGAGTATGCAGGTCTGCTGCAACGGGGGTATTTAGATATATATATATATCTATATATCTATATATATATATATGTGTCTGTTAGCACGATAGCGGCCGTAAAAATGGTCCGATCTTGATGAAATTTGGTACAGACATGTAAAGTGGTAATCGATTGGACGAGTTCGTGAACCAGCCCGATCGGACCACCGGAAGGGGGGGTAAAGGGGGATAAACCCCCCCAAAAATGGGTTTTTTGATCTTTTTACATAGAAAAATAAAATTTATCAAATTTTTGTTGGCACCATTGAATTCAGCTCAAAAAAACAAACAATTTAGTACTTTGAATCACTGCTCTATGTCCATTGGTTACCGAGATATTGAAAGTGGTAAACACAGTACGTTGTCCCAATGTTAACCTTATGGGAAATAAGTGAAATTCTATATCTCGTTTATTTCTTAACATATCTTGATAAAACTTGGTAAATGGCTCCTTCTAGTTCAGATCTACTAAATATTGAATCAAAACCAACAAGTTTAAACATACCTGTAGCAGCAAACCTGCATACTCATTCCCCATGTTAATCTTATGGAGCTTACAAAAACATGTCAAATCTCTCTATGTTACATTATAATATATTGTTTTGCATTTGAAATTCGCTGAGTATGCAGGTCTGCTGCAACGGGGTTATTTTTGTTTTTAACAAGTACAGTATACTAGGTTCCACATTCACCTTTCAGCGTGGAATTTGTATTTCATATGGCATAAGTTGTACTTTCCAAATTATGTTACGATCAGCTGGTGTTTTAATTATGTTGTTATAGATTTGTAAACAAATAAATGTACCCAGCAAAGGTAATAAAAAAGTTATCTCCCATAGGGCCTGTACTGAAAGTAGGGTGGGTGCACCAGTGAATGACCACCCCCCAGTGAATGACCGTTTTGTTTAAAAAGCCCGTTATGAAGCATATTCTTTGGGCTAGCTAATTTAAAATAAGCATAAAACCAGCCTTGGAATAATATTCAACAATAATCTTTCATTGGTTAAAATTGCTGGAGTCGAAAATACTTTTTAAACATATTTAATATTGAGTGTCCCACTATCTTCGATTTTGATGTTTCCTGCAATAGTGATTACCCCTGCAAGGTTTTCCTGGATTTACATTCATTCTGTATTTGATGATTGTTTCAAAATTGTGTTGCAATTAAATGATATTTAACATACTATCCTGCAATTTAAAATCAATTTTATTGCTGTGCATGTTAAGATTAATTATTACTGAGGGTGGTCATAAATTGGAACGTAACTAGGGCAAAAACCAGTGAATGACCGGGGAAAAACTTAGCGGTCATTCACTGGAACGAGATCGGTCATTTACTAGCTATGATCTATATTTTCAGCTGATTTATTCTTAATCATCGTTGTCAGCTGATTTTCAAATATAATGACAGTTATTCAGCCAAAACAGACCGGTCATTCACTGGTGCAAGATCGGTCATTCACTGGTGCAGTCCCGGTCATTTATTGGAGCATTGACATAGTTGTATTTTAATTAATATTACAACCAGTATTCTCATTAAGTGACATATTTAACTTATATTTCTTAATCCTTAAAGAATAAATGAACTTTCTCCAGTAAAATATATAGCTGTGACCATAAAATAAGGGAGTAATGTTAAATTAACGTGAGACATCGTCCTTAACCGGTCATTCACTGGTGCACCCACCCTAGTGCAGGAAAATAGTGACGGATTCTATTTTAGCAGGCTGAAAATTGGTGGAAAGGCCACAAACAAAGCTGGGATCATCATATTAAAATTCCCAAAAAATCCCACTTTGGCAACATGCCGCCATCTTGAAAAACCCATGTCTGGTCCGTGTTTCTCTGAACTTTTTTGATTAACACAAAAAACATTAGAGATATGAAAAATGTGTAAATGACGTTTTTTGTTGGAAATAAAATGAGTACAAATATGTATAAGAATTAAGAATTGATAATAATAACTGCTGATATTAATTTTCTAACATGTAGGGCCTAATTCAAATACCACTGCCATAAAGAATACATGTAAAATTTGATGTGAAATACATTCTCTAGGGGGCGAATCCCTTTGACCTCAATGAATAATAAATTATATTCATAGAATCCTGATAAAAATTCCAGTTATTTGCCACCTCAATCATCAAAATTGGTTCACAATAAAAGCTTGAGTCGCTCTAAAAAGTGATTCCTTATGATAACATTTGTAAAAATTTCTTAAGCAAGGACGGACTGGGAAGGAAAAACGGCCCTGGCATTCTTCAGGCAACCGGCCCCAGACAGGAAAGAATGGGGGCAAACTTCCGGGGGGGTCTGGGGGGTATGGAGTATGGAGTATGGGGTATGGGTGGAGGGGGGTCCAGGGGCCCACCTCCGAGAAAATTTGCAAAGTGTGGAACCCAAAATCGTGTTTTAAGGCTATCTGAACACCTACAAATGCTTTGAAGCACGTCAAAAATTGTTTCAAATCTACTACTACCCTGAGATTTATGGGATGCCATTATCAAAAAATTCAGTTGTAAGCAAATTTATTGCAAAAGTTTTGTTTGAGAAATTGATTGTCAGAGACAAACATTTAGGCTATAGGGAAATGCCGGGGGCATTCCCTTCCCTTGAAATTATCACCTGTTATGTACCGTATATTTGTTAGTGATTCATTCATGGGCAATGTTAATTTTCAATTCCTTGTAAATATACTCCTACTCCGTCACTCCGCACATTATTATGTTTCTGTACCAACCTTCCCAGGTAGGTTGTTACGGAATGGTATTCATACTTAGCTTAAAATACCAACCTACCTAGGTAGGTATTTTCAGCTAAGTATGAATGACAGATCACAAAGCCCGGGCTTAGGGCCAAGCGCCGATAGGGACTGCAATGGTTGGAAATAATGTATTTTTAGTGAATATATGAGGCCATAATTAGGCTCCCAAACTTTGAGCTGAAAAAGGCCTACCTTTTTACAAGGCCTTTAGGATGCTCAAGGGGGCTGCACAGTAATCTGGCTTAGGGCTGCAGCGACCGTAATTCCGGCACTGTTGCTACGGCCTCTCTCTCACAGTAACTTTTATCGAAAAATTCATTGGATGGGCCATCGGCCACGTAGTTCCACAAGGGTTGGCCTCAGCTCAGCAACAAAAGAGACAAATTTTTATTTTGGTTTAGGCCAACTTTTTTCAATCCACCGGCCCTTTTCTGACCTAAAGAGGCCGGCCCTTCTGGCATTTGCCCGAATGCCCACATATGACCCCTGTTCTTAAGGAATATCTTTTTTGTGAGCTGACCCACGCCTTTATAGTGAACCGATTTTGATGATTGAGGTGTCAAATAACTGGAATTTTCATCAGGGTTCTATGGAAATAATTCATTAAGGTAAAAGAAATTCACCCCTTTGGGAACGTATTTTACAACAAAATTTACATGTATTTCTTATGGTAGTGGTATTTGTATTATAACATTTTAGAAAATTAATAATATCAGTAGTCGTTATTATTATCAATTCTTGTACATATTTATATGTACTCGTTTTATTGTAAATTTAATTTTCTACAAACAAATTTCATATACCCATTATTTTTCATATCTCTTATGGTTTTCGTGTTAATCCAAAAAATGTTCAGAAAAACAGGGGCAGAAATGGTTTTTTCAAGATGGCGGCATGTGCTCCCAACTGTGGGAGTTTTTGGGAATTTTAGTATGATGGTCCCAGCTTTTTTTGCGACCTTTCCACCAATTTTCAGCCTGCTAAATTAAAATTCCGCAATCATGCTAAATTTTACATTTTCCTGCACTAAAGGTGAATGTGGAATTGAGTAGTATATGTTGACATTTTTTATCGAATTGTTTACTGTCCCAGATCAGGCTTTTATCACTCTATATTCAATTCCGCATTCACCTTTCAGTACAGGCCTTAAGGGACAATGCAATTGTATTTAGCCTACCTTTGTTGGGTATATTTGTTTACTAATATCCAAGACATCTATATATATAAAGGAGAAGGGGTTTTCTATCGGACAGCAAATCTCCAAAACTATAAGACCTAAAGCGTTGAAATTTGGCAAATGTGCTCCCCTTGGGTCTTAGATGTACACTAAGAAACTGTTTTACAAAATCCCCAAAGGGTTTCACCCTATGGTACTTCAAAGTTTTAATTTTAAAATATAGGGAAGGATATAGGGTTGTCATTGCAACCTTAAAAAGTATGACAAATTAAATCCTAAAAAAAGACAGAGGAAGTTTCTTATGTTTTATGTTACATGTTTTTCCACGGGTGAAACCGTGTTGATCAGCTAGTATTATTATAAAATTATCAGCTGGTTGTAACATAATTTGGCTTGTACAACTTAAATTGCCATTTGAAGTACATGGCTTATGGATATTCATTCCATAAACCCCAAAAAATTAGCACAGGCAAGGAATTTGGTACAGATGTTGGCCGTTGGGTATATCTTCCTTTTGAACATACTAAAAGTCCCCTAAAATTGGAGCTGTGCTACGGCCGCCATCTTGGAAAATGGCGGCAAATTTCTGTATTTTTGCTTTATCTCCTTTATTATTGGAGATACAGAAAAAAGTTTCTAATAAAAATTGTAGCCCATTAAAAAATACACATTTTTGGTTATTATCATTTTTTCTCTAAGCTCAATGGTTTTTGAGTTATTTGCGATTAAGTATAGTTATTGTTTTTGATTAATCAAAATTATAAGAAAAATGTGTTTTAATATGACATTTTAAGGGGTATATAAAAGAAAAATTTAATTTTTTTAATGCATAATATTATTCTAATACCACTGCCGATAATGAAGGGAGGTATGAACTTCAGTTTTCGTGGTAAAAAAAATCGGCCGCCATCTTGGATCGGCCATATTGCATGCAGTAATTATTTTCAAATGTAAACATAGTGTTGTGACACATCATTTCAAACTAGATTTTCACGCTACGTACAATGCCTAAATCCGTTTTTGAAAACCTTGACTAGTTTTCAAGATATACCCAAACAAAGATTATTCCCTGCATAATTCTTATGGACGTTTCGAGCTTGGAATATTTTTGGGATTTTTTTGGACTATTTTCCTTATAGCTCCGGATGTAATCAAAGTACGCTGTTTTTTTCTCGTCTTAAACTATTCAGTAGTATTTTGGCCTCCATATAAGCAACTTATCAATTGATTCAGATTCATTAGATATGAGTTATGATACTTTTATTAATCATAAAATGTGATTTTTCTAAATTCAATGTTCAGTAAAAACTTTATATCTCAGATTCTAAATAAGATATAAACTTCTTTCTGGTATTAAACCGACCAGTAAAATGTTAGCTTTCATTTGAGCTATTGATCATGAAAAAATAGGACAATTTTAAGACGAGGTATGTTATTTTATTTAACATAAAATTTAACGTTTTTAGCATTCAATCTTCAGTTGAAGACATATATCTCAAGCTCTAAGTGAGACATAATCCTCATTAGTCTTATATTAAATGGTAAACTATGGGCTTTCTTTTGAGATATTGATCATGAAAATCAGTCAATTCTAAGAAGAGTAATAATCCTTTATTTAAATTAAAATTTAATTATTTTAGGGTTTTGTCCTTGAGTAAGGACTCATATCTAAAGTTCTTAAAGAGATACAATCCTTTTTAATATCTTAAATAAATTGGTAACTGATTGGCTTTCATTTGAACTATTGATCATGAAAATCGGACCGGTCTAACCTGAGTTTATTTGTCAAAATAATTTTAGAAAAATCTCATCTTATGTTAATAAAGTTAATCTCATCTTATGTATCATAGCTCATCCCTAATAAATCTGAATCAATTGATAAGTTGCTTATATGGAAGCCAAAATACTAACGAATACTTTAAGACCAGAACGAACAACGTACTTTGATTACATCCGGAGCTATAAGGAAAATAGTCCAAACAAAATCCCAAAAAATATTCCAAGCTCGAAACGTCCATAAGGATTATGCAGGGAATAATCTTTGTTTGGGTATATCTTGAAAACGAGACAAGATTTTCAAAAACGGATTTCGGCATTGTTAATAGCGTCAAAATCTAGTTTGAAATGATGTGTCACTACACTATGTTTACATTTGAAAATAATTACTGCAAGCAATATGGCGGATCCAAGATGGCGGCCAATTTTTGTTTTACCAACGAAAACTGAAGTTCATACCTCCCTTCATTATCGGCAGTGGTATTAGAATAATATTATGCATTAAAAAATTAAATTTTTCTTTTATATACCCCTTAAAATGTCATATTAAAACACATTTTTCTTATAATTTTTATTAATCAAAAACAATAACTATACTTATTCGCAAATAACTCAAAAACCGTTGGGTTTAGAGAAAAAATGATAATAACCAAAAATGTGTATTTTTTAATGGGCTACAATTTTTATTAGAAACTTTTTTCTGTATCTCCAATAATAAAGGAGATAAAGTCAAAAATACAGAAATTTGCCGCCATTTTCCAAGATGGCGGCCGTAACACAGCTCCAATTTTAGGGGACTTTTAGTATGTTCAAAAGGAAGATATACCCAACATCTGTACCAAATTCCTTGCTTGTGCTAATTTTTCTTGGGTTAAAACTTATTTTTACTGTACTATTTTTGAAACAGTTGAGAATTGAGTAGTAAGTGAGTCACTCGTCAAGTCACCTGTCAGCTGATGGTAGCATTGTTTAAACCACCACGTGGGATGTTAGTGTTTCAGACGATACATCTGTCAAATTATAAAGCCAAATGAAAACATTGACCAATGTAAGGAATTACACCATTTTTCGTGGCTTTTACTAAACTATCTTGGTATATTTATTGGTCAATTTAGTTTGAAGGCATTTTATAAATTATAGTTCAAAGGCTATCAAAATGCATTTAAATATTTAGTATCAAAAAGTAAACATAACCTAATTGGAAAGGCTTTCCATGATTACTATTGTTACTTCCTCAAAAAGAGAAGAAGAAGAAGCTTGTTTCCTGTCAACTCACACTTAATTACTCAACGGCCTATTGCTTGGTGAGTAAAAATGGTTGAGTTGGTGATATACTTAATGTATATGATATATATTTCAAAATTTTGAATATTTAAGAATAAATGCCTATTCAAATGATGTACACAAATATTGTGGGGCTGAATTCATTAAGTTAGTTAGGAATCTTTTTATTTTTACCTGTGAATTCATTTGATATTTATAAACAAATAACTTGAGGGATGCGAGTGACTTAATCACGCGCCAACTCACCCATTTCAAAAAAGGGTCCCACATGACAATTATTTAGTGTTGCTGCATATAAACAAAGGAGAATTAATTATGTGCTGTGCTGTTTAGGAGAATTGTGCTGGTTTCAGCTAACCATGTTGTACATGTCTATTCACGATGCAAAAATATGTCAAAATGATTTTTGTAAACAGTAACTGTACAATTACCAGTTATTCTTTTTTCAATAAAATATTCAGAATAACATGTGTTATTCATTCCTTCCCTGCTTTCTTACTTTCTTGGGTGTTTCATCACCGTATCTGTCATTTTTGTCTGCAGACTTGCATGTTAAACGCGATAGAATTAAAATTAAACAAAGCTGACAAACAAAAATTACATTTCAATCAGAATTTGAATGTTTTAACCGATTATTCTTTAAGAGGCATCTTTAAGAGGGAGTGCAGGAGGAATGGTACTGTACACAAACCCCTTTTTCAACTGCCTATTTCTATTAGACAAATGATTGCCGTTTGAACTCAGCAAATTTCATTGGTCTCTAAACAGGTGTAATTTATGTCCCTGATGAGTCAGACTTGGCGAGCATAACGTCCCAAATGGGGAGTGGCCATAACACACCTGCATGTTGGTTTCCTGCGAGCAGATTGTCTTTAGGCAGTTTTTTAACAGAATGAATTATAAATACATTCTGGTTTCAGACAACCTGTCTGTCGTACTGGACATTTGGACAATGTGCTGTGTTTCATTATCAATATATTGGTAGCCAATCCCAGTGGACTAAAAACAATGATTGAAATAGTAGTCTACATTACGTTACTAGGCTGGGAAATACTATTTTCCCGGACGAGCATTATAGTACGTGTGGTTAGCGTAAAAACATTGCACTTTTTGATACAGCTTAGCCACTTGGTATGTGTATAGAAGATACCAGTAGAAGTATTTTTGTCGGAAGATCCAACCTTGAATTTGTGTAGAACACCTCCATATCAGCCATTAAAGATGGCCGCCATTACATTCATAAATTATTGCTCTATAACTCCGGTAATAGAATTCAGATCTTGATAAACCTTTTTTTTTTTTGAAAGATAATTTTAAAATACAACTTTTATGTATTTAACATTTTTTTCTAAAGTTAATAGTTTCATGATTAATTTAACTATCTGCAGAGCTTAATTTTACCACTAAAAATCATTTTAAAACAGGTATAAATTCTGTTTAGCGATTAATTATCTAAGATTTTTTTATGTTATATCGTTCAAATGTTTATGTTAAATATGTTCATGAATATATATTCATTTCTACCGACGGATAAAGTAGTTATTACGAAAAAAGTCAGAGCCTGTCCTTTTGCCCTATGCTTAACATGGGGCGACCAAAAAGTTATTTTGGACCTTTAAAATGGTTGAAAACATTGAATTATATTATTATGATCAATTTTTCTCGCTCGTTGAGTTATTTTTCTTCATTTTTATTCAGGTTTCACCTCAATAATAGTTTTTTTACTCCATAAAATACCGAAAAAACTAGGCTAACTCGGAAAATGGCCTGTACGTATACTTTTTTGAGGCCATTATTCTGATAATAGTTGACCAATTGGAATAAAATTTCTGTACGTATAAGTTTTTAACCTAGAGAACATACTACATTTAGCTATAGCCCTGTTGAAGCCCTCAAAACGTATTTTATTGAGGAATTAGACTTTTGCTTGGAATTCAATGGAAAATTTCATTTTTCAAATATACAATGAGAACTATTAACTCTAAAAAAATGTTAAATACGAAAAAGTTGTATTTTAAAATTATCTTTCAAACAAAAAAAGTCTATCAAGATCAGAATATTATTATCGGAGTTATAGAGCAATTTATGAATGTAATGGTGGCCGTCTTTAATGGCTGATATGGGGGTGTTCTACACGAATTCAAGGCTGGATCTTCGGGCAAAAATACTTCTACTGGTATCTTCTATACACATACCAAGTGGCTAAGCTGTATCAAAGAGTGCAAGGTTTTGGTGAAAATTTACGCTAACCACACGTACCGTACTATGATAGTTCCCGCGCGAGCGAAAGCGAGTGCGGGATTTTCATGCGAGGACGGCAAAACTTCCCGGCTGTGCAACGTACGATATTTTTCATCATACTACGCAGAAAAAACATACATTCAACCATAACGTAGTCCTTGCATTAACATACGTTTCTCAAACCTTCAAACCTAACCTATAATAAACACAACTAATATTTGCTACGGATGCCGGGCTGCCACGACATCCTCTAGAAAGAAACCAATAAACCACCAATAAACAAGCATTAAACGTTGGTTTGCTGCAAATCAGCTGATTGTTTACTTCCCTTCTTCCCGGCCTAGGCCGAATAAGAGTTTATCCGGGTTAGGCCGGCAATGGGTAACTTTCGAACCAACAAAAAGGAACTAAAACAGATGTTTCTGTGTTAGTATGATGAAAATTCTAAATTTGTTGACTTTATTAAATTCAGTGTTGCTAACCAAAATTTTATTATTCTAGTTTCCCCATGAAAAAATTCAAAAACCTGAGTTGAGGGTGAATTTATCTTTGCCCTCCCCCCTTAGCGCTGGTTTTTAATCGAGTGAACCGCGTGAGTACCAGTGTTCATTTCTGTAACAAATTGTCTGATTTAAATTGTAGGTTTTAACGATTTTTACGACCAAGGGGGTAGCCAACGGGAGGGGGGTTAGGGGGTAAAAATCCCCCCGAAATAGTTGTAATAGCCTTGAAATTGTAGCCAATGGGGGGGGGGGCAAGGGGCCAAAACCCCCCCGAAATGAAAGGAACCCAGGTCCGGGGGTGCAGGGGGCCGGGAGCAGGGTAAAAAGGGTCCGAAATGACAATAAAGCGGTCCACAAAAGCAGTCGTGATTAGTAAAAAAAAGGTCACCAGATTTGAGGGGCCGGAAACCCTCTTGCTGAGCCTGGCCAAACCCCCCCCCCAAAAAAAATTCTGTCTACGGCTTTATTTACGACTCTTATTTATTAATCCAAAAATTGTAATAGAAACATGTTTTTAGGTGGAGGATTCCCTCCTATCCCTTCCTACTCTCCCCCCCCCACCCCCATCAACAGTAAGATCAGTCTATTTTTAAAACATTTATTTGTACACTTCATATTGCATGGGGAAGGGTTTTGTGTGTATTACGGGAGTAAAGTTGGCCTACATAGTTTTTTATAATACTTTACAAATAACTGTGTACTTCTGGTAAATAAATAAATTCACTATAATGCATTCAACTTAATTTTTATTTTTAATTTATTTGCTGGGTTTTTACCAATAAAGCTGCAATAAAGCTTTAGTCTCTACTAGTTACATAGTTACATGCTGCACAGCTACAATGATCTAAGCTCTGTCTGCGCTTGCGCCTGTGTTATGGCTATGACATTGGAGCTAGAAACTTGGCGCCGAAAATCTGAATCTGACTTCCAACTTTTACTAGCGTGCTTCTTGGACATACCGTAACCAAGTAGTCCCAGTGGAGCAAGGTCTGAATCGGACCAGAAAGTTGAATGTGGCACCATCTTTGTTTCGGCAGTGGGTGTTATTATTTTTTCCATAAGGTGTTGTATTTCAAGGATTAGTATACTTTGCTAGCAATGGAGTAGATATGGAGTAGACCATATCTGAAGACCAATACGGTACCTCAGACTAAGACTAACTTTTTAATACATTACAAAACTTGTCAGTAAGTTGTTTTTACAGTACACCTCGGATTATCCGGACCCCACATATTATCCGGATCCCGGATTATCCGGACCGGTTATCCGAGAAATTAAAATATTAAAATCACGGCAAAAACATTATTGTAGCGGGTTTACGGGTGAAATGCGTCTTATAAAAGTAAAATGCAAGTGTAATACATTACTGTACGCATTTGGAATTATAATAGTAATTGTAGGAATCACATTGCCTAAATAGTAAATTACAGCACTTTATTGAACGTAGTTTTCTGGATTGCTGTTTGGGGCGTTATCAGTAATCAACAAAGGAGTAGCCTAGGGCAAATTTGTGAGTTAGTTTATTGCTGTCATTTGATGTGTAAAGTTATTTCTTAAGAAGAGTTACTGTAAAACGTTTTAGTTACTTTAAGTTTCGTCATTACTATATCAATTTTGAGTTATAATGAAGTTTAGTTCTTAAATGTCTTTAAAAATTAAACCCCCTTAAAATTTGAAAGACTATATGTTATACAATCTTGATATGCAGCATCACTTTAGCAGGGGCTAAGGTACGCGATCGCTATTTAGGCGATATTGTTATGACCTCGGATTATCCGGATTTTTTGCTATCCGGATTGGTGTTCCGCCACATTAATCCAGATAATCCGAGGTGTACTGTATAGTTAAAATTTAAAAAAAATCATGCCAAGTCAGTAATTTTCCTCAGGATGATATCATTAAAAGTAAAAATTTGCTACCATCATTAACATTTTATATTTTTCAGGAAATTATTTTGGAAGCCATTTCATCATGGGAGGAGAGCGGTTTGACACTCCTCAACCAGAAGCTTATTTATTTGGAGAAAATGCTGATTTGAATTTCCTTGGAAGCAGGCCAACACCTGTAAGTGATAGTCGGACCAAGAATTCGGTAAACAAAACAATAGTAATTTTAAACATCTGTATATTATGACATTAAAAATGTTAAGTTAATTTGTTTGTTAGTTATAATTTAACCTGATTTTACACAAACCGTATAATAATTAAAATTTTATCTATGAATAAAAGCTTATACAATAGTCATATATAGAGTTGCCTCAGTAAACAATGTACAATAGAGTCTCGCTATTTTGAACCCAGTTATTGAAAAAAATCCATCTAATCCTAACATTTTTTATTGGAAAAAATAGTTTTGTTAGTGATGATTGCAAGCACAAATCTGGTGTTGCTTTTGATCACACTGCTTAGTCGCGGCTGCAAGGACCGATCGCTAAGCCATTTGGTGTACTAGCGACATAGTGTGTATCGCGACCGCAAATGTGGCAACTTTATGTCCACCAGAAAAGACGACAGGTATGCTGCTTATCGCTAGCGAGCAACGGTCACCAAGCTTCATCTCAGCTTTCTACGACAATCCACTTTGATATCTTGTTGAAAAATATAATTGCGAATATAAACTCAATGGAGAGGGCAATCGCTAAGCTAAATATTGGCTTGAAATGACCCTCCTGATATTTATCTTGGCTTTATGTCGTAATCACTCTTTGGTATCTTCAATACCCATTGATTTTGTTCATTAACTGCTTATTCTAAATCTCCCACCAATCTGAACTGAGCTAATTAGTTTGGGACAGCAGGATTCTTCCATAGAATCTCGATGCTGAGTCCTGGCTTCAAAGAACATAGCATCAAACGATTACAGAAAGAGAAGTATCACAATTTAATTTAGAGAATTGTGTACCGGTATCAGAATTGGTGCACAATTTTTTACTGTTGTATATGACTCTAAGCCTACTTCCCATGCTACTGTAGTAAGTTAGTATTTTTTGTGTAACTTAAAGGGGATTAAAATTCACTTAAAATCTCCTCTTAGGAGGATATTATTTTTTTCCGGGAACTTTAAGTATATATCAAATTGGAGTTTGCAAAGTAAACTTGCATAATGATTTACCATTTTTACAAAGCTCTCCAATATATTCCTTTACGGTTTTTAATCCCTAAGAAATATCTTCCATGGAAAATTAGTTCAGGCAAAATGGTCTTCAACTAAATTGTTCTAAAACTCACCTACTTCATTTTCATAACCAACAATTAAATACAGGAAGGGTAATTCTTGGTTTGGAATCAGGAGAGAAAATTGAATCATCTTTAAAGACTAAATTTATGGATTTATTTATAAATGAACATCTTAAATGGACTGATCACCAATACCAATTCACTTCATCGCTGGCTAAATCTATTTTTGCCTTAAGAGTGGTGTTTCAGACTACAGGTTTAAAAGCAGCTCTGATGGTTTACCACTCGTATTTTATGTCCAGGGCATCCTATGGTATTGTCTCTTGGGGGAGTATCTCATCGATAATGAATCATTGTTTTATTCTTCAAAAGAAGGCCATAGACTGAGGATTCTAGCTAATGAATAAATAAATAAATAGCTCTTTATTGTCACATAAACGTTTACAAGTTATAGCACAAGCTATAAAAACAGGTGACATTGTCAAAGTAATCTTAAACTACCTAAAAATACAATCATCAATTCTTAAAAGAAAAAATGTTGGACCTTGTGCTTCATGCCACCCTCTCTTTACTCAGATGAATCTGATAACGATTCATGTTGTATACATGAAATTTGCATGTTTGTAAAGAAAAAATATGAAAATTTTGCTTCAGAAAACTATGTTCATTCCTACAACACTCGGCAAAGAAATATTTCCAGTATCTAATATATAGAATTACCTTATATGAAAAGTCTCCATTGTACATGGGAAGGAAAATCTACAATAATCTCTACATTCATATTAAATCTGAAGAACGAATCATGGGATTTAACAAAAAGCTCAAAGATCACTTAATATCACTCTGCCCCTACTCAGTAAAAGATTTTCTTTTCACAGTACCGTAAATAAATAGCAATTAATTTTGCATCATATGCAGGATTGCTCTTTGTTAGTTTAATACTCAAATTTATGTCATTGAGACAGGATAGATGTAACAACATAGGACAGATAGTCAGACAGACAGGACACATAGATGTTTATGTATTTGACAGGATAGATTTAAGATTTCTAACGTGACGTGCCATATGTTTATATGTGAAACATCACAAAATATGTAAACTCAATGTGACAAAAAGTATTTCATTTAATTTCATTTCAATCCTTTAAAGTTGTTTGTTAATGAAGACTTAGCCAATTAGTTCACTGAATTGTCATAGATGGTCAATTTTAAGCAATAAGTGACAAGTGTTGTATCGTTCAGCCACTGCATTTTAGCTGAGGGGTGTAAGGCACTGTGTAGTGATCAAGTCATTTAAACAAGGGCAGGAAGGATCAATGACAAATACTATGACAATACTGACGATGGTTACTGACAATACTGACGATGGTTACTGACAATACTGACGATGGTAACTGACAATACTGACAATTCTCTGGGTACTGAAGATGTCTGATGCATACTCAGACGAAGCTAATGGCTTTTATATGTTTAATAGTATTAGGGATCTCAGACATCCATTTTTTCTTTATTACTAGTGTAGTGCAGGAGGACATGTTTGATTTTTTTTAGCATACTGCTGGTTCAATTCAATTCAATACAAAAATACAAGAATTTGGTCTTCCTAAGGACTTGTCAGTCAAATAATTCAAAATTACAGAGTTTACATATTTTTTTTTATTTTACTAATAATCAACCAAGTACTTATTAATGAATGGGAACATCAAAAGGTTACATATTAATGAAAAAATACATAAATAGACATGATTTGTTGAATTTTTATTGCAAGCAAAGCCAAATTCCCCATTCAGAGTTTTCAATATCTTCATGGCCTGACTTTTTGTACTTTGACGTAATTATTTTTTAGTTTCCATATCCGCCTCCACAAGCCAACGAGCCAACCAAGACGCTCAAGTGTCTAGTGAACATTCGCAAGGAGTCGTTGCGCCTGGTGCGAGCGATCGGAGGAGGGAAGGGCGATGGAGATGTCATCAAACCCACCAACTTCAACATAGAGTTTACGTTTGACTGTGACGCGAGGACAGCCATCACTATCTACTACTTTGCTACAGAGGAGTTTACCCCCACTGGTGTTGTGTAAGAGTTTTGCGATTGATATTTTAATCATTATAAATAATAGGCATATATTTTTAGTGTGAATTTCTGCTGAACTCAAAATGTATGTTTGCTAGTTTTAATGGTTTTAAGTTTTAAGTTTGGTCATAAAAGGAAGTGTGTATCTTAAGCTGTCCCAAAAACCTTTGAAGAACACCCTAATTTTCCAAACAAACATCGATTGATTAAAAAATAATAATTGTGGTAACATTCAGTTTTTAAAATATTCAAAATAATTGAACTACAGCTTTTTTGTGCTGATTAATCAAATTATCAGTTAAAAAATGTCCTACAAAGAAATATACATTTTGAAGAATACTAGTGGCTAAAAGCCCCTAATGAGGGAAAATTCAAACAATCCTTATTTATTGTAGTAAATAATTTCTTCATAGCAAGCTGAATCTACCTGATATTGATATCTAGCCTGCAACATGGTTTTCAATCAAGTATCAGCATCATATGTTTTATGTAAACAAAGTGGGCGATTTTTAGATCCCAATGCATTTTAAATGGAAGATATTTTACGTTATTTCTCGTTTTCTGGTGAATTTCAAGCAATTTCATTATTTTTCCCGCCATCACGGAATAGAGACCTTTAATTTGAGCTCCCTCCCATCTTTCTACGACTTGCCAGTCGCCTACAATTTTGATGCAAAGAATCGCCTTACGAAATTAAATATATGATGTTGAAGCTTATGTATTGACAATTAAAAGTAGTTTGAACTAAATTTTGTGATTTAGAAAGACAAAGATGGCATCATCCAATGAATTGTCATTAATGTCTTTTGTTCTTCCACTAACCCAAAAATAAGGTTCCTTATTTTTTGTTAACACCCATGCTTCAACGTGTTCTGCACAAGGTATATTTTATCTATACATCATACTAGGGGTAAGCGAGTAGTGGATTTTGAAGTCGAGTATTAAGCCAAAAACTCGAGTATCGAGTCGAGTCGAGTCGAGTAGTTGTTTGTGAAAAGTAATGAAATTTTAATTTTTTCAACTAAAATCTTTCTTCAATTTTACTTATAAAATTGGTCTACTTTATTTAAGCTTATGTTTTTATATATTTCTTGGAAAAATAAAACTCTGACATTGTAATACCCCTACATTGCATAAACCCTACTTTTAAATGAACAAGTTGACTATGCTAAAAAATCACTGAAATAACAAATCAGTTAATGTAACAAGATCACAAAATAAATTTATGTAGAATATGCATAGTTGTAAAATTTAAGCAGTAATAAGATTTAATTAATAGCCTACTATTTAAACAATCAAATACCCCCGTTGCAGCAGACCTGCATACTCAGCGAATTTCAAATGCAAAACAACGTATTTCAAGCAAACAGCAAGTTTTGACATGTTTTGTTAAGCTCCATAAGACTAACATGGGAAATGAGTATGCAGGTTTGCTGCTACAGGTATATTAAAACTGGATGGTTTTAATTCAATATTTAGTAGATCTGAACTAGAAGAAGCCATTTACCAAGTTTTATCAAGATATGTTGAGAAATAAGCGAGATATAGAATTTTACTTATTTCCCATAAGGTTAACATTGGGACAACGTACTGTGTTTACCACTTTCAATATCTCGGTAACCAATGGGCATAGAGCAGTGATTCTACATACTAAATTATTTGTTTTTTTGAGCTGAATTCAATGGTGCCCACAAAAATTTGATAAATTTTATTTTTCTATGTAAAAAACTCAAAAAACCCATTTTTGGGGGGTTTATCCCCCTTTACCCCCCCTTCCGGTGGTCCGATTGGGCTGGTTCACGAACTCGTCCAATTGATTACCACTTTACATGTCCGTACCAAATTTCATAAAGATCGGACCATTTTTGCGGCCGCTATCGTGCTAACAGACACATATATATATATAAAAATTCGAACGAATAGTGTTTTTTGCTTCTGGGGGCCCCAAAACGAAAAGTTATAGTGGTCCCGAGCTTAGGTCTTACCATGAGACCTACGGTAATAGCTTCTTCCCTATAGGGGAAATTCGCTAAAACAGTTTTATATTTTACCTAACAATAATTGTTGGCCCTAATTAAAACCTTAGCAGAGAAATTGTGGAAGAAAGAACTAAAAACATCAGGGAGGAGAGCTGTGCCCAGTTATTTGTTTACTTCTCTAAACCCAACCCCCCCCCCCTTGCCTGACTGCTGAACTATTGTTTTTGACATCCAATCACTTGAGCATGAATCACACATCTGCGACCAGTTAAGAATAAGATATCCCCCAATACAAAAATTATAAAACCTTAACTAATTGTTTTATGAAGTCCACTTTACCAATGAAGTCCACAATTTTCTTCTCATTTTTACAAATCAAATGAGAGAAATGAAGGCTGAGTGTCATTTCAAAGATAAAATATAATTACATATTTGAAGTAGGTCAGAGCTAAATATAGCTGCTGTAAGTTTTCAATTTCCGAATTCAGAGACATCTCTCAGAATCTGGTATTTCTAGATACTGTCAAAATCCATTCTTCTATGAGTTAATGAAATATTTTCGAGGTTACTGTTATGAAAAACTCGTGGACGGCTGCGAAAATCGATAGCGCATTTCTATCGGTCGCGGGTAAACGCGGATGTAGCTTTTCAAAACTCGCGATCTGCCGCGAAATACGATCGCGCGTATTTGCCGATCGCCGAAAATCGGCAAATGTAGCGTTGCTAAAGTCGCGGTCGGCCGAGAAATACGAGCGCGCGTATTTGCTGATCGCCGAAAATCGTCAAATGTAGCCTTGAAAAGTCGCGGTCAGCCACGAAAAACGATCGCATGTATTTGCCGATCGTAAATAAACGAAATGCAACTTTGCAAAACTAGCGATCGGCCGTAAAAGTCAGTCGCGCGTATTTACCGGCCACAAATGAGCAGAAAATGCTGCTTTATTGTGCAACTAGCGAGGAGCTGCGATAAACAATTTGCCGATTGCGGATAAACGGCAGATGTAGCTTTGTGTAACTCGCGATCCTCTGTAAAATTTGATCACACAAACGTAAATCGCACGTAAATTCGGCCGCCGCGTAAACGGCGGGAGTAACTAACTACTCGACTCGTTTTAGTCGAGTAGTTGGAACTACTCCACTCGACCTCGAGTAGTAGCAACTACTCGAGTAATTACTCGACTGTCGAGTACTCGCCCACCCCTACATCATACAGATAATTCACTTCACGACTTACCACAACTTATGGTTTGTTTGCAGATACTGCCCCAAGGACGCCACGCTGACCTCAGACACTTACTACTACAAGCGAGGCACCAATCAGCTGTTCAGTCAGCCTGCCCACGTGTTCGACCCCAGCCGCTACTCTGATGAAGAACTGTCATACAACCCGGACAAGGAAGTCATCCCCATCGCCATACACTGTGTCGCTTACGAAGGACCAGCAGAGGGTAAAGGATTTCTCCTCATAATTTGTGACTTATCAGCCTTGAACTGTGATGAAATGTTAAGTCCTATTTTAATGAATTACCTTTAATTCCCCACTTTAATTACAGTGAGGACATATTTTTTGGAAGCGTGGATTATAATTTTTAAACTCCACTGATTGAAAATATAAGGCAATCAGAAATGTAATACATTTCATATTACAGTCCATCTTGTATTAGCAGAGTTCTGATCCAGGTAGTAAAATAACCAAACAATCCAAAAAATGCTTAAAAGCAATTAGGTAACAATTAATTGCTGTTTTAAAAGTCTTGTCAATGCCACCAAGGGGGGGGTTAGGGGGCCATAACCCCCCCCCCCCTGAAATAGTAGGAATAACCTTGGAATAGTAGTAAATGGGGGTGAACCCCCCCCCCCCCGAAATAGTGAAAAATGGCGGCGGCAAATGGATAGGGGATCGGAAACAGCCAAAAAGGGGCGAAAATTATAATAAAGGGGTCAAAAAGCACACTTGTGAGTAAAAAAAAGGTCACCAGTTTTGGCGAGCCGCCGGCCCTATCTGAACCCCCCCCCCCCCGAAAAAATTCCTGGCTACGGCTTTGGATGCCACATTAATAAATAATTTAAAATGTTTCTTCAGGGTAATAAATTAAATTACCATAATTTTTACTTGATTTGTATTTAATTTGTTTTTTTTCTGTACAGACCAGAAGCAGAGTCATACTAGCATTGCTGTTGTTGAGAGACACTCCGATGGCACTTACGTTTTGAAGGCTCTCAAACAGAGATTGTATGTGGATGGACTATGTTACCTGCTACAGGAGATATATGGCATTGAGAACAAAGGAAATGATATAGTGAAAGTGAGTTTATGTAAAAAAATAAAATATCTTAAATTTCTTTACATTATGGTTTATCATCATTGACGGTTTGTTGTGATTTGTTGTAATCAAGACTTGATGTTTGATATTTGCAAGATGCAATATCACCCTTTATATCACAGTCTGTGAATAAAAAACTCATCATACTGAAAAAAACTTGATATAAAATCCACTATACAATATTTTATTGTTACTGTCTTTTATTCTGTTGTGCTTTTGGACCATTGCTTTGTTTTTGGGCAAGTAATGAAATTTCATTAAAAAGAAAACATTATTACTTGGATATTAAAGCCCTAAAACCTTATTCTATTTTATGACCCACCAAATTAACGTTAAACCTTAGACTTCATATGATACAAAAATTACAATTCAGCTTTTTTCAGAATTGTTTGTCAGATTAAAAAATATTAGCTATAGATTCTGTTTTATATTTAACTAGGGTACTGAATTCATAAGTTTTACTTTTCAGTTTGCAATATTTGCAATATCTGCTGCAATATTTGAAGTAGGAATTCAAATAAAATGCCAAAGCCATAGAAAAAATACAGATGAAATGATGTGCTTATCATTTTTGAAGTAAAATAAGTGTGTAAAAGAGAAACATGTGCCAAAAAACCTTTTTAAACTCCTATTTTTTAATAACTAAACATAAAAAACAATTGTTGGTTGCCCAGGGCAACAGTGACGATGAGACGGAGGACAACGGGTCGGAGTGTGTGATCTGCATGTGCGACGTGCGGGACACGCTGATCCTGCCGTGCCGCCACCTGTGTCTGTGCAACTCCTGCGCGGACAGTCTGCGCTACCAGGCCAACAACTGTCCGATCTGCCGCGCGCCGTTCCGAGCCCTGCTGCAGATACGCGCCCTGCAGAAGGCCACCTCCCAGCTGCCCACCATCCCTCAAGAGGTATTGTTCCACTGTTCACTGTTCATCATTGATGAAAAACCTCTGAAGGAGTAAAAATAAACTCAGACATTTTTTTACTACTTTATTAATAAAGTAGTTTGTGTTGTGCGCAACTACGTTATTCGCCCTGAAGATGGAGTACTGCAATGTCTCCGAAACGTCGGCGGAAATCTTCGACAGTACGACGCGGTCCTACCCAGAAGTCAGGAATTTAACATCGTGTGAGAACGACCGTGGAAGCCTTCATTCTTCTTCAGACATTTTTGTGGAAATTTAAATCTATCACTGTTGGAGTAAAATTTTATATCTATGGTACTCAGTTTTATAGCTGAAACTAATTTGCCCATGATAACTCCCATCAGCTACAGTTTCATAACTGTCCTGCAAAATAATAGAATAAAATATTAATCTGTTGAAATTTATTTATCTAACTACTATTTATATTGTTGATAAAATTTAGTTTTTGACAAGGTACTATTGGTAGCGTTACTTTGAAATGGGTCTTTTCCATTTTGTGTCAGCAATTTTTCAATATTTTCTATTAGTTTACACTGACGCAAAACAGAGCAGAACTCACTTTGTAATGGTCGAATTAGTATTTTTTTAGAAGTTAGGTGAAGTTAGTTTTTAGTAATAGTTTTTTTTAGTAGTTTGGTTAGGTTAGGTTAACCAAACCCAACCTAACCTAACCTAACCTAAAGCTCCGGTGCCCACACACAAACAGTAGAGAGTAACTGGTGGCTTACAAAACATCTGAATAAAGTTCAGTGCAGTACGCGGCGCTCTATGATTGATTCATATTTGTGTGAATTTTTGTGGCGTCGGCGGAATAAGAATAAAGACTTATTTCATCAATTTATCAGTGATATTGTTGCCTACTGGCCTCCAGAATAAAGGTATGAGGTATTTGTTTCATTATAACGTTATAGAAAATATTTTAGGATTGCTGACGCAAAATGGAAAAGATCCTTGAAATGTCCTATCTTAGGTCAAGGTTATAGGGTTGGGGTCATTTTAGTTTATTTTTATATGATAAGAGCTAAATAACCTTTAATAACTTAGCAAATAATGCCAATAACAATTAACAACCAGCCGGTTCCAAGCGCCCAACATGGAATATTTCAACTGTTAACAACTGAAACAATGAACGTTATCAAATAACGTGGCTGACGTCAGCAATTATATTTTTGTTGGTTCACACTCACATGAAATATTGTCTGTTATGAACGACAACTACCATACAAGTGCTAAGAAAGATTAAGTTATACTAGACGCGGAACATAAATGCACACTCCAAGCAGGTCCTAAACCCGTTGACAGACAATTCCTTGATAGGAGTAGTCACTGGGGAAAGGGCAGGCCTTCCTGCATTTCAAGATAAATGCTGGGTTTTATCCGTATAATTGAATTAAAATGAGCTATCCTTTCAGCGGGCGAAGCTGCGGGTATATCTGCTAGTTCATATACCCGCGGGTGTGGTGTTAGTTCATTTTAATTAAATATAAAATAAAGTAGCTTTACTAACATGAAGATATCGACAACTAGAAAGTTTCACTCTCACATGAAACGTTGTCTGTTATAATTGACAACTGACTTATGTTTCAATAGTTTGATATTTCATTCCATAGTTTAGTGGAACAGTTGGTATAGCCCTCCCATCATAACTTGAGAGATTAATATTGTCAGTTGTCACTAGCTCTTAATTTTCATGACTTCCCCCATTACATAATCTGCCGTGTGTTTGGTGGCAGGGCAACTGTGACAACATCCCGGCGGGGTACGAAGCGGTGTCGCTGATAGAGGCGCTGAACGGCCCGGCGCTGGGGCGCTCGCACGCGCCGGCACTGGTGGTGGCGCTCGACCCACCCGACGCCGACGACACCGCCGCGCAGGCCGCCGAGGTCCTCAACAGGTGCGCCACAATCTCTGTCAAAACTGTCTACAAAATATTAAGAAAATTTACTTTTTAGATAAATTTAACATGGAAAATTATCCATTTCATCTAATACACAATTTACTCACTTGCTACATCAGACGTCAGCAGATCAACTTAGGCAAGTCACTAGATAAAGAAAGAAACAGGTCATATTGCTATGACTAAAAATTAATTAATTAATTTTATTTATTTATTCATATATTTATTTAGTCATTCATTATTTATACTACAATACAGGTAGTATATCCTATTACATTGCAGCATAAAAATAACTGATTTTACACCCCGGGGAAATCTCATATTTAATGTCTATCTTAATGTTTTTATGCACTTATCCTAATTGACACATTGTCTAATAACTTAATAAAAGAAAGAATTTCATGAATATTTTTCAATTTATAAATACCTTCAGTAATACATAGATATTTAGATAAAACTGAAATCGTTTAAATCCCTCATGCAGTTAGAAAAGATTTGAATGTTAGCAGTCAGCAAAAAGAAAAAGATTAACTATTCAAATAAAAGATTAAAAACTTTATGAAAATAAATGCCAAGTAAACATATTAATCCACTATATTCTATAAAACTTGATTTCTAAATTTTTGATTTCTATTTTGAGACATGCAAAATACATCTAATTCATTAGGCAATGAATTAAAAATTCTACCCATTACATTTAATGGAGAATTGAACCCTCAATTGGTTCGAGAATAGTGGGGAGAGAACAATATATGGCAGTAGGAATTCTGTTGAGGTACATTGATCTCGTTGGCTTCAAGCATAGACTGGGCATCCATGACCAGAATTTAGGGGTGGGCGAGTAGTGGATTTTGAAGTCGAGTCGAATATTAAGCCAAATACTCGAGTATCGAGTCGAGTCGAGTCGAGTAGTTGTGAAAAGTAATGAAATCTTCATTTTTTTAAAGTATTTATGTTTTTGAATTATAGTTAATTAAAATCTTTCTTCAATTGTAGTTATAAAATTGGTCTACTTTATTTAAGTTTGTTTTTATATTTTTCTTGAGAAAATAAAACTCTGATATTCTAATACCCTGCATTGCATAAACCCTACTTTAAAATGAATAAGTTGACTATGCTAAATCACTTAAAAAAACAAATCACTTAATGTAACAAGATTATAAAATAAATTTATAAAGAATATGCAAAGCTGTAAAATTCAAACAGTAATAAGATTTAATTATTAGCCTATTATTTTAACAATCAAAATCAGGTTTATATTTTCCCTAAAAATAATTGTTGGCCCTCATTAACACCTTAGCCAAGAATTGTGGAAGAAAGAATTAAAAACATCAGGGAGGAGAGCTATGCCCAGTTATTCGTTTACTTCTCTAAACCCAACCCCACCTGACTGCAGATCTATTTTTTTTTTTTGACATCCAATCACTTGAGCACGAGTGACACAGCTGCGACCAGATAAGAATAAGATATCCCCCAAATACAAATACCCCCGTTGCAGCAGACCTGCATACTCAGCGAATTTCAAATGCAAAACAACGTATTTCAAGCAAACATAGCAAGATTTGACATGTTTTGTTAAGCTCCATAAGAATAACATGGGAAATGAGTATGCAGGTTTGCTGCTACAGGTATACTAAAACTGGATGGTTTTAATTCAATATTTAGTAGATCTGAACTAGAAGAAGCCATTTACCAAGTTTTATCAAGATATGTTGAGAAATAAGCGAGATATAGAATTTTACTTATTTCCCATAAGGTTAACATTGAGACAACGTACTGTGTTTACCACTTTCAATATCTCGGTAACCAATGGGCATAGAGCAGTGATTCAAAATACTAAATTATTTGTTTTTTTGAGCTGAATTCAATGGTGCCCACAAAAATTTGATAAATTTTATTTTTCTATGTAAAAAACTCGAAAAACCCATTTTTGGGGGGGTTTATCCCCCTTTACCCCCCCTTCCGGTGGTCCGATCGGGCTGGTTCACGAACTCGTCCAATTGATTACCACTTTACATGTCCGTACCAAATTTCATAAAGATCGGACCATTTTTGCGGCCGCTATCGTGCTAACAGACACATAGATATATATATATATAGATATATATATATATAGATATATATATATATAGATATATATATATATATATAAAAATTCGAACGAATAGTGTTTTTTGCTTCTGGGGGCCCCAAAACGAAAAGTTATAGTGGTCCCGAGCTTAGGTCTTACCATGAGACCTACGGTAATAGCTTCTTCCCTATAGGGGAAATTCGCTAAAATTACAAAACCTTAACTAATTGTTTTATGAAGTCCACTTTACCAATGAAGTCCACAATTTTCTTCTCATTTTTACAAATCAAATGAGACAGAAAAATGAAGGCGGTGTATCATTCAAAAGATAAAATATGATTACAAATTTGAAGTTGTTAACTGTAAGGTCAGAGCTAAATATAGCTGTAAGTTTTCTTCCGAATTCTGAGACATCTCTCAGAATCTGGTATTTTTAGATAACTGTCGAAATCCATTCTACTATGAGGTAATGAAATATTGTCGAGGTTATTGTTATGAAAAACTCGTGGACGGCTGCGAAAAATGATAGCACATATCTGTTGGTCGCGGATGGACGGCAGATGTAGTTTTTCAAAACTCGCGATCTGCCGATCGCCGAAAATCGGCAAATGTAGCGTTCCTAAAGTCGCGGTCGGCCGCGAAATACGAGCGCGCGTATTTGCCGATCGCCGAAAATCGGCAAATGTAGCGTTTCTAAAGTCGCGGTCGGCCGCGAAATACGATCGCGCGTACATGTCGATCGCCGAAAATCGGCAAATGTAGCGTTGCCATAGTCGCGGTCGGCCGCGAAATACGAGCGCGCGTATTGCCGATCGCCGAAAACCGGCAAATGTAGCCTTGAAAAAGTCGCGGTCAGCCGTGAAAAACTATCGCGTGTATTTGCCGATCGTAAATAGACGAAATGCAACTTTGCGAAACTAGCGATCGGCCGTAAAAAACAGTCGCGCGTATTTGCCGGCCACAAATGAACAGAAAATGCTGCTTATTGTGAAACTATCGAGCGGCCGCGATAAACAATCTGCCGATTGCGGATAAACGGCAGATGTAGCTTTACGTAACTCGCGATCTGCTGTAAAATTTGATCGCACAAACGTAAATCGCACGTAAATTCGGCCGCCGCGTAAACGGCGGGAGTAACTAAATACTCGACTCGTTTGAGTCGAGTAGTTGGAACTACTTGACTCGACCTCGAGTAGTAGCAACTGCTCGAGTAATTACTCGACTGTCGAGTACTCGCCCACCCCTACCAGAATTGATAGCTTGGAGAGTGTTTGCAGCAATCTTACGTGTGAGATCCTGAATATTTTTGACGAGTGTGCCCCTATAGAACGAAAAAGAGTTACAAAAAGAAAAGCTGCATGGAAAAATTAAGAAATTGAAGTTCTCACAAAAATTAAAGAGAAGTACAAGAGAGAATGTTCAAGTTCAAATTCTCAAGCCTCTAAGGGAGCTATACTGTAAGGCAAGAAATAGATTGAATAATGCCATCAGACGTGCTAAACAAAAGTACTTTAGTAATTAAGTGAAAATCAAGGATTCCAAACAATTTTGGAAGTCAATATGAAGGGAAGGCCTGGTGTCATAAAACAAAAAAGTACTGAGTGTTGCATGTTACCTCCTAATGATATGAATATCTATTTTGCAAAAATGGGGACTGGTAATAGTGTTAGCCAAGATGTGTAAAAGTTTTACTATAGCAATATATCTGAGAATATAAGCAAAAACTTCAGTTTTTCTCAAGTGAGGGAATGCCAAGTAAAAAGGGCAATGAATAGTATATCCTCCACAGCTGTTGGAACTGATAATGTTTCTATCCACATGATTAAAAGTTTAAGTCCTTATTGACTCAATGTAATCACTCACATTATTAACATGTCTCTAAGACTTGGGATTTTTCCTTCATGTTGGAAGCAAAGCATTGTGATTCCCGTGCCGAAAGTGAACAATGCTTCTCTAGAGAAACATTACAGACCAGTGTCATTATTGCCTGTACTCTCAAACATTTTGGAGAAAGTTGTTGCTGATCAGATTACACGTTTTTTGAGCGAGGAACAGATTTTGCCGCCTACCCAATCTGGTTTTAGAAGGGATCATAGCACATGTACTTCATTGCTTAATCTGACTGATGAAATTTTCAGCGCAAAAAATAACAGCAAATTTAGTATAATGTCAGCGTTGGACTATAGGCAAGCGTTTGATTCTGTAAACCACGATATGTTGATCTCAAAATTAAAGTATATCAGATTCGACAGTTTAGCTTTGGACTGGATGACCACGTATTTGAGTGGAAGATCACAGATAACCAGAGTGAAAGGTCAGGTTTCTTGCCCTCAAGGTAAGATGGTGGGTGTACCTCAGGGTAGTTGCCTTGGCCCGATATTATTCAATCTGTACTTAGTTGGGATAGAGGCCACTTTGGATTACGGCTCAATGCATACCTATGCGGATGATTGCCAAATAACTTTATCATACCACCCTTCACAGGTTGTAGAGGCAGTAAGGCGCATGAATGCATGAGTGACCTTTCGAAAGTGAATGAGTGGTCGAAAAATCATGGGCTTCAACTGAACCCACAGAAGTGTTCTGTGATGCACTTTGCTGGCTCTGAGTTCTATGAAAATATGAAAAAGAATAGCATATTAGTCACAATGGATCAGGTTAACTTGCCTATTTGTGAACAAATTAAAGTCTTAGGTGTGGTTATTGACTCACAGATGAGCTTTTCCGGTCAGGTGAAACAAATATGCAGCAGAATCAGTGGCAAGATTAAGGTTTTGAATAGGTTTAGGACATTGATTCCACAAGAATCCAAATTGAAATTAGTTCAGTCCTTGGTTTTCCCCACCATAAACTACTGTCTTCCAGTTTTTGGGTACTGTTTGACACAGGAACTTGTGACGGTACTGCATAGGCTACAAAACGCTGGTCTTAGGTTTGTATACGATCTAAAAAAGTTTGACCATACAACTAGTTACCGGAATATGGCAAAGGTGTTGTCCATTCAAAGATGCTGTGACATGCATACGGTGTACATTGCTCACAAAACACTGGTCTTGGGGACACCACAATATTTAAAAGAAAAGCTAAGACAGCGATCGTCCATGAGAGAGCGTCGAACACGGCAGGGCCCGTTGTTAGACATACCGAGGGTTAGGCTTGAAGCAGGTAGAAAGGGGTTTTCGTACTTTGGGCCAATACAACACAACAATGGGTTTTCAATACAACACAATATCCTCTCAAATGAAAGCACTGTCTTGCAGTAAATTTAAACTTGCCCTCAAAGCTGTATTTTAATCAAGTATTTTATATTTTTAGTTTTAGTTTAAGGAATCATTGTTGTTGTACAGTTTTTGACATGAGTCAATTTGCAAAACATTTGTAAAAATGAAATTCGCTTGCAAATAAAGACTTTATTATTTATTTATTTATTTATCTGTAGTTTAGATAAGAGAGCGGCGTCGTCGAGGTCGAGGATTTGTGTGTGTTTTGCCATTAGAATAATTAATATTTTAGATTTAGTGTGATAGAACACTCTGTAGTAGTCTTGATGAGAAATTGTTTGTCGGTGTTTTACCAATAAATGTACACCTTGGCTCTATTTTTCAAAACGTTAAAAATAATTGAGTTTCAGACTTTTTCTAGTGTTTTGTATTTTATTTTGATAAGAAGTCTGTCACTATTCCTCTTCAATTCAACTTAAATTAGTCTGGGTCTATTTCTGTTTAAGTTCACTTCTTACAGTGGATAGCCAGAGCCAAATAACCTTGACTCTAAAAAAATATTGACTGGGTGACTACTAGCCACATTAAATAATTAATTGTCCAACCCAAGTTTTATATTCATCACACAGTTTATGCACCACAGCAGACGTTTTTGGAAAAGTACAATCTCCCCGATTTCAGAGCTCTCTATTGTAGTTTTCAGGAAAGATTGAGTGGCAAAGTTATTTGGTTTTACCTATACATACTTTCCAACTTGGACTAGCAGTTGTGTCGTCTGGTCGCAGGTCGTGTCTGGGGGAGCGGATCCCCACGACGGTGAAGCTGCCGCCCGAGGCGGGGGACGGGCCGCCGGAGGTGCGGATGTCGGTGCTGCTCGCGCGCGAGGGCTCGGAGAAGACCAAGTCCCCGCTGCTGGTGTCCCGGCGTCGCGACAAGACGGCCCGACCTCGCGACACGGTGCGCGTCGTCAACGAGAGGTTGCCCAACCAGGACGAGGTGAGGTGACAGCGATTGATAGGTATTAGGTGCCCTCTGACGTAAAGAATTGAGGATAATAAATCACTATCAGCCCGGTCTTCCCTCAAACTCAAATTTGGTTCATATTCTCTATTTCACCCTCAACAATTATTACTTTTTTGAATAGGCTGTTCTAGATGCTCTTCAACATTTTGTAGGATAAGCACATATAAACATAAAATGCATTGTTGTATTAACCAACCTTATTAAACCTTAACCTTATTAAAATCTGCTGAAAACTGAAAAGAAGACAAATTGTTTTAAGATATCATTGGTTTTGCTCATAGTATAAAACCAAATCAGTATAATATTTTGGAACGTTTGCCATTGTGTGTGCTAATAATGTAATTTGCATTATCTCCCTAAACACCCCGTACCAAAACTTTTAAAAGTAACACTTAATCCAGCCTTCCGATTTCTAAAATGTAAATTTTTCTAATTGGCTACATACTAATAAATAAAACAATGGCATAGAATTCAAACTATTTATTTAAGAAATTGGACATACCTATATTGGGGAAATCTTTGGGCAGCTCCGTGATAGAAACCATCTAACCTGAACAAACCTAACCGTAACCTAATTTTACCTAATTTGAACATTTTGAAACGTTAAACAAACCCTCAGTTGCCTGTGAATGTTCATCCTATAACTGATTGCACTCATCCATCGTTTTATTTTATTTTCAAACTTAACTCTACAATCTTTAAAATCATAAAATTTAAGTGGAAATTTCACTTTGCAGCGGTCAAGCAAATGAAACAGAGGCTTCCAAAAGTAACTGTTTCTTTGGCAATAACAATAATGATTGGAGTTGAGAGTTGAAACTGGAACTGGCATCTGGACCTGGAACGGGCTTGTGTTGGGCAGCCATTTTGACTCCTCGCTATGTTGGCAGACGCAGGACGAGGCGGAGGACAGTGAGGCAGAGAAGATGTCGCCGCTGCTGGACCGGGCGGCGTGCACGGACTCCCCCTCCCCCCCGCCCCCCACCCTGCCACAGGAGGAGGAGGGGGAGAGCGACCACCACGAGGACCACGAGCAGCCCCCGCCCAACCCGAGTGAGTCACACCTGTAGTCAGCGAGAACGGGAGGATCATCCCCTCAATTACGATCAGAGCTTCATGTAACTTGTTTTGGCAAATTGGTTAAGCCATATAATAATGGTGTCTTCAAGTAGAGTTTTGTAAAAATTTCAAAATATTGTCTATGCCGGAATTGAGGCGGTAGCTGGAAAGAGGGCGTAATGGCCTATACGCCCTTTTTTCAGAGATTGCATTTTTTGATTTTCCACACATCTGTTTAAATCAGTACAAAATTTCATTACTCTCTGACAAAAATTCACAGAGATACAGCTGTTTTTGTGAAGTGGTTATTACGCCCTTATTTCATAGACAGCTGAAATGGTCTCAGTTTCAGTTAAACTCTTAAGTTGTGTGTGTTTAAGTTGATATCAGTTAACAAATAACTTAGTTTTACCTGAATAAGTTGATATATTTTTATTGTTATCAACATTTTAAGTACACACTTGAGGCGGTAGCTGGAAAAAGGGCGTATTTGTCAAAGCAGCGTTTTGAGAAAAAAGAGTTTGAAAATTTTCAGCAATATTTTACCAGTTCATATAGGCTTTTAGTAAATTTGAAACTATTAATAAATAATTAATGATAATCATAATGAGAATCTTTATTTTCTCATTTGTTTTACATGTAAATGGATTTGTCTATGGAAAAAGGGCATACTTGGATTTCTGTCTATGGTCAAAAGGGCATATTTACCTCTTCAGAAAAACTAAGTTATAAATAAAAAAAAAAGTTATTTCCCGATTTTATTGATGTTAGTCTCTTTTGATTCCTGAATAAATTTGTGACCATATAAACCTAACAATATTATCACTGCTTTTCATAATTTTATGGTGGACTGAAAGAAAATTTTCAAACTCTCTTTTCTCAAAACGCTGTTTTAACAAATACGCCCTTTTACCAGCTACCGCCTCAATCAATTTAATTATGAAGCGATTCATAAACTTTTTATTCGGAAGTGACAGGTTGTCCTCACGAAGGCAAAAGAAAATATACAAGAAATCTCAAAATCTTCAAAAATTACAAAATGTAAATGTTACTATATAGAAGTCAACCAACTTTAAGAACGAGATGAAAACAACATTAACCAAAATTATTCATACAATAGGAAATGAGATCGTCACAAAAAACTAAAATTTTCAGCCAATGGTATATTTTAAGGGATCTTATGAACTATACTCATTGGTATTCATTTGTTTTTGGAACAATAGTTATCTTTCACATGCCTGGCACTGGTGAAAGATTAGTGTAATTTCCCTCCCTCTCTCATTTTATGTAACAGTGAATGATACAACACATGAGACCACTTATGTGTCTAAGCAAGAACATAACCATAGTAATTAAAATAGGTAGGCAATGATGGTATTAATAATGGGATACATGTGTGTAATTGGGTGTATGCTATATAATTATGCTTTGCCTGCCTCTTATATTGCTTTAGTTTACACCAAGGAGGATGCATTAGTGACCAAGGCACCAAGGGTAGCACCAAGAACTCTACTGTAGTGATTTTCAAACTCGAGTCGAGCTTTTTCAAAAGTTTCGAGCTTGAGCTTTATCGTGCTGAACTTTTTTAACAATCACCATTAACATTAAACATTTGAATTAGTAAGCTTTATTTTAATTATTAAAACACAAAAGATTAATTTTTAATTTTCATAAACCTATAGTAAACGCCAGCTCAAAATAAGAAAGTTTATCTCCAAAATAATTTAATGATTTGATAGGTTCATCAACATTATTAGACCAGTAATATACTACAGCACCAGATGAATTTTAAAACTTTAGCGAAGAAAATAATATATGGTTTAAAAAATGTGGAAGAAATGGACAATAACCTAACCAGAAATTAGGGCAGTATAGAGATAGAGAGAGAGGGAGAGAGAGCAAGACTCAGCTACCTCTCGGCGGCTGGGGTGTGTAGAGTTTGTTTACTTATCAACTTAAGCCTCAATTGTCATCAGATTGTGGGCTTGAGTCATAGAGTGTGTGAGATGGGAGATAAGAGAGTCCCTACTGCAAAAACAAAACAATAATATTCTACTTGCCATACATCTACACAGTGGCGTAGATAGACTTTGGTCAAGGGGGGGGGATATAACGGGGGGGTCTGGGGGCACCCCCCGAAAATGTTTGAAAATTATAACTCTAAAACTAGCTAGATGTTTTGTCATTTTTTGACCCCCCCTCCCTACAATCATCTTATGGTCATAATCCGCCTGACCCCCTCTGCCATTCAAAAATGAAGTCATAGGGTACAAACTCTTAAAACAATACTAGTCTTTGGGAAAGCCCAATTAAAGAGTTCTTCTATTGATTTGTTAAAACCACTAAATCAGGTTTTAAACTCATTTTCTTCTAATTTTATGTTAATCAACACTTCAAACCATATCTTTTTGAACTTTGTAGAACTACGTTTGCGGTAGAGATAGACGCTGACGCTGCCTGCAAATCCAAAAACATATTTACCTATCATTGCACTTACTGTAGATTAGCTAAAATGACCATTTTAACGGATATTGTAAAAATCAAGGACATATTTTCCAAACCGTTTTTCTTTAGCTTCATGAATTAACATGCATAGAATGTTCACAATATTCCTATCTAAATTGATATTAAAACATAATTTGGAAAATGACGTCATCCCAGCATTTACCCTCTCCCCATGCACATTGTCCTACCGTCATTTCCATTTTGGACCCCTCCCCCCATTTTCAGATGACGTAATTTATGGAAGGCCCCCAATTTGCTTCTGGTTTGACCCCCCCCCCCCAGGGCAAAATCCTGGGCACGCCACTGAACACAGGGGGAGTGGTTTGTGGTTTGATGTCATAATGATCTTACATTTGCTTAATTCTTTTTTGTATGTATATGTTTTTACTTCATTCTCATAATTTTGTTAAGTTGCTTTCACGTAGTTTTGGTGCTTTTATTAAAAATACCATCTGTCATTTATTTTACTTAGGCTTGAATATATTACTTTTTATTTCATTTTATAATAAAATCACTAGATAACAAATGAATACAGGAATCTGCATCAGTCCACTTCACTCCATTCTCTGCTAGCACTGATCACTGAAAAATATTGTTTCAGCATAGTTACAACATATAAATCTCATAGTTTTTTCACGCCACTAGTATCACCTTCACTCGTTTTGGAGTGAAAAACCCCGTCAGTTTGCACTGTTTCGACATCACAACATATTGTAGTCACGTTGCGTCGCGTCGCTGCGAATTACGCAAGGTCACAGAATCAACGAACCAACCGACCGAGTTATAAACGCATCCTATACGTCAAAGTGAGATCAGATGCGTTAGTTCCGGTGTTGGCCGTTAGAGGGAATATAGGTAGTGGGTGAATCTAGTATTTTTATTTTCTCCCCCCTATACATTGTATATGGAGAAACTATTGTTTTCGTCAAAATTTTTGAATTTGAGTTGTTAGTGGATATATTCGTTTTAGTACTCCCTGAATCAAAAAAAGGGTTTTTGGTGTGGTGTCTGTCTGTCTGTCTGTCTGTCTGTCTGTCTGTCTGTCTGTCTGTCTGTCTGTCTGTCTGTCTGTCTGTCTGTCTGTCTGTCTGTCTGTCTGTCTGTCTGTCTGTCTGTCTGTCTGTCTGTCTGTCTGTCTGTCTGTCTGTCTGTCTGTCTGTCTGTCTGTCTGTCTGTCTGTCTGTCTGTCTGTCTGTCTGTCTGTCTGTCTGTCTGTCTGTCTGTCTGTCTGTCTGTCTGTCTGTCTGTCTGTCTGTCTGTCTGTCTGTCTGTCTGTCTGTCTGTCTGTCTGTCTGTCTGTCTGTCTGTCTGTCTGTCTGTCTGTCTGTCTGTCTGTCTGTCTGTCTGTCTGTCTGTCTGTCTGTCTGTCTGTCTGTCTGTCTGTCTGTCTGTCTGTCTGTCTGTCTGTCTGTCTGTCTGTCTGTCTGTCTGTCTGTCTGTCTGTCTGTCTGTCTGTCTGTCTGTCTGTCTGTCTGTCTGTCTGTCTGTCTGTCTGTCTGTCTGTCTGTCTGTCTGTCTGTCTGTCTGTCTGTCTGTCTGTCTGTCTGTCTGTCTGTCTGTCTGTCTGTCTGTCTGTCTGTCTGTCTGTCTGTCTGTCTGTCTGTCTGTCTGTCTGTCTGTCTGTCTGTCTGTCTGTCTGTCTGTCTGTCTGTCTGTCTGTCTGTCTGTCTGTCTGTCTGTCTGTCTGTCTGTCTGTCTGTCTGTCTGTCTGTCTGTCTGTCTGTCTGTCTGTCTGTCTGTCTGTCTGTCTGTCTGTCTGTGTGTGTGTGTGTGTGTGTGTGTGTGTGTGTGTGTGTGTGTGTGTGTGTGTGTGTGTGTGTGTGTGTGTGTGTGTGTGTGTGTGTGTGTGTGTGTGTGTGTGTGTGTGTGTGTGTGTGTGTGTGTGTGTGTGTGTGTGTGTGTGTGTGTGTGTGTGTGTGTGTGTGTGTGTGTGTGTGTGTGTGTGTGTGTGTGTGTGTGTGTGTGTGTGTGTGTGTGTGTGTGTGTGTGTGTGTGTGTGTGTGTGTGTGTGTGTGTGTGTGTGTGTGTGTGTGTGTGTGTGTGTGTGTGTGTGTGTGTGTGTGTGTGTGTGTGTGTGTGTGTGTGTGTGTGTGTGTGTGTGTGTGTGTGTGTGTGTGTGTGTGTGTGTGTGTGTGTGTGTGTGTGTGTGTGTGTGTGTGTGTGTGTGTGTGTGTGTGTGTGTGTGTGTGTGTGTGTGTGTGTGTGTGTGTGTGTGTGTGTGTGTGTGTGTGTGTGTGTGTGTGTGTGTGTGTGTGTGTGTGTGTGTGTGTGTGTGTGTGTGTGTGTGTGTGTGTGTGTGTGTGTGTGTGTGTGTGTGTGTGTGTGTGTGTGTGTGTGTGTGTGTGTGTGTGTGTGTGTGTGTGTGTGTGTGTGTGTGTGTGTGTGTGTGTGTGTGTGTGTGTGTGTGTGTGTGTGTGTGTGTGTGTGTGTGTGTGTGTGTGTGTGTGTGTGTGTGTGTGTGTGTGTGTGTGTGTGTGTGTGTGTGAACAAAGCTCGAGACGACACCAGTGGTCCGATTTTCATGAAATTTGGCATGTAGGTATAAAGCCGTGGTATCTCCAGGCGTATTTTTCATTTTTTTGAATTTTTCATTTTTAAGGGTATTTACCCCATAAAAACCCATAAAAAATGACAAAAATCCAAATTTCTAAAAAACGGCTCTAACGATTCTGATAAAAATGTCATGGTTTTTAGTGCTTCGAATGACAAACAAAATGGCACCACCGCATGTCTGTAAAAATTCAGGTTCAGAAGTTATGGGGTTTAAGTGTAAAAAAATTCATATTTCACAAAAACCGTAACTTTTAAAGAAAATATACTTGCAACCATTAAATTTGGCTTGAAAAACTAAATAATCTAGTATTTTGAATCATTAGTGTACGTCAACTGGTTACAAAGATAATTGATATTTTAGTTTTGATATTTTAGTTTGGCGGTAAACACAGTATGTTGTCCAATGTTATTTTTATGGCAAAAATTCAAAAACCGATATCTTCCTTATTTACTAACCGATTTTGATAAAATTTGGTATATATTTGTATGATAATTAATTGTTAATTTGTTTTATTTCACTATATATGTTTTCTGTTTTTAAATGACTTGAAGGGAGAGAGTATGTGTCAGTTTCCTGATACCGTTTATTATTGGCTACTTCAGTTCGAACGAGGAAATAATGTAGGCCTGTATAGCTTACAGGTTCACTCATTTTGATAATTAACTGTTCAAAATACTGTTTTTCTGGTATATAGGTCTAAAAACATTCAGGACAAAATGAACAACATTATAATTTTTCTGTAAGATGTAATATTATAGGCGGCGAACTTTAATCTAACACCAATTCGGCTTCGAATGGCACGTTTTCAGTTGTGTTCTCAGACTGATTTATTGTCTGTCTTTCATAACAGGGTATTTGCAAATCGAGGACCATCAGTGACTAAGGAACAGGAAATTCAAAATTTTGCTTTGATTCTGTTACAGTAATTTTCTTCACTTTCAGTTACGCATTCACCGCTACCACTAATATTCCAAAATACTGTACAGTAGAGTCCCACAAACCCGGACTAATGTGGACCGAACGGTGTCCGGGTTTGTGAAAATTCCGAGTTATCGGGAAATGAGTAAAAATAAGAAAAAATAATAATAGTTTCTGTTATTTCTATAAGAAATCATTTATTTCTTGCATAGTAAAAAATATAAAAACAATATTAGTTACAAAAAAACTTAAAGAAAAACTAAAACTAGTTTAAATGTGTCACACCGTGCTTTGGCCTTAAATCTCAATGCACTTTATTGCTTTGGCAGGCTTTCCGAGTTATCCAGAATTCCGGGTTATCGAAGTCCGGGTTTGCGGGACTCTACTGTATTGTATTTTTAAGCCACTTGTCACCGATCCTGCCGCGTTCGTTTGGCGCGCAATACCTCAAAGATAACATTTTTTGGCAGTTTTTCAACTACTAAATAAATAATAACAATAATAACTTTATTTATATATTATTAAAAAGATTTTTTATTTCTTATTGCAGTAAAAGAATAAGAAAAATGTCCTAGTCAAAAGTCGTAGACTAACTTTAATTTTTTTTACATACTGTAGGGCCAAGGGGGGGATATATCCCCCTTATCCCCCCTCGTACCTATGCCACTGCATCTACAAATGACAGCTCATATTTTTCGTCATTATTATAAACCGAATGAGACAAAAATGAAACTTAAGAGATAAAACATGATTGAACAGTAGTATTAATTTAATGCTGTATTTCACTATTTTCCAAGGTTAACTAAATATAAATTAAACTTTCCGACTTCCATGTAATTGAAGATCATGTTTTTTAGTACCTGTCAACGACCTTTCCTTATTACTTCATGGAATATTGTTTGCATCTGTTTTTTGTGAAAAGGACACACTCTTCCGGTTTAACGCGTCCAAAAATAGAACGCAGTAATTGCCTTCCTGATAAGAACTATCATATCAAAAGCTCGGCTCGAACTTCGAGCTTTTCAAAAAGTCTCAAACCGAGTCAAATACCGAGAAGCTCAGCTATTATTAGAAAGCTCAATGCTTCAAATACTCGCACACCCCTATTAAATTTAACCATTGGATATGAAATTGGCAACATATGTCAGAACAACATAGGTGTCAGAAATTATAATTCAAAACAGCTGCTTGTCATGTTTTTCACAATCTCTCCTATGTTAAGCAGCAGTTTTTTTCTACTGTACAGCTTGGCGTGCTCCACAAGCGGAGGGGAGCGACTGGCTTCTCTGTAGCTTGTGTATTCCCATTAGTGTACTTCTCCTGTCAAGTATCCTCCTAGGTGTACATCAATCCCTTGGAATTCATCATTAAACTAAAATTTTTGTGTGCTGCTTACCATGATATAAAATAGTTCTTAATCGCATTAATATGTCATGCATGTTATACTCGAAAGGATTTATGACATTAACTAATCTGAAAAGTATTAAAAATACTACTTTATCGCTTTACATTATTTCCACTGGATAATTGCATGGAAAAAACTAATATATTTACCTATAAGATATCTTAATAAGGGTATTTGGCTTAGTTAGTGCCTTTAAAAAAATTGTAAACTAGAAATTCCTCATTAGTTGTGTTGAAATAACAATCATACTACTTAAACTAACTTGATTAAGATCTCATATTATTGTTGGTATTCCTGCTTGGAGTCATAATTTTGGCTGGGAATGTTGGTGCGACTGAGCGGTGTTGGTTATAGCTGTAGCTGGGTGTGAGGGCAGCCTGACAGTGGTGCCAGCAGGTGTACCAACCGCGGGGGAAGACTCAGATTATTACACCCCCGAGGACCCTGCTACTACCATCCTCAGTCCTCTACATTCTGAGAAGGTATTTCCTTTCCCTGGCGTCCTTCCACTGATTTTCCATTCATCCTTCTCACCTCTTTTTCTTACATTTCACATTTGTTCTCTAAAGATTTTAAGGTTTTTGTATTTATATAATTTGTTTCTTTCTCCCTCTAGAAATTCTTTCCCCTTTAATTTTCTTTCTTTAATAATAGTTTATAGATGTAGTTTGAATTTTCCCAAAATAATTATTGTAACATGCTATTGTTTTCTTAAAAAATTACCATAATTGTTCTAAAATGATATTGTTTTCTTAGAAAATTACTCTTAACACATTCGCTACTGACTACTGACTGTGTTAGGAAATGTCCCTTTCACAGTCCGACTTCACCAATAAGTGAAACTCTAGATGCATACAGTAGTGTCGTCGACCATAGGTGACAAGACCTTCTAGTAACCTGATGTTAACGCGGATACACACAACTTAATTAAAGGGATTTCCTACTGAAAATGCTAAATTTGTCAATATTCTTATTTTTGGTTCTGAATAAGGTTTTTCTAGTTTGTACTTGTTACAAAAAGAAACTTTTGTGGTCAAAATTTTCAATTTGCAGTTTTAAGTATTTTTTTAGGTATACGTATACCTAAAATTGAAGTTGGCTAGAACTTCATGATCAGTGTCATTTTATAGGGTTTATAGTCTTCTAAAAAGTTAATTTTTTGTAATTTTCAGTAGGGAATTCCTTTAACCCTCGAGCGGGCGCATGCGGAGTTTTCCTCCGCACGTGTTTTTTTGTTAAAATAAACAGACATAATGGGTGTCGGCGGTTGTGTCCGGCTCCATACTTTACGTCCTTCATTCCAGGAATCTCCTAAAGCTATTTATACCTCCCACCTCCCCCTTGGTACCTCATTATTTGCAACCCAGAGGTGCCGTGTCAGTTTGCGGAGCACCCTCTCCTGTAACAAACACCTATTAAAAAAATTCATAATAGCGAATGATTTGTAATTGTTATTTAATTTGTTGGACTTTTCCTATCGCTTTCGAAAAAAATAAGAGAAAGGATAAGTCCAAAAAAAAAATAAAAATTAATACATATTTTATACCAGAAAGTTACTTGCTATGTTCAATTGAAATATTTCACCTTTAAGTTAAACAATTAATTGTATCGTCGATGAAATGTGATTCCTAATGACGTTTGTCAACACTAAAATAAAATATTTCGTCATAAAACAAGTAAAATGGGTTAAATTTGTGCAATTTAGGGTTGCGGAGTAAAACTCTGCATGCGCCCGCTGCCGTTATACCGGTGAAGCGCCCGCTCAAGGGTTAATACATCTCCTACAAGGAACTGGGGTCCTAAATGAATTTGTTTTTGTTTTTTGGTCTGCAGGGTTGTTTATTGAATATAATAGGACCGACCTCATAATTAGACCAGTTTGTAACATGTAAACCAGGTAAAATTGTGGTTCGGATCCAACGTTAAAATGTAGGTCCCATAGTTGCTATTGGCTGTTGGGCTATTAATTAACAGTCCTGTATAAGGAACATGTCGGCCTCAGTCAGTAACAAGACCAAAAGATTGTGTCACAATCATCCTTCACTCATCTGTCATTTATTCTTGGCTTAAAATACCTACCTGGGTAGGTCGCCATTTCAAAGTAATGTATCTAATGATGGATTTGTTTCATTGAGGGATGTTTCTTTCCTTTTTATTTTGTTGCCTGAAGATGCCCCATAGTGTACTGCAGCGACACTTCTGCAATAATGTATATTTATTGTGATTTTTGGATGTCTTTGATGAGTTATATAAATAGAAAATGTACTTGAAACATTTTTAGAAGTACTTATAGAGAAACTGACCAGGAATCATACAGTGATTCAGATAGTTCTTTTGATTAGCTTGGACGCTGATCTGTTGTTTTGTGGATAAATTCACTTCACTTACCTTTGGACTTAAAAGGGGGCATAGCTTGACAGCATCGGTCAGTGAAATGGGCTGATGATTAATGGGTACACCAAGAAACTCCTTAGAGAATTCTTGCTGGCTGCTTATCACCCTGTGTGTATGATATGGCATTTAGCTAGATAATTATTGTATTTTTTGACACCTCTAATTACAATTGATCTTTATATACACATCCGGTTGTCCGCCAGGATTGCACTGAGCGGGCGGGAGAGCCGGTGGTTCGGGGGGGCAGCGGGGAGGCCATCGGGCGATGGATGACGCGCGACGGCCTGTCGCTGCCAGGCACGCCGCTGTCCACGGCCAGCCATCGCTCCAGCGGCGACAGCTACAGCTCCAGCGGCTCCACGCGACTCCTGCTCTCCGCCAGCGACAAGACCACCGTCGCTTGAACACTGTACTGACGATTGCTACATTGTACATAGCCTAGCCCATGTCTGGTGAGGGTGCATCAGCTACTGTCATACACGATATTGCTGTATGGTTAAATGTTGTGTAAGGCAGTATGTATATTCCTGACTGATATGTTGGTGACTTTAAGTATATCGAAGAAATACTCAATGGAATTTTAATCTAAAAGACTATTTTATTCTCTTTGACATTCAGACAAAGTAATTAACGATCTGTGTGGATGGTTTTGAAAATAATGATATTTGACAGGACCAGTCCACCTTCAAGTCGATATTATGCTCTGTATTGATTAGAACTTTTATGTTAAAGATATTTTTAACTTCATGAATGACTTATTTTATGATATATTTTTTGTATTATTTTTTATCGATCTGTTACTATTGTAGGTTAATTGATTGTCCTTAATGTTTTTTCTTATATTTACAGTAGAACCTCGATTAACCGTCACTCTTTTATCCGTCACTCTCTGTTATCCGTCACTGCCTCCGGGCTCACATTAACACACATTGAACATTGAACACATTGAAATATGTTGTAAATTTGCATCGCGCAAAGCACGGAAGAAAGTGCAAGCTCTATTGTGATCGAACGATCGAACGCAACTGTCCGCGCTAATGACCTTGAGCTTCCGCCGAAAATCACCACTCCCACGCAAGGACTGGTATGGTGGTGAGCGAGTTATTTATTACTCATCAGCATGTTGATTTTTTTGGTTATACGTTACGTCTAGGAGTTCTGAGTTACATAGTGTTTGCTGTAACACAGTGTGTAGCTAGTTACGTACTGTTAATCAACTGCAGTACAGTATCTGTTGATTGTTAATGATGGCTGAAAAACGAAAGAATCGCACTAGGGCTTGACCAAAAGATCGAAATTATTAAACGTTTGAGGAAGGGCGAAATAGCTACGAGTATCGCGCTGATGTATGGTGTTGGCAACTCATTTAAAATATGACGGACTATCTTTTAATTTGAGTTTATGTAATTCACTTACGAACACTGAATTACCACAAACAGTTTAGAGGGACTGTAATTACCATTGTATGAATGTAATTTAAATATAAATATGTATTATCCACATGTACAGGGTTTAATTTCTTCCAAAATATTTTAAATCTACATATTGAACAGGTTTATAGCTGAATTTCTGTTATCCGTCTATTCTCTTAACCGTCACACTCCCGGTCCCGAGAGTGACGGTTAATCGAGGTTCTACTGTACTCTTCATTATTTTGAAAGTTCTTAAACATTTATATACAATTTTACACATATATTAGGCAATCTGAAATGATTGGGACCCAACCCATTTTGTGTTAGTGAAATTACAAATCAACTTAATTCAATTATTAATAAAATAAGATGATTTTTATTCAATATATAATAATTACATAAAATTGATCCTACCACTTACCCGGGAACTGCAAAAATGTATGATTAAATTTTACAGCTGTTAGTTCTTATGCAAAGATTACTTCCATTACATCTCACAATTGATAAAATTGCAAAATTGCCTTTTGCAAAGTCATTTCCACTACCATCACGTAAACCCACAAATGATCAAATTCAATGGCCTTCATAATTATTTTACAAACCAGTTCTTGTAATTGGCAAATACGTCGCATTGATGTTTTTGGCACTTATTTTGCTACTGTTTGGTTACATGTGCGATAGTCTTTCACTAAATTACTCCCGCCATTTTACGGGCAATTTAACGTCTTTTGGAAAGTTACACCTGTCTTTTACTCGTGATCAGTAACAATTTCCCATCTCGATAGCTTCTCAGATTAAGCCTACCTTCAGACAAGTTTGGATCACAAGGACTCCAATCTACAGGCCCTTTTTTGCCTATGAGTTTAGTATTAATAGTAATTAAGTGGTTATAAGCCTACCTCATGTGGGCAGTCTGTACACTTACTTGAAACATTCCTGTTTTGTTAAGTATTTAATAGCTTTTAGGTTGAGGGATTCTATAACCAATCATAATTTTTGCCCCATCAGCTCATTTTGGTACTTCAACATGTTCTTTTTCTTATATTTAACTATTTAGCTGAATTAACTATTTTCAGCATGAGATATAATTCCATCTTTGACATCTCATATTATTGCTTTAAGTTACTGGACACTTGTTAATAACATTTACTTCAAGATTAGTATGAAAGTAAAGTTAAATTTGCTACTATTGTGGTTTGTTTGTGAAGGTAACTGTAACATATTGATCATACTTTGTAAATTTAGAAATATTGCCGTGATTATGTGTTACGTAAGGTATTTTAACCATAAGACACAATATTATAAGTTGTTATAGCCCTACTAAAAAAAAGTATTTTATTGTTATTATAATACATGCACAAGCTGAAGTACTGTAATAAATTGTTAATAAAATGTCTCTAAAATTTAACAAGGAATTTCTTTTCTAGTTCCTACTGAGTCCGATAACTGTAATATACCATTGACAGTTACATATCGATTATCTCCCTGGTTATTTCTTCAAACCTAATTCATAGAAAGAATGGAATAAGGTTCTGCAGTTAACTGCGATGATCAATATAACTACCAATTGCTAAATATTAAATATTGCTCGAAACCTAATTTTTTGATCTGTACATACCTCATTTATTCCCTCTCACAGTCTGGCTGGTAACGAATTACCAAGAGAATATAAAAATGCAATGAAAGTGAGAAAATGAAAGCAAAATATCTCACTCTTCCCTAATGATGTGATTGTTTTGAGTTCACAGTGTAGATGTAGCTTTTAGTGTATTTTTTATACAGTGACGGATCTACGGGGGGGGGGGGGGCAGCGGGGGCGCCAGCCAGTGGGGGTGCATGTTGCTGGCTGGTTCCGGTTAAGAAAAAAGTTAAAACATTAATTTAAAGTCCACTTTTTCGTTTTGCGGTCAGTATTTCCCTCAGTAGCATCACTGCCAGAAAGTCTCTATAGCATCGCGGACGTCAAGACTGTGTCTCTTTTGTGGCTGTCACATTTCTCGCTGTTGGACAGCCAGAAAGTCACTCGCTTGTTTCACGGACGGAAATAACCTGCTTGTTTCGCAGCGCCACATCTCTTGGTCGCATTGTGGACGACAAGTCTCTCGCTATTTTAGCGGCCGTCACACTTCTTGGCCAGATAATCTGTCTTTGCTGGTGCAGGCATATCTTTCTGTTGTTTCACTGCCGACAAGTCTCTTGTTTTTTCAAGGTAGTCATATTTTTTGGCCACATCGCGAAAGTCTGTTGTTTAGACTGTGGCTGCCAAGTCTCTCCGTTGCCTTGCAGCTGGAAAACCGCTTGCCCTTTTCATGGCCGTTATACCTTTCGGTCGCATCGCAGCTGTCAAATCACGATCATTTATACCACAGCCCCAAGGCCGGTAATTATTTGGTTGTATTGCGGCCGGAAGATGCTCAGTATTTCTGTGACCAGCAAATCTTTTGGTCTCATTGGTCTCATTGCTAGTGTTAAATATTTTGGACATATTGCATTTTACTTTACTTAGACTGGGCTCATGTATTCATTTTAGGAGGCAACATGGCCGATCTCGCTGGTCGCGAATTGTTTTGAAATAGTCGGGAAAGGTCAGAAAAAAATCACCTTTCTGGTTTAACATAGACTGGCAAATTTCTCAGTCATATTATGGCAATAACAGTTCTTGGTTAGGCTGTATCAATAGTTGCCTATGAACTTCGGTTGTATTGCGGCCATAAGGTAAAATCATATTACATTATATATTAGACAATTGCTTATCTATCATATCAAAAATGCATTTTAACATAATACATCCCCTGGTGTTTGGTGTAGGGGGAAGGGGGGGGGGGACGCCAAATGCCGATTTTGCTCTGGGCGACAGTAAGTGTAGATCCGTCACTGTTTTTATAACTTGTACTGAAGAGGAAATTTAATAAAATTAATACCGTAATAGAATTGGCAACATTGAGAGCTAAGCAATGTAACTTATCTCAGGCAAAAATGTTTTACCATGAAATACCAAAAAAAGCCGAGAAATCATATTTTACTGGCTGCCTATTTTTACCGGAATATGAGTGAAGATTGAAGGATGAGTGTGATATGGATGAGATGAAAGCCTTAATGCTGACAAAAACCAGCTAAATAATTTTGTCTGGTTATTTGTCAGTGGCAGCTGCGTTTAGTCTTAAACCTTTTAGGCAAAATTTTCTTAGGATTAATCTGGCGACCTTAGTTTTCATAGTGGGCTTGAGCACTTTAACTCAGTATTACTCGGTCAATTCTTAAATATATCGTAGACTTGATGACGAAGTAAGAAAATGGAATGTCAAAGACCTCCTCATACATACACATACGAGAAAAACTAGGTGTTAATAAACTTCAAACTTCATCGAACTAAACTTTATTTATTTAAAAACAATATTCACTACCATTTACATTTCCAAGACATATGTACACTTCCTTAACACTAATATCATAGTTTGTACAAAATTCAAGAAATTTTCTTGTAACTATGCAATCTTACATCAATAAAATGACAAAATGATATACGTACAAAATGAGAGTATCCTAAGATAAACACAGCCTTAATAACTAAGTGCCTTAAGCATACATATCTTCTCTGTCAGCGCCAACCCCATCTCCGTCCTCCAGAGACGAGAAGTTGAGGAAGTGAGCCGGGCGATGAACTTCATGATAGAACTCTTTTGGGTTGGCCAGCTGAAGTTCGTACTTCATGTTGGGGTCGTGTCTCACACCTGCAACCAGGTTAATAAGATCACATTTAGTGTGAGCCATTTGAAAGAAAAAAATTGTGAAAAAGTATAATATACTGTACTATAGTTTCTACCTTAAAGATTGCAAGATTATTCTTACAAATTTGAGATGTTCCTTAATCTACAAAAATATAATTACTGAGGTAATAATTTGTACCATTGTACTAGAATTGATATGCCAATGAAGCACTGGAGGTAAAGTTAAAAGAAATTGCATTAAGCATTATGAGTAAACCTTAATAAACTTACAAAAAACGATTTTTCCATGAATTAAATGAGAAAGTATTACTGCTGAATAGTATACAATAGCCAACATTGTGAGACAATGAAACACTGTTCTAAAAACTTCATAGATCATGAATTTAAGAGGGGAAATTTATAAGCAACACAACAAAGTATTGAACCGGTATCAGTGAGAAATACCCATCTGTTAATAAATGAAGAATTAATAATAGTAAATAATTATGTGTAAGCAGCGGTGACTCACCCATGAAGTTGTAGTTCCAGGAGCCCTGAGAGGGCACCATGAAGAAGCCAAGGAAGCGGTCAGACAGCAGCATCTGCACCTTCTCGTAGTGGCTTGGGAGGTAGCCCTTGGGGTTGTTGCCCTTGTCCGTGTTCTGGCGGCCCCACTCGAACCCACTGCCGACACACAATGTGCATAACGTGATTAGACGAATAAAATAAAGAACTGAGAAATGCAGACGTAAAACCAACGGCTCAGAAATTAGGGTTGTGGAAATAATAATTTTTGGAATTGAGTTTGAGTTCTAAAAAATGTGTATGAATCTTGAGATTTATTAAGACAAGTTTTTTGAAGATATTGATACTAATAACTCAAAAATATTGATACTAATAACTCAAAAAGCAGTTAAATTTAAATGAAACTTAGGAGGTTTTGGAAATGGCAATTAAAGATGGGATTAACTGTGAAAAACCCATGTAAAATTCAAGTACACTTAATCATTTTGGAAAAACAGCAGGAGTTGATACTCGACTAAACCTTTTGGGTATTTTGTTAACTTATGAGTCAAACTGAATAGCAAAAATCTGCTCAAAAGTAATCACACGCTTCTAACAGACATAAAAACAATAGTTTACTTGGTAAAACCTAGAGCACATTCATTTTGAATTAAAATATAATGAAAATCATATATCATCCAAAGTGTTCACCTGGGAGTAAGCTTGTAGGCAGTAAGGGAGCAAGAGCCGGGGGTGAAGCTGCAGGTGATGACCACGGTCTTCTCTCCGTCCCACGATGAGTTTTCAGCCATCACTTTGGCGTGGGTCGTGATATCCTGAACAACATTTGAAACTAAATGAAATCGATATATTCAGCAAAATAAAAGTTAATTTACACACAAATAATATAATAATAATGCACTGAATTATTTCTTACTCAATAAAAAGTTCTCGCCACTGTTGATGTCACTTCGCTCTACACAAATATCCCCCATACCCATGGACTTGCTGCCCTCGATGAATTCTTACAATCAAGACCAAAAGGATCCATCCCCACAACCTCCTTTCTTCTGTCACTGGCCAGATTCATTTTAGAAAAAAAAAACAATTTTCAGTTTCAAGACAAAAATTATCTACAGATTAAAGGAACAGCCATGGGTACTAGAATGGCACCTTCTTACGCCAACCTGTATATGGGTAGATTAGAAGGGAACTTTCTGCAAACACAATCCTGCAAACCAATCTGCTGGCTCAGATTTATCGACGACATCTTCCTGATCTGGACACACGGAGAAGAAAGCCTATCTACATTTCTGCAACAGCTTAACACATTCAGCCCCTTACAGTTTACATGGAACACCTCAACATCAGCCATAACCTTCCTGGACCTCAATGTCAACCTACAAGATGGCCTCATCTCCACCACCATATTCACCAAACCCACCAAACACCACCAGTACCTACACTTTTCTAGTTTTCACCCAAACAATACCAAACGCTCCCTGCCCTATAGCTTAGCTCTCCGGGGCAACAGATTAATATCCAATCCAGAAGACAGAACAAAATACACCAACCAGATTCAAGAAGCCTTCAAGAACCGAGGATATCCCGAAAAACTTATCCGACAACAGATATCAGCTGCCCAGTCCCCGCCGAACCCCCCTAAACCTAAAAATGACTCAAACCATCATGTAAATCTCATCACCACCTTCCATCCTGGCCTACAAAAACTGAACAACCTCTTGAAAACCGGATACAAAATATTGTCAAATTCCAGCCAAACCAAAGCTTTTCTTGAGAAACCTCCCACCGTAGTTTAACGCCAGCCTCCTAATCTTCGAAACCTACTTGTTCGCCCAAAACTTCCAGACCCTTCCAAAATTAACAGTGACAAACCTCCTCCAGGCTTCTTCCCCTGTCAAGAGAAGAAATGTAAAACTTGCAGCATCAACCCTCCCTCTGAAACCTTCACCAGCACCTCTACAGGAAAAGAATATAAAATCATAGGCCACCAAACCTGTAACTCCGAGAATCTTATATACCAGCTTCAGTGTAACCTCTGCCAGGCCCAGTATGTAGGACTTACAACGGAAACGCTTAGAAAGAGAATGAATGGGCACAGGCATGATGTCAAAACCCAAAAATTAAAACCTGTGGCACAACATGCTGAAATGCACACCAAGGAATTTGATGAGTATTTCAAAACCAAAGCTCTTAGGTCATTTCCGAAAGTGAATTGCAATAGTTCAGAACTGAGAAGGTGGGAATTAGCCTACCAATACATAACAGATTCAAGAAACCCCCCACCCCTTAACCTTAGGTAACCAAATCCCCAACCTAACCCCAACAGCTAACTCATATTCTATTACATTTTATAACTTTTTGTAATAACTGTGTAGTGCTAGTTTGTGTGTATATATATTTTTAAAGTGTTTGAAAAGTTAATGTAGTGGTTATATAAGTATAAGAATGTGTAAATAGTGTTTGGGACTTAAAACTTTATCATGTTGGCACCCCTGCTGTGGTGAAAGTTTAAATCTTAACTGCCAGTTCTCTTTGTCCAGTTCTCTTTTGTTTGACAAAGGCTTCACAGCCGAAATATTACTAGTATAATGTGTAATATCTATGTGTGTCTCTGCAGCTTATTTGCAAGGTGAGTTAGCTGTATTTCCTATCTTCTCCTCCCAAATAATTACTCAATAAAAAGAAATACGATGAAATTTGTCATATATCCGGGCAAATTTATGACTTAATAGAACAAGGCTAGAATTGGGAATGGCAAAGTAAAGTGCAACATTGAGGTCTCGTGAAAATTTTGGCGCTTGAGCTTTCTGAAGACCATGATTTTCATAAGGGAGACAATAAATTTCATTCCCGAAATGCACAGATCATTTCCCCGCATTCTCTTCCATTTACTCTGTAAGTTAATAGCTCTAATTAGCTGATAGCACTAGCATTTGAAGGGGTCTCCTGTAAAACATTCTAAACGACAAAAACCTAGTTTCGAGTAATCAAGTGTTTAAAGTTGAATTCTAAAATGTACGGGTTTTTTAAGGTTAGAACTTATTATAGGGGTGGGCGAGTACCCGAAGGTCGGGTAATTACCCGAAATTTTACAACTACTCGAGCACGAGTCGGGTAGCTCCTACTACCCAAAAAAACGAGTCGAGTAGTTGGTTACTCCCGCCGTTTACGCACGATCGAAATTACATGTGATTTACGCGCGTGCGATCGAATTTTACAGTTGATTGCCAGTTACGCAAAGCTACATCTGCCATTTATCTTCAATCAACAGATTCTTTATCGCGGCCGCTCGCTAGTTTCACAAATAAGCAGCATTTGCTGTTCATTTGTGGCAGGAAAATTCGCGTGACTGTTTTTTACGGCCGATCGCTAGTTTTGCTAAGTTGCATTTCGTTTATTTACGATCGGCAAATAAGCGCGATCGTATTTTACGGCAGATCGCGAGTTTCGAAAAGCTACAGGTGCCGTTTATCCGCGACCGACAGATACCCGCTATCATTTTTCGCAGCCGTCCACAAGTTTTTCATAACAATAACCTCAACAATATTTCATTAACTCATAGAAGAATGGATTTCAACAGTTATTTAGAAATACCATCTATCAGAATCCAGATATTGAAAACATACAACTATATTTACCTCTGACCTTGCACTTAACAACTTCAAATTTGTATTCATAGTTTGTCTTTTGAATGATACACAGCCTTCATTTCTGCTTCATTTGATTCGTAAAAATGAGATGAAAATTGTGGAGTTAATTGGTTTACATAAAAATTAGTTTAGTTTTCAGGTTTTGTAATTTTTGTATTGTGGGATATCTTATTCTTATCTGATCGCAGCTGTGTCACTGTGCCCGAGTGACTGGATGTCAAAAAACAATAGATCAGCAGTAAGGCAAGAGGGTGGTGTTGTGTTTAGAAGTAAACAAATAACTAGGCATTTGTAGCTTTCCTCCCTGATCTTGTTTTTAATTCTTTCTTCCACAATTTATTGGCTCAGATTTTAATTACAATTACTTTTAGGAAAAAATTAAACCTGTTGTTGATAGTTTTAAAATAATAGGGTTAAAATTAATCTTATGTTTAAATTTTACGACTATGCATATTTTAAATAAATTTATTTTGTGATCTTCTTACATTTAGTTATTTGTTATTTTAAGTGATTTAGTATAGTTATTCATTTAAAACTAGGGTTTATGCAAAAGGGGGGAAAAGGGGGGGGGTTTATGTAGGGGTATTAGAGGGAAAATAAAAAAAGATTAGCTTAAATAAAGTGGACCAATTTGATAAATCAAACAGATGATATATTTTAATTAATTGTAATTCGAAGACCTAATTACTTTTAAAAAATGAAAATTCCATCACTTTTTACAAACAACTACTCGACTCGACTCGATACTCGAGTAGTTGGCTTAATACTCGACTCGATTCGACTCGACCCGAATTCAAAATCCCATACTCGCCCACCCCTAACTTATAATCATGTATAATTTTTATCACCCTATTTATAACATCATAGTGTAGCCTTATATTGAATTTGTACTTGCCATTAAGGATTTTAAAACATTTTACATATTTTTTTAGGGGTTATAACGTTCTAAATGACTGGCGCTTGAAACGTTTTCTGACGGACTGCTCTTCTACTTTGGAAGAAAACATCAGGGAGTGTAGGAGTACCCACAGAAACAAAAATAAATCTGAATATAAAACAATTTTATTGATGTAAAAGTACAAAAACGTAACGTTGTTACTAAAACAAGATAAATCATTATGCTAAAAGTTATTCACACGTGGTGCTTAAAAGGTTTTTCTACCCACTTCTTTTGGGGGCAATTTCCATGCCTTGGTTTCCTAGTTTTTGAAATATAGGGTAATCCAACTTTTCTATATTCCTGGTCTTATCCTTCCACTTTCCAATATTTATTTCATGTCTTTTATTTTTATTTACGTGATTTTGGTTCTTGGGTGACAGCGCAACGATTGGCGGGGATTCCATCTTTTGGCGAATAGAACGTTAATCCCCAGAAAGTCAGTGCAGTCCTGCGAAGCACGCAAACTTTGACAGACGAAATCAGGGCTACCAACTCAAATATCTTCAAAACAAACATACCAAGGTGTAGCTCATGTCCTAGAGAACCTTTTTCACTGAATATCTCAGATTTTGAAATTTTGTCGCTTAGAACGTTTTACGGAGGACCCCTTCATTTGTTGAGCGTCAACATTTTTGCATATCTGTGGTGGAAATTTTAAGGTGGTTAGTTTATTAATCGTTCATTCTCTCATTGGGGGGCAAAGAATTATTAAAAGGAGTAAAATCTGTTGAAATACAGCATGTGAGAGAAAATGATATATTTCAAATTCCAATAACATAATACACAAACAACTGGCTTGACTGGAAGTTGAGTTTAACCAAAATAACAACCCTTTTCCAAATAAAGGCTTAATATTTTGTGTCACGCCCGGGGACCTTTCTCAAAGACGTGAAGATAGACTAAAGTTATCTCACTTAACATTACTTCAGCCACTTAATCTTCTACAAGTCACAATAATATTATCACTTCAATTTTTACAAAAAAATCAAAATTTTCAGAAGAATTATATTTTATACTGTTAAATTTCTAAACAGCTGCAAAAGCCGCTCAATACGGATGGTGGTGGTACCTGCGGGGAGAGCTGGGGCAGCTCGTTGGGCTGGGTGTGTATCCAGCCGAGCGGCTCCATCTCCTTGAGGTACTGGTGCTGGGGCAGCTGGTGCGGCAGGTGGACGGTCTGGTGCGTGCCCCACTGCGGCGGCATCACGATGCAGCGGATCTCCTTCACCTGCGGGTTGTCCGCCGGACTGTGGCCGTACAGGTAGCCCGCGATCTACGCACAGACCACACGGAGGTTACTCAACCGGGTCTTACGAGGTTAACAAATACTGGTAAGAAATAAGATAAGAATCAAACAAAGTATCACTTTTATTACACATCCTTAATCCAAATGAGACAGTTTTCGGCAGCAGGATGCAGTGAAAGAAGGGTTACAAGTTCTGGAGAAAAATGATGGGTCTTAACACTATGTAGGAAAATGAGTATGTCCAAATTATCTGACTTAAAGCGTACCAAAAAATGTTGCCTATTTAAGAGACAATAAATCCTGCATGGTAAAAATCTTTACTACTTTATTATGATGAAGATTTAATAAGTTCAACTTGTAAACTCTTTTTCGGACGACAGCCCGCTAACTTTTTTTCATAAGCTTTCACAATTAATACCAGAATGTCTGAATAATAAAAATTTAAGAAGAAATAAGAAAATAATTTCATGTGATTCCTGACTTCACTGTTTGTGCAATACTTGAACAACAGTGGTGACCCACCTGAGCCCTGAGGTCAGAGATGGTGACAAACTTCTTGAGCACGTTCTTGGGCAGGATGTAAGTGTAGCCGGTCTCCTTGATGTCGTCGGACGACACATAGATGTGGTTGGTGCGCAGGTGCAGGTTGGTGGCCGAGATGGCTCTCACGCGCCACTCTGTCTTGGAGCTGTCGAAAAGAAAACCAATTATGAAATGAAATTAAATAATCTTCCAACTCAGATAAAAATGTCTGAACTTCAAACCTTTTTTTGACTAGTTGTTGCTATTAAATTTTATTATACACTGAGTTAGATGAATAATTGAGATGTATTGCTTATTCAGTGGTTAGCTTCTTAAGTTTAGATTCAAGAGGACATGTGGTTCAATCCAGGGTGCTCACACCGATTTTGATGGGTTTCTTACCCATAAAGTGTCAGGTTATTTGTTATTTACTTCAAAAGAGAAACAGTATACAGCTTCTCAAAAAAGTTAAAATATACCTGCAAAACCAACGGTTATGTTTGTAAACGGTTTATTTTAATTCGTAGTCTATTAAAATTTATGGATACAGCAGATATATAAAACGATAAAAATTATAACAAATTTAATATTTGTAAAATATGATTGACAATTGAAAACCACTAAAATCAGTCAAAGAATTTAGTGCATCACATAATATTGTCAACATGTCCCACCTGAACGTCTGGGTCTCGTAGTTGCTGGTGGTGGAGGTGATGATCTCGTCGCCGTGCTTGTTGACCGTCCGCGTGGTGGTCGCGGTCAGCTGACTCTGCTCCTTTGTCTGCTTCTCGATCTCGGCGATCTGCTGGCGCTGCGCCGACGGTGCGCTGATCTCCATACCCAGGATGATGTCTCGGATCTCCGACTGTGTCAATGACGCCACGTTCACGCTGTGATGCAAGGAAGCGAGTGAATTATTGGAGAAATTCATAGGAAAAAGGACATTTGTAAAAAAAGCAAAATTTTGATAAAATTATTTTTCATGCAACACTCAAATTACATGTTTCATAGAATTAATTTTAACATAAACAAAATGTGGCATGATACACTTAAAAAGGTATACTTCAAGGAAATAAACAAACAGGATACATGATTATTTAGCGTTTCTTTCATGAACAACAATTACAATTATTAACAATTAATTGGTACTGTACCTTACTAATTTTAAATCCATAAAAATTTCAATAACTATAAATTAGTTAATAAAAAATAAAACATACTTAACACATTAACAAGATTTTCCAGGAAAATTTAATTTAAAATAAAGATCATTCATCTAAAACTTTTTGAGTTCGATGTCAGCCCACACATGAATCTCCTGTTTTCTCAGGTTTTTGCTAGTAATTAGGCGCTTTCACAAAAATGGGACACTAGCGTCCCTGCAACTGTATGGCTAAGGGATTGAAACTATTAAAGGAAATGGATTTTGGTTTAAGTTACTCACTTGTTCTTCTTGCCGTAGTCGGCCAGTATGAGGTCCTTGAGCTGGACCTCCACCTTGATCCACTCGTCGTCGGTGAGGGTGGGCCAGATGTGGTGCGGCTCCGTGATGGTCGTCTTGTCCGGCTTCAGGATCACCTTGGTCCGCTCCGTGTTCACGTGCAGCGCTCGCAGGATCAGGATCAGCCGCGAGAACGCCGTGTACGACGAGATGGTCTTGAGCCAGTCGTCGTACAGGTTGAACAGCACCATCTGAGGCTCGGTCGCCTTCAATATCAGGTCCCCGAACTTCTCCACCTTCAGACACGCCTGGAAGGGAAGCTGCAGTTCGGACCCTTTGATCACGATGTTGGGGAAGTCGAGCAAGTGCACCTCGAGAGGGTCCAACATGCCTTTCCTCGTGACGATGATCTGCTTCGGCTGTTCCTCCACGGGCAAGGATCGGATCAGAGCCGCCACTTCCTCAGCCGTCTTCCACTTGGCCAACTGGCCCAGACGCTTCTGGCCAGCCCACACGGAGGTGTGGATGATCTTGAGGAACAGCTGTCCGGTGCGGGGGTTGAAGATAAAGATGGCTCCGTTGATGGGTTTGGTGGTCAAGTTGCCTTCAAAAGTCTTGTGGATCGTCACACGGTACACATTGGTATCATCCACGAACCTGCACACAAAAATTTAAGTATTAAAATTTGATTAAAAATTAAATTTCTTAACTAGTTAATGCCAAACATGAAATAACAGAAGGTAATTTAAATTTAATTATTTTTCCAAATTTATTTACATGTTGAAAAAATAAGTAAAAATAGGTTTATTGCTAAATTGATTAAAACTCTTCAAACCTCCTTAAAAACTAGCCAAACCGAGCACTTTACCAATGATCGTTAAACACTTAAAATTTAATTTTAAGGTTCTTAAATTATTTTGCAAACAATTTTCTAACTGCAGAGTAAAATTTTATCGTTGACACCTGAGATTATTTTCTGCAAAGTTACTCTTCCCATTTATGCACAATCTAATCAAAAACCATTTTTCTTTTTTTGCAAAGTTACACCCATCTTTTACCTGCAATCGATCTATAAGATCCTATCCTAATCACTCTTTGGATTAAGCAGACTTTCAGATTGGGAACTGAAGTTTGAATAATAATGACTCTTATGTATTCTAAAATTGATTTTATACTAAAAAATTTATATTATTAGACTTTTTTACATTATTTAAGCCTTTCTATTCTTAATTTACTGAAAAAAAATCCATTGACTTTAACAGACCAAACTATCAACAGTAACATGAGTTGCACTGACCAGATGATCTGGTTGGAGAAGAGCTCGCCGTAGTTCTGCGAGGAGAGGTAAGGCTCGGTGGGCTCGGACGAGTAGAGCTGCAGGGCCTTGCGGATGCGCTCCCGCAGCACGTACAGCGCCGGGTTGGCCTTCATGATCTTGGCCATGGCCTGCTGGATCAGCGGCTTGCAGCCCGGGTACCAGTTCCCGTAAGCACTGAAACGTGGGGAAAAAATTATTAACACAGATGATTTACCAGCATTTTCTAAAAAAAGCTTTTTAAAAGCTGCCAGCTTACGCCGAACAAATATCTCTTGAAATCATCTTACAAAACTACTATAAAGTGTTCTTTCAAGACTAAAAGTAAAACTTTTAAAATCCATAGTCTTTAGTAAAAGTGATTTAATCAGATAAAAAAATAACCTTATTCGATATAATTTCTTACAAACATCTAAAAATCATATCCATCTGGGTTTGAAAATGTTCTATTCTCTTACATGAACGATGTTTGCTTGCTTTCACAATTATCTCAAAAACAGCTCCGAGGATTCCTTCTAAGCCTGGAAGTAACTAATTTCTGATGCAAAAATAAGTTTCACTTACTTGGCCAGAGAAAATCTAATAATCTAATAAAAAATAAAATGTAAAAATATTAAGTAATCAAAACAGCTGTTTACAAACTACTGCCATGTGGGAAAAATTCAGCGTGTGGGATAAAGATTGCATGGAACAATAAAAAAATGTATTTATAAAAATTAAGACACTGAAATTCGTCATAGTAATTAGATGAACTAGTAAACATGAAAAAATAAATAATACCTAAGCTGTGCTACCGAGCGGTCTACCAGGCACTATTTTTTTAAATCCTAAAAAGAAAAACTTTAAACTTTTGCATTGAATCAGTTACCTGTGGAGATTGTAAGCCAGATCGATGGCGATCAGCACGCCGGTGGGTGACGGGTAGATGGACATGTTGTCGGTGGTGTAGTCCAGGAACTTGGCCCGGGCGTATCTCTCGATGTCGTGGGAGTCGTAGTCTCCCCAACGCAGCTGCACGTCTATCCAGTACTTCTGGGTTGTCGTGTTGTCCATCGTATCTCTGGATGAGGAAAAATAAGTTGTAGACTTTACAAAGGTAAAAAATAATCACATGGTAGAAAAGATTCTTTTGGAAGAAAGATTTTTTGGACACTACAACAAACTACTTATTTAGGCACTGAAGTGATTTGTAGTAGGGATAAAACCAATAGGGACTTTAAAATTATTCTTTCAATTGTTGATTGATATATAGTACAATGCTACCAAGTCAAAAGCATTATAGGCTTGATAATATTATAATTCCTTGATTAGCATTAAACGTGTTGTTGTATTCACTTGATGTAACTAAATTTTCTTGAGAGACTATTTCAACCGTTTCTGATTAAAAGTAAATTTTCATGATAAAGTATAATGATAAAACAAAAATATCAATGTTAGTTCAGCTCACTTGGAGTCAGCAAGCAAAGAGGGTCTGGAGACGTTCCACTTGTAGGCAGCGAACAGCAGGATGTCTGCACACGACGAGTTCATCTTGTACGACTTACGAGGGTGGATCGTCTCCTTCTGCACCGTCTCGATCTCGAGAGCGTCCAGCTCCTGGTCAAAAACCTGCAACCGACCATCGCCATGTATTAGTAAACAGAGTCCTTCATAAGAAATATCACAATTTATAATCCAAATGATTGATAAACGTTATTAGTTTCTGTGAATAGAAACTTAAGAAGGAGAAGCCAGATTATAGCAAATTTCAGAAACACTGACCCTTGAGATTTGTTAGCTTAATAACAAGAGTTAACAAAGTGCCACCTGGTTACATAAGTACACCAACTAAATTATGGCGAAAGTAACGAAGAATAAAACTATAAAAAAAGGTACAAAAGGTTGTGAGTTGTATTGACTTACCTGACAAAGATCCATAACAATGGACTCGTGCACTTTCTGCCACAAGTGAGCTCTGAAGATCTGGATCAAGGAAATCTTGAGTGTGGGGATTTTGCCATGCATGAAGATTCCAGTCAGGTCAAGTTGTACCTAAAAAAATTGTGATTAAATTCAACATACACCCAGAAACATTTTTAAAATAGGCACCTATTTAACAAAAACACTAAAATATGGGCCTTCAGGACTTTAAATTTTATCACATGATGGGGAATTCACCGAGTATTTTAATAAAAAATAACTGTGATAATGACTAAACAAGATAACAAATTATGAAGTTTAAAAATGATTTAATCAAGTCAAATAATTTGATAAAAAAATTATTTCTTTTGAAATAGTTAAATTTCTCAAACTTAACAAGGAAGGGACTAAGACATGAATTGTTTTTGCTGCACGTACCTGGAAACCGACGTAGACGTTGGCTCGGTTGATGGTAGGTGACCACCACAGGGTGAACCGACGGTTGGGGATCTGGTTCAGACCGGACCTCTGGGCGTTGGTCAGCTTCTTGTACTTCATCGACTCCTCGAAACCAGAGGCCTTCTCCCTGTGCAAAGTCATTATTTTTAGAGTATTTTTTTTCACAAATTGGTTTGCAGTTTTAACATATACATGTTATGAAATTAAATTTGTTAAGTTTTTAATTGGCTTTAAAGATTTTATCGTCCTGCTCTATTAGATGCAAATAGCCTACTCTAGTAATCGTCATACTGATATACTAATGATAATGTGTAGAAGTGTGCGATGCATCGAAAATGCATCGAAATTATGATTCGATTTGATTCGGCATGCATCGAAATGCCGATGCATCGATTTGGCCTCGATGCATCGGTATTCTTCAATTCACTAGACGCCATTAGTCTAAAACGTATGTTGAAAGCAATTAAATAAACGTTTAAACTATATAAATGCGTAATATTACTATTCAAAGCAGTTTATTGAATCGTAATGAAGTTATGGAAAGCTTGGTGCGTAGTAATACTTTCAGACTCGAGACGCTTCACAACATAGAATGCATAATAAAGGCTGCGTAACAAAGCAGTACATTGTTATTTTTTGCCAAGTTTGAAAATTATTGCAATATATTGTTTCTCTATTTTATAAAAGTTTTAAATTATTGCAAACAACTTTTTAATGTGTGGCTGTATGATTCCATACACGAATTTCAATGACGAGAATAAAACCAGCACTACGACAGTCGGAGGCAGCTGCAGTGTAACCGCGATCGTGATGGTAATGGTAATACAGGCTGATCGAGCAATGGAACAAAAACAAATACTGCTGTTAGAGAAATTACGCGATACTCTGGTATTTCCAAGCCCATGTGGGGACTTCGTCGTAATACTTTCAATAGTTTATTCCAGCAGAGATGGGTATTTTAGCGGGTAAACACGGTCTACAAGTGGTAACACTGTTTTGTGATGCTTGGCTGTCGAACTATCTACCGTCGTCGCAAAGCTCAGCACTGCGCAGTAATTAATGTCTGTTTCTTTTGACTGTGACATGAATGCGTTTTGTTTTGGAGTAATTGAATGACAAATAAATAAAGATGTTTGAAGACTGCGACGAAGAGATCGTAGACAATCCGGGCTCATCCGCTCATGTAGCCAAAGCTTTGTTGAAACATACGAATGACGATATACTGACGATACTTTAATTATATCCGAGAAGAGTTACTTAGGCCAATTGTTATAATTATTAGATGATTTAACAAACTTTGAACTGATTCATTTTTACTTGGACTGTGTGTGTTTTTAAGAAAAACTTTAGGCCTAGTAATAATAACTATTTCTTGAGATTGTGAAAGGATGTAGGGCCTAAAGGAATTAAGATATAATTATTTATTTATTTATACTTCTAAATTCCTATTTATAATGAATGGGTCAGTACTTAGGCCTATGACAAATGCTTTGGTTCAGACTCATTCAAACTTTGTGTGGAATTTTTCTACTTTAATCCTCTAAGGTTATTGACCCATTACAGTAATGCAAGCTCTAAATATCTCTTAACAGCTGCACTGCATCAAATCGAATCGCATTGATTCGAATCGAAATTCTATGAATTGCATCGATGCATAGAATCGAAAAAAATTTGCTGCATCGCACACCCCTAATAATGTGTTTCTCTCACGTATGTGTATTTTAAATTAATTTAAAATTTTCCAGACTGAAATGATGCACAGGATAGCCTAGAGCACGAATGTTCCCAATAGACAATCAGAATTGAATAACTAAGTTATTCGATTCATCAAATTATCTACTTAACATCACAATAAACATAAAAACTAACCAGAAGAGACCCTCCCAGGTGGGGAAGTAGGTGCCCTTGAAGAGTGTGTGCTCCAGTATTCCCTCCACACCTCCCAGTGCTTGGATCATGTCGGTTCTGTAGTTGTTGAGGTTCCACAGCTTGCCATCGTGTCGTTGATGGGTCCACCAGAACGGGTTTTGTTTTAGGACCTAAAAGCAGAGACAAGTAAAGAGATGAACATAGCAATAGACCTAAGACTAGCTTATTCATTAAGAGGACGTAGCATCGATAGCTTTAGAGACAAAGTATGTGTAAAAGACCACAAAGTTTAATAAAAAAAGTTGAAAAACATACAGTATGTGCAAAGAAAATAAATGTTAAAATGAGCGATTTTACAGACCACTGATATCATGTACTTCTTTACAGTTAGCTTCGCTTTGGTTCATCTGCCCTGAATGTTTAGACTATTTTTTTTTAGATAAAAAAGAGGGTGGCGGCCTCTTTTTACCTTGCATTTGCCCCCCCACATAGGCCTCAGGCCTGTGCGTGGAAGTTATCAAGCAAACCCAAGGAGTGAGCCGGTACAGTACAAGGATGAACAGTACTGCTAAAAGTATGCGGCATCATCGGGACTCGATCCTGCGACACTGCCACCACAGAACCGGGGCCGAGTGCGCTACCAACTGCGCCACCGACTCACTCAACTCACTACTTGCATTCATAGTTTCTTTTGTTGACACAAAATAATAGAAAAACTAAAATTTATACATTTTATCGGTTTTTAAAAATCAATAATTCTTTTACTAAGCTGCTACAGTCCTGGTACTTCAGTCAAGTGCTGAATGAGCCTGCTTAATTACCTGGTATTGTTTGAACTCGGTCCTGATACGCCAGCCCTTGTCGTAGGCCAGAGTGTGGCGGTCCTTCTGGAACAGAGTGTTGATCCTGGGGATGCCGCGGTCCCAGCTGTCCTCCAGGTCCTCCAGTGTCAGGCGCCTGCGCACGTCACACACTCGGCTCAACTCTCAATACATAAGTAAAACTACAGCAGGGCCGGATTTAGGACTTTTGGACCCCTAGGCTCACTCAGTGGTGCGGGCCCCCTGGACCTTAGTGCCCAACCTTCCGTTTTTAGGAGGACTTGTCCTCCTTTTTAACCATTGTTCTTCACGACTTGCCTGTCTCATTGCGGCCGACAAAATAGAGCCTCTCGTTCTTTTCGTGGCCGTCACATCTTTTGGCCTTATCGTGGCCAGAAAATCTATCGTTTATACAGCAGCTAACGGTTATATTTCTCGGTCGTTTCGCGAACGTCGAGTTTCTCGCTCTTTTGACATATCTACTGAACACACTGTGGCCGAGAAATCGATACATGGTCGTTTATACCCTGTTTATACCGCACCTGGCAAATCTGTCGTTTGAATCGTGGCTGTCAAATCGCGGTCCTCGGTCATAATACCGCGGCTGGCAAATCTCTCGGTCATATTGCGGTCGGAAAATCGTCCAGTCTTTTCGTGGCCAGCAAATTTATTGGTCTCATTGCGGTCGGTAAACCTTTTGACATATCGCGGCCGTCTGTATTTTACATCAAAGATAGTGCTAAAGTGTTCGATTTAAAAGCTACATTACCGTTTTTACTGGTCGGGAAATTTAATATGTGAAATATGGTGGACACCCTGCTTTAAAAACTTAAAGCAGGGTGTCCACCATATTTCACATATTAAATTTCCCGACCAGTAAAAACGGTAATGTAGCTTTTAAATCGAACACTTTAGCACTATCTTTGATGTAAAATACAGACGGCCGCGATATGTCAAAAGGTTTACCGACCGCAATGAGACCAATAAATTTGCTGGCCACGAAAAGACTGGACGATTTTCCGACCGCAATATGACCGAGAGATTTGCCAGCCGCGGTATTATGACCGAGGACCGCGATTTGACAGCCACGATTCAAACGACAGATTTGCCAGGTGCGGTATAAACAGGGTATAAACGACCATGTATCGATTTCTCGGCCACAGTGTGGTCAGTAGATATGTCAAAAGAGCGAGAAACTCGACGTTCGCGAAACGACCGAGAAATATAACCGTTAGCTGCTGTATAAACGATAGATTTTTATACAGCGGCTAGCAGATTTCTCGGTCACATTATGGCAATAACAAACAGCTCTTGGATAGGCTAGGATATATCGTAACCTGCGAAGATTGGTCGTGTCGTCGCTGTCGGTAAATCTCTCAGACCTTTCACGGCCGTCATATATTTGGCAAAGATTTTTCAACAAAACAGCGTCTAACATTAAGGGGAGGGGGGTTAAAATTGAGCTATAGAGCAGAGGTCTGAAAATCTTGCCCCCCCCCCACATTAAAATTGCTGAATTTACTCCCATGAATATTATTATCCTGTCATGTTATCTAACTCCCGTATAGCCTGTGGTGGAACCAAAACTTTTGTGATATCGTAGACTCACATCCGGTTCTATTAGCTTTCATAATCGGTAAAATATACTTAAATGAGGTGTCATAGGAATATTCTTCCTCTGATTGGCTAACATTAATTTTTGTCCTAGCTGCAGGTTATATATTAGTGTGTATATTATGTTTCTGGTCCTCAAAATACGTCACAATTTGTTTAACTTTTCGACTGAGATAACCTGAACACTATTATTATTCTCTTCTCCTCTTCTCTTTACCGCTACAGGCTTTACCCCCCACCCCCACTTAGAGAATTTTGCGGCCTACAACGCGTCGCCGTCCGCGTCAGCTGACCTACAGTGGACATGATGTCATATATCTTTTGAGCTGTCTGCTACTCGTATTCAAGTACTTAAATTACGCTGTTTATGTTTCACGTTCAATGAGGATAACTCTCTTTTTATTCTTGGTCGAGGTTTATTGAGTACCAAACCACGAAAATTTCTGGATTAAAAAAATAATTTTTATATATTTTTGTGTGGCGCGGGCCCTCTTGTGGTGCGGGCCCCTAGGCGCGCGCCTATGGCGCCTATGCTTAAATCCGGCCCTGAACTACAGTAAAATGCGATCAGTTTTCTGTTACCCAGAACCAGAGGTCATTTTCAAAGTTTAAATTTTCACCACTATTTCTTGAATTTCAATAGCAATTAAATTAAATTTTGCTGTTAGCAATTTAACTAAACATTAAGTTAAAACTTTTAGTTCAATTTTACCCAGTTTATTGGAAGAGATTATAAGATTACGAAGCTACTAATACTGAACAAATTATATGCACCCCTTATTTGTTAAGAACATGTCATACTCAAAATGTTTCGGCAAAACTGTCCAGTACGACAGTATTTTCTTATCATTCCAACAGCAGCAGCAGATTTACCTGTTCTGAGCGTTGGCCTCCTGCCTCTTGAGCGCGTACTCCGCCCACACCCGCTGAGAGTCGATGAACTCCGACTCCCACGGCTGGATGTATCGGTACAAGTTGGGGATCAGCTGGTCCTCGTCGTGGCTCATACCCGAGCGGAAGTGAGTGATGCCCACGTCTGTCTGCTTCGACCACCTCAAGTCCGACTGTAATGGAATTTCCAAATGTAAAGTGATATTTTCCAATTAATAATAATAATAATGGTCAATGTTTAAAACATTTTTGAAATGTATCAAACCATTGAAAACTCCCAAAAATCAAACTGCTTAATTGAAAACTTCAAAAAATGTAACTGTTTGATTTGGACCCAAAACAGAATAAAATAAAACAATAAAGACAATAAACAATAATTAAGACAATAATTGATAGCTACGTTTATTCTTTACATGGTTTATAACGAATTTCAATGTAAATTTAAGCCTGAAGTAACCAACCTTTATTCTAGAAAAAATTTACAACATATTGTGCAGCTAAAAGGTATTTATAAAATCTTGAGACAAGAATACAATCAAATTTTACAGATTATTCTTCTTCTTTCTGGGATCAAATTACTAATGACACAAAACTATAAATACTCTTTTACACCTTAGATTTCAGAGAATGCAAAAAATTCTCTAATTTCAGTAAAAGAAAATAACAAGTTTGATGACAGAATGTCTGGTAGGGCCTGTGTTTAACATAAGAAAAAACAGTTCCCCGAAAAGTTACTAGTACTTATCGTATTTTGTAACACGCCTGTGGCAGCTAGTAGTCAGTTACCTGCGGGATGAGCACGTGGCCCATGGACAGCATGCCGAGGCCGCCCAGCTCCTTGGGCGTGTAGAACACGACGGGCGGGAAGCGCGAGGGCATCTTGGAGTTGAGCCCGATCTTGATACGTGTCTGGATCTTGTTCTCGCACTTGACCAGCAGGTCCAGCAGCTCCTGCGTGTTGACCACCGCCTCGCGGAAGTACGTCATCAGCCCTATCAGCGCCGTGTTCCACTTGTTGACAATCTGTCAAACAACATTCAGTTCATAGATCACATTACACATGTAATAATTTTACAATCCTATTTTTTGTGAGGAGATTAGGAAACCTGGGTTTCCCCACCCCAAAGAAGAATCCTATGAGGGTAATTCATTCATTTTTAATAATTTTGTACAGCTACTGAAAAGGCAAGGAGCATCCCATGTAATAACCTTTAGGTTCTGAGATTAATACAAAGAGAGTACAGGAGGATTAAGGTTGATTAATACAAAGGGATAAAAAGGGGGAAAAATATGCATACAGAATAGGTTTGGCCAAGTATATTGGCCTTTTTATTTTATGTGGGCTCAAGGGATAAGTGAACCTTATATTAGCCCTCAACTTGGTCGCCAGTACACCCCCCCCCCTATCCCTGCCGACCCAACCTCCCCTGGTGGGGAACTGAAGTTGTTTACTGAAAAACAGCACAACACAGCCTCCAATTGTGACAGCTTCCAATGCTGTACACTGCCAAACACCAGTTAGGATCCCACCAGGGGGATTTACAATCCGTGGTTATTTAGTAATTAAATTGCTCCCATTTAATTATTAAGAATAATCTGATTTCATAACTTATTCATGTTGTTAAGCCTCCGAAGCTGATAAGACAATTATAAATAGGTTACGTACCTCCATCTTCAGCTTCAAAAATTTTTTAATTGGATTTTTTTGAAGCTGAAGACGGAGGTACGTAACCTATTTATAATTGATTTCAGAAGTCTTACTCAAAGGAAATACCTTGATTGTTCAAAAAATAAAATAAGAAACACAAAAAAGGGTTTTTTAAGTGAAATTTGTTACCATTGAGTTGAGAGCATTATTTCTTGAACTGGCTCAAAACTTGAAAAGATAAAATAAATCCCCTTTCCCCTGATTTTCTTTTACCGTTACCAAATTAAGTCATTAGTACAATGAGAGTCCCAGTGTCTCACCTTGGTGAAGGTGGTGGAGCCGCTGGCCATGAGGATCTGGCGCACGCGGTTGTGGAAGCGCTGCAGGCTCTCGTCGTCCACGCGCAGGAAGCACTGCGCCGTCCGCTCCTTGGTCACCTCGTTCTGCAGGTTCCACACCCCATCCCTGTGAGTGAACTCCTCGTGGGTCGTGCGGCACTGCAATCACCGGAATTACGTTCAAGGATAGTGGTTGAAATATTCAACCTTAAATATTAAATCAAAGATATTTCTAGAAAACTTCGACAATTGTTTCAACATTGACTATTTTACACTCATCTTAAGAGGATTACTGATTTTAAATTATCGGAACAAGAACAAAACTAGCAGGATGATACAAAAACTGCCTTGATATTTATTTTTAAAGCTTTGGCTATCACATCGTTAGGCAAGACAAAAAGACCTAAACTGCAGATGAAACAAAACTGAAAACTACAGGACAAAAACAGACTGGTGTGTGCTGAGCTTCAGTGACTTGGCGTGATTTAAGTTTGTGATGTTGATGGAAGAGTAGACACTGAAAGTTTTAAGGACCTCAAAGACAATACAGACAAAAAATTATGCCTAAGTTACTTTATGGATGTTTTATGAGGGGCAATGTTGGGATGGTAAAGATGTAGTTGGTAAATTGTCTTATGGAAAGATTGTGTTTAAAATTTCAAGACTGTGAATTTTATGTATTTTCTCGAGGATTTCCAAGGTTGAAACTACAGTAGACTCTCGATAGTTCGACACTCAATGTAGTTCGACACCTGCTGACACTCAACTAACAATCTAAGACTCCCAAGTATTTTGTCCAGTGATATTTACTGGGACCTAAATTATGGAAAAAGTTAGTCAAACAGCTATGCAATGGTTTAGGTTTAGATCAATGGTATTTAATAAATTTAGGAGATGTACACGTACAACCTGCGTTTTAATGCTTTTATTAATGTGAAATCCCATATACTCCCTATAGATCGACATTTTGATTCTTCGACACCCCTGAAGTCCACTAAGTGTCAAACTATCGGGAGTCTACTGTACTAATTTTCATGATTTCAACATGAAAATTCAAATTATCCAAGTTTTTATTCAAATTAACCAAGATTTTTCAGCACTTTGAACATTTTTTATAATAAACCACGATTTTTCAGCCCTTTAAACATAAGTGACCGTGAGAAAGAGTCAAATTAACCATGATCCACTGTACTTTATTAAGAATGGTACCCTTAATATTTGTGCATATGTAGAGTTTGAGACCAACCTTGGGCAGGATGCGACACTCGAAGCCGCTCATGTTGAACAGCAGGTTGGGGTTGTCCTTGGAGTAGACACTGACGAAGCTGTTCTCCCACTGGATGGTGGTGGTGGACCTCGGCAGTCGGTTCTTGATGTCCCAGAACACAGCCCGCCCCCTGCATGACCACATTATATTGTACTGGATGCATAAATAGCAACTATTATGTCTGAAATCGTTCAACATTATTCATTTTGGTTTTTCAAAATTAATTCAAAATGTGAAAATTTACTGATCCAATGTCTTAAGAGCTCATTTAACACTTTGAAGACTGAACTAAATTTTTTCAAACCATCATCGCAAAGCTCTTCTGAACAGCTTAGTTACATCAATTTTAAATGGCAAAAAAAATTAAACTGATGTGCTTGAAAGTTTGTTTTTTGTTCGAACTATTTGTATCCAATTAGGACACTTATGATAAAAAAATCAGAAAGTATTTAAATGCTTCAGTGATACATTTTAATTTAAAAATAAAAAAATTAAAAGGCTTTAAACAAATTTTATAAAACAAAATTATTGAAAATTGATCAACTCACAGGTTGACGTCATGCTTCATCAGCCTCATGCGGGCGTCTCGAGGCCAGCACTTCTTGTTATTGTAACCCACGATGTTCTCATTGTTAGGGTCTGGGTGTTCAGTAAGGTATCGCTGGATGAGGTCACGAGCCTCTTCTGCTGAGAACCTGGACAACAATTTAAATTTATGGCTTAGCGAAATCTTCAACGATAGCAATTTTCACCTCAAATGATCCAAAGAAAAAAGTAACTAAAAAAAAACCAACCATCAGCCGTTACCCAACAAAATTTAAATGTGACTGATACACCTCAAATCTTAATTTCAAATTAATCTAGATTATATCTGACCTTTAAAAAAGAAACTGACAATCCAAATGTCTAAAAATGGTGTATACCATAATGAAAATGCTCTTCCAAACCAGAACTGTCAATTGTTTCAAACCTCAAAAGGTTGAAATTATGAGGACTCAATAGAAAATAAATAACTTACCGGAAGTTAAGGCATTGTTTGTTTAAGCACCGTTTGTGACACTATTTTTGTTTAAATGATGTGTTGTGATGGGGTTTTGAACTTCAGGTTAGAGAGTTGTGTAATACATAAATCCTAATATAAAATGTATGAACTAAAAATTTGCATTAAGAATTTTGGAATAACATATTTTTTCTAAACACACTCAAATAAGTAATGATGTTCCTAATCAAATGCTGCAGATCTGTGGACCTACCTGAAGAAGATGTGGATGCGGTCGATGTAGCGGCAGTAGAGGCGGATGGGGTGGGCGGTCTCGGTGCCGATGTCCTGGAAGGTGAGGAAGTCGTTGGGCATCTGCGGCGGACCGGCCATCTCCGACGCCCGCTGCAGCCCCAGCACCAGCAGGTCCAGCACCAGCCCGTAGTACTGCACGATGAACGACGCAAACTGCAGCCCGCGGATGATCCCGTAGCTGTTCGTGTGGTTCATGTCCTGTGACATGCGGTGGCGAGTTAGGGAAGATGGCAGAATTATTTTAAGATACAGATAAATATATTTTTAAATATAAACATTATTCTTTTGAAACTTGACTTGCAAACACATCAAACTGCTACAATCGGTGGTCAACCTTACCACTAAATCTACTGTACACTCGATTATTCGAGCCCCGGTTATCCGAGGCAGATCTATGCTTAAATATACGTTTTTATTTTCTTACTAAGCTTTATAATTATGTGTGAAAAAAGTGTCTTCATTTAAAATTCTATTATTTGCAACTCGAAAGGACTATCAGTGACGTATTTATTGGTAAATACTGTATCTATCAAACATTTTCAAGTGGTCTTATTACAGCCCAACCTCAAAACACATGTAAACTCTGAAGACCTCAGGTAACCGGGAGTGTACTGTATTTCAAACCATATATCCATGTAATTGGTTGTAAACAAAGAGAACTGAGTTTGATGTAGCGTCATCAGATAGCGCCATTGCTATAAAACCTCGATCCTAAACTGTACTTGACTGATGCTCGTTATTGAAATTCTGAGACATATTGGCCCCAGAAAAAAAACACACAAAAAATATGTTTGATTTGACACCTTAAATGATAAAATCCATCCAGCTGAACGGATTTTAACTGACTCAAATTATGACTGTGGAACGAAAACCCCTAGCGTATTACAATATAGATACAGCATCTGTGTGTTTTGGGTGCTCAAAAAATACTTAACTTATTGAGCTAATTATTTTCACAAACACAGATCAATCATTTGCCTACTGTTAAAAACCGGTGGCAGTTGAAATCTTAAAAGTTGAAATCTTGACAGATTTCAACTTTCAAATACTAAAATCACCTTTAGGCTACAAAATTAACAGCCATAGATACCAACAACACAACATCAAGCAGAAGAGGAGTAGGGGAAGCTGCTTCAAGGAAACTAATTTTTTCAGACATAATTGTATATGTTCCAACATTTCTAAACCTTATTACTCATGCAACTGCAGGGTAAAAATCTCTTACTCTCAACGATTGAGTTGTAACCTAAATTCAAAGCAAATATCAAGAAAACACACCCCAGTTTGAGTATTAAATTACCTTGTAGTTGATGACAACGTTGTTCTTGGCTGTCATGTAGTCAGCAATGTTGTGGTCTACAATGAGACGCAACAATCTGTTGAGAAGAGTCAAGTCAATCTTCTCGTAGATCTTTTCAAACTTGGACTCAAGCAGAACATTGCACTCCGCTTCACTCACATCCCACACGTCTTGCAAGTTGTTGATTCCTGTAAAAGGGACATTGAAATAAAACATAAAGAAATATTCAAAAACTCTGCAATTGATTTATTGCTTGTTGTGGGGAGTTCTTTAAAACAAGTAAAGAAAAATATATTTTTTAGTCATCAGGTTTCTCATGATCTCTGAAAATTAAGCATAGCAATAAATAATTAATTACAATGTAAATTTTTAAAATGTACAGCTGCTCACAAGAATCCAAACAAGCATAATAAGATTGTTATTTAAAATATGATTATGATGGCATTAAGTATATTTAAAATGAACTTGACTATCAAATTAACACTTGAAACAGTGTTTTTCATTTTAAAGAGCCCGAACTATGAATTAAAAAGAAATTTTTATCAACCTAAATTACTAAAGAAAAACATCTAAGAAGAAAAACAATAGAATTTCATGAATAAAACAAACAATCATGACTGTTGAAAACTTCTATCCTTCCTTCATAAAAGATACACTTTGTAAAGAAGTTTGAGACAACATTATAAATGTGCAATACTTGAACAATGGAAAAACGCTCTAGATAGAACTGTACATCTGTCCTGCTCATTACCTTGACACCACTTGTAGACGAGCAGAGGCGGGGGCTCGGTGTCGGAGGGCTTGACCCAGGGCGGGAACAGCCGGCGCTTGTCCGCCTCGTACCACAGGTACTGGTCCAGGTACGCGTCCGTGATCTTCTCCAGTGGCTCCACGTCGTACACTGGCACCAGGTGCGAGTACAGGTCCATGAACTCTATACCCACCTGCCACACACATCACACATTGCTAGCGGCAACAGCAGTTATACTCCTATTTAAATTAGGTACAAGCTGATTCTCAGGTTCTTAGCACCCCCAATTCTTGGACATTGGTACGAGTACCGAAATTCGTATGTTCAAAGTCAATATCGGTACCTTTGGTACCCTTTGTAATCAGGCGAGAGTAGCTACCGATCATGTTAAAGACGGTCACATGGCATGACACCACAGCCGTGGACATCAAACAAAATTATACATCAGATTGCCTATAGGTTTGTAGGTAAATACAACATACAATTTTGTAACTAAGAGTAGGTACCGATGGTACCAGTACCGAGAATCGATAAATTTTTGTACCGACACATCCCTAATTTAAATCTATCTTAGCTTACAATATTTTATAAAGTTAAGTACATTAAAGTTCAATGGATAAATAGGTACTGGGGATTAAAAATACACAATTGTTAATGCTGACACATTTTTTACATTAATGTTCATAACAAATACAATGTTTCTAAGAAAAACGAAGCACTGACCTCCTTGAAGGCTCTCTGTGTGAGCAGGTGACGCTTGATCCTGGACAGGGCCTCGTGGGGGTTGTCGTAGGCCTGTTCGATCAGACCCAGCTCCTCCCTCTGGCTTTGGTTCAGGCGGGACTTCACACTGGAAATTGCAAACATTTTACTGTCAGTCCTCGACTGATTAAAACAAGAAGGTTTTAGATAGCACTTTAAAAGTACTACAGTCAAATACAAATGTGGTTAAAAATTGGCCATTGAAACTATAACTAAAACTTATTACAAGTTGTTTGAAGATCAGTAAGCTTATCTGGTGGTTGAAACTTTGAAGAACATACAAAAAGACACAAAAGCAAGATATGAATTTTCGGAGCCATTGGCTTTTTCTTCAGATAAGAGCCAAAGGTTTTATAATAAACTGCCTCCTATCTAAAGATGGAGCCACTGGAACTGAAAATTCACATTTTGTTTTTGTGTTTTTGTGTATTTTTGTGTGCTCTTCAGCAGTTCCAGCTGGTTCTCCTATCCAAACTTGATATCTTTCAACTCAGGTCTAGATCAAAACCTCACCGGAATGATATAACACACAGACAAACAACTACAACTACATGCTAGTGTCTGACCTGTACGCCTCTTTGAGCCGCTCCAAAGCCAGGATGAGCAGTTTGGTGTCGTGCTTGTAAGACAGTGGAGGGAAGGGGATAGGTGCAAAGCGTCTGGACTCCAGCCAGTGTACTGTGGTCGTGTAGATGGCGACTGCCTCTTCTGGAGAGATGTAAGGCCCGTCCTGTATAACAAACACTATATAATAGCTGCTTGGATTTGGACTTGCAATTGGTAATTTTATATACTATGGGTTTCATTAGTTCATTCATACAACACCAAGGATGGATTAATCACTATCAGCAATGGGTGCATTAATATCATCACCTTACAGTGGTTTCCAAAAAGCCTAAAAAACAAACTTCAAACCAAAAAGTTACTGTACACTATACTGTAATAATCAAAAAGATAATTCTTTTTTTTCTGGAACAGCCGAGTTCTTTTTGCAGTCTAGTCGAGGGTTGCGCCTTGCCGGATCCTCTCCCGGTTGTATGTACGTTACACATGCACTCTGCTTACCTTGAGGTAGTTGTGCTGCCGCTCCTGCTCAGCCTTGAGGTACAGTCGCGTGAGGCGGCCGAGGTTCTTCTTGCAAACAGTCTTGTCGACGGTCGCGCCTCGGCGGATCCTCTCCCGGTTGTACATATGTTACACATGCACTCTGCTTACCTTGAGGTAGTTGTGCTGCCGCTCCTGCTCAGCCTTGAGGTACAGTCGCGTGAGGCGGCCGAGGTTCTTCTTGCAAACAGTCTTGTCGACGGTTGCGCCTCGCCGGATCCTCTCCCGGTTGTAGTGCGCCGTGTTGGTCCACCAGTCCGCCTTCATCTTGACGTATCGCAGGATCATGTTCTCTATGGGTGTGGGCAGCCCAGGCACCTGGATATTACCATCAACTTGTTAAAATCCATAATTTATGGATACTCTCTTCATAAATTATATAAATTAGAGGTGTGCGGATAGTGAATTTTTGGATCAGATCGGATTCGGATCAGATAGCTTATGTTCGGATCGGATAACAACAGGTTCGGATATTTACAGCGTGGCGTAATGAGCAGATTTAAGATTTCTCATAAGCCTAAGATAATTGCAAGGAACTACCATATTATCCTAATGAGTAAGGTAAGATTTGCCTTGATAGGGTTGTGTTGTTGATTGTTGTGATATATTGTTTCCAATATAGGCCAAATGTCAATTATTAAAGTATGCAAAGGTTCATCTAAATATCTGTTAAGAATTTAGAAATTCATTGATTCCCCTTAAGCATAGGTAGTATATAATAAGATTATTAGGCCTAAATCAATTTCAGGATTTGCAACTTAAAAAAAATTCTTTTTCAGTGTAACCTAAATTTGTCCACTATTAGGCCTCTGTCTTTTTTTGTTTTTTTCCTTATTTGATCAGGGACTAGGCCTAAGTGACTAGACAAAAGAATTAAATATAAAACTTGATTCACCAATCACCTCATATTTGAAGAAAGCTTTACATTTTTATTTATGCATTGATGCCTGACAACCTAGATTTTGATTCACTACCCAATAATACTAAAAAAACAAAATAAGTCTGAGCAGTAAACTTAACCTAAATTTCAAGATAAGTTTCAAATGTTGTAAGTTTCAGTATTAAAGCTTGGTCATTTAATTAGAACAAAGGTCTATTTGTTTTATATCACAAACAACAAGCAAACTCACTAATTATTTTCATAGACGTAGGTTGTCAGGTCGCATTGTTCTGTTATCTAAGAATGTCCATTTTAATCACGTATTGAAAAAAAAGCCTCGGCCGGCTTTGACGAGGCTTAAATCGTCAAAGATTAATATTACAGCAAAATAAAAACTTATTTGTGATCGTTCAACTTTCTATTTCTAGGTAGTAATTGTTTAATTGATAAATAAAGTAATCTGGCGATTGAATGAAAGACGTTCTTGAGTTAATTCAGCTTTTAAGCAGACGACATTCAAAAATGAAGTGAGATGGAAAGACAAAACAGTGAATGAACAGGTTCGCCAAATCTTTGACAGCCCAAAATTATTGAAATTATTTATTTTATCGTATCAACAGGCCACTTAAGATATTTACGGCCTGAAATAGTCGTACGAAACATCAACACGACTGTTGGACACTGTCGACACTGCCGGTCAATGGCGAACACTGATTTGTTTTGATTGTGAGTCTTCCTCATACCAATCGATGTTTCGTCGGTAACGAATACTAATCGAGACAGAACTATTACAGGATGTACTACTATTTGTTAACTGATTTAATGCTAAGATACAAGAATTTATCTTAAGAAAATGTTTGTTATCGTGTCGGGTATTGCGCAGTAATCTGATCGTATACAACGATCTCGATCTAATCACGAGTATTCACGAGTCGCAATATCGGCAACCGAAATACATCGCTTGATGCAAACCACTACATAATCGCATCGTGTTGAGGCGTTGTTCTAGCCGCTATCGCAACCGTCGCATTTCAAAGCGTCGTCTTTGCTCCGCGATGTTTTCTGTCACTAATGTACTTTCGTCGGCAGTGACTTCTTTTGTTTGGAAGACTTTCCTTACTTGAAAATTTGATCTTTCTTTACAATTTACCCAAAAAAATGCAGTCTATCCGATAGAGTCGGATATCTAGTCAGTCTTACCGGATAGTTATAAAACCCTTGGATCGGATTTGGATATCCGATCCGAGTTTTCGGATATCCGCACACGTCTAATATAAATTACTTAATACCGTAAAGCAATTATTTCATCAGAGTAAAAATAAAAATGATAGACTAAATTGTCAATTTAATATGGTACAAATCCACTTAATTTGTTCAAAATGTGAAAGAATTATTTATTTTACCAACATTAAGTACACTTACTTTCCAGGGGATGTTGGCCTTCCAGCAGCGCCAGGCCTCGGACAGATGCTGCAGGATGGTTCTGGCCTTGTTCTGCTTGATACCTTCAGGCATCATGTCCACAATGTCATGCATCACCTGAACAAAACCAACAAGTTTTAACGCGATACAGACAAAACGAAAAAAAACTTAAGAAATATTTATAGAAATAAAACATTATGGCTGTTGAAACCTATATTTCAAGAAATACAAACAATCTTATGTTTATCCTAACCCATTTCTTCCTGTGCACATTCATTCTTCAGCAAGTTTTAGGTTTAGATAAAGGCTTGGTAAAAATTGTTCCTGATACATAAATAGTATTGCAGATTTTGATTAAAAAATTTAAAACTTACAGTATAATTAATACTAGGGGTGTGCGAGTATTCGACCGGTCGAGCTTTTAGGTCGAGCTTTTCAGTATTCGGCTCGGCTCGACTTTTTTCGAAAAAGCTCGACACTCGAGCCGAGTTTTTGATAAGAGAGTTCTTATGGGAAAGATAATTATTGCGGTCTATTTTTGGACACGTTAAAGCGGAAGAGTTCTGAAAACAACTTGATAAAACTATAAAAAAAGTGTTGTTTTCATTTTAATATTTCTGTTTATTGAATTTACTGATTGATACTTAAAACGATTAATACTCAAACGATTAAATTAAACCTTTTTATTCTACATGAAATTAAAAGACTCTTTATATAAAAACTGATAAAACTATAAAAAAAGTGTTGTTTTCATTTTAATATTTCTGTTTATTGAATTTACTGATTGATACTTAAAACGATTAATACTCAAACGATTAAATTAAACCTTTTTATTCTACATGAAATTAAAAGACTCTTTATATAAAAACTATCTTTAACATCAAAACAAGTAAACAAAAACATACACCATCAGCTGTCATCACAACATTTGAATTCAATTATTTATTTCGACTATAGATTACTTATCTTCCAACATCCTCCCACCAAACAAAAATAGAAATGAACTTCATTTACATATAAAGTATTACATTTGTGATTCGAACTTGAGAGGAGTACGTATCGCCCTTCCACTTCTTGAATATTTTATTCTAGGACTCGACTCTTGAGATGGAGGTTTTGAATCTTCAATTGTCACTGTTCTATCAAATGTCTGTCCAGAAACTTGCTTAGCTGATTGTCGTAGACATTCTTGGATGTTTTTGTCTTCTGTGACACTACACTTTATTTCTAGAGGAAATATTCGTTGAACAGGTCTTATTATTTCACCCTTTTGTGTTTTTAGCCTAACTAGTCGCACATTCCCATCTTTTCCTTTGATTAGTTCCTCTATACGTGCCAAAGGCCAGTTTAATCTCTTTAACCCATCACTCCCAACTAATACCACTTCTCCAATAGTCAGCTCATAGGGCTTGTGTTGATTAGCATGAAGTTGTAACTGGCCAAGGTATTCAGAACGAAATCTTTGCATGAGATTTTTCTTCAAGTTTTGGCGGTAGTTCAATCGTTGGTTAAGATCAGCAGCTTCGACAAGATCAAAATCTGGTATCCCAACTTCTTCGACATCTTGCAAAAATAAGCTTGGAGTTAGAGGAGTCAAGTCTTTTGGATCATCAGACACATATGTCAAAGGTCTTGAGTTGATGACAGCTTCACAATCACAAAGAATAGTTCGCATTTCCTCTTCATTCACCGATGATTTTCCTAACACTCTGCGTAGCAACTTCTTCAGTATTCCAATTAACCTTTCCCACCAGCCTCCCCACCATGGACTAGTGGGTGGTGAATATTTCCATTGAATTTTCCTAACAGAACTATATTGTTCAATTAAAGTCCAATTTAGATTTTTCAAAGCATTATCTGATCCAGTAAAGTTTGTTCCGTGATCACTGTAAATTATACTAGGTCGTCCTCGTCGACTTATGAATCTTCTCAGTCCCATGAGAAAACAATCCGTGGTTAACGATGAGAGCAACTCTAAGTGCACAGCTCGGTATACACCACAAGTGAATAAACATATCCATGCTTTACATGTTCCATTTACCCTCTTCAAATATATAGGACCAGCAAGATCAACACCTGTTACTTCAAAAACCTTTGCATTTCTTACCCGATCTAGAGGTAATGGAGTTGGAGTGGACTCAACTTTTTTAGATGAGTGTCTTTTACATATTATACAAGACTTTAGGACATTTTTTATCGATTTTCTTCCTCCAAGGATCCAAAACCGTTGTCTTAAAATAGTCATTATCATCTGACTACCTACATGACAGTTGTCCTTGTGAATGTCCATTATTAACCTAAAAACAATAGTGTTGGTTGAACTTGGAAGCACAATAGGATAACAAAAGTCATTAGTATCATCTCTATGAGATACTTTTGTCTTCACTCTTATTAAGCCCTTTTTGTCCTCAAAAGGCATTAAACTACTAAGTTTAGGATCAGAGACCCCGGAAAATGATTCACTTTGCACAAGAGATAACAGTTTATCCTCCGCAAATGAAAACTCTTCACAAGTTAGATCACATTTATTACTTTTACTTTTTGTTAAAACATTATTTACAAATCGATAGATCCATCCTATGACTCTCACTGTCTTTTTGTACGATGAACATCCACTATGAAACCATCCATTTTGTGATTCATTGGATAACACTGAGACAACTGTTCTTTTCCTTTCGCTGTTAATGTGTTCTTCATTATAAGGAGCATCCAATTTCGGCCATTCTTGTGGAGGTTGTCTTAACCAACAGGGACCCTCCCACCAACGAGATTCAAGTAGTTGCAGAGCAGAACAACCACGAGAGGGAAGATCTGCAGGGTTCATGTTTCCTGGAATGTACCTCCATTCATTTCCCGACGTTAACTTTTTGATTTCCGTTACTCTATTGTTAACAAATACATTCCAAGAATCATTTCTTTTAATCCACGCTAAAACTGTTGTTGAATCAGTCCAAAAATAAGTGTTAACACTAGATAACCCAAAATCGTTAACAACCGTTGTGAATAACCGAGCAGATATGGAAGCGACCAATAATTCGAGTCTCGGTATGGTCATTACTTTCGATGATTTATTAGCTGGAGTTACTCTAGACTTAGCTGCGACTAATTCAACACGAATGTATCCTTCAAATTGAACCCTTAGGAAAATAACGGCTCCATAAGAAGTTTTACTAGCATCAGAAAAAATATGAAGAGACCAATTTTCCATCGAGTTTGTACCAGGAAGCCATCTTGGTATTTTAATTTGAGATAAGTAGGGAATGTCTCTCAACCACTTTAAGAACTCTTTCTTGGTCTTTTCATCAACTTCCTCATCCCAACCTACTCCCTTCTCCCAAGTGTGTTGGAGTAACAATTTGGGTAACAAAGTCACACAGCAAGTAAATCCAATGGGGTCGAAAATACGGTGTGCTACACTGAGTATAATCCGTTTAGTTACTTTACTAGTATCAATTTCCTTTAAACCAGATAAGTTTACTTCCAATGTATCTGAGTTCCTATCCCACACCAAACCAAGTACATTTGATTTTGAAGGGGAGGTTAAGCAATTAGATGTCGTTTCCCATCCTCGAAGTTCAAACTTTCTTACATTCATGACTTCCGTAGCGACTTTTATAAACTGTTGTGCTTGTTCTTGACTTTCTAAACTACAAACACAGTTGTCGACGTAAAAGCTAGAAGCAAGAATTTCGACGAATTCTGTTGACCAATTCAGTTCACCTAACTTACATCGAGTTAAAGTTTCTTCCAGGTGTAGCTTAATTGAAGCTTCTAACAAAAATGGACTCGAACATAGACCAAAAACTACTCGGCAATGTCTATACATTTTTAACTCGTCATTCTTGTTTGTCCATAAAAACCTCAAAAAATCTCTATCCCGTTCATTCAAGCTGATTTGTAAGAATGCTTTTCGTATATCTCCTATGACGCCCACTTCTTTCAGTCGAAAACGAGCCATTACTGAAGGAATTTTCTCAATTAGATTTGGGCCTTTCACTAGACATTGATTAAGTGAGGGACTTTTATACTCATGAGCACTTGCGTCGAAAACTGGTCGAACAGGAGTTGTGCTTTCAGGCTTTACAACGTGTCGATGAGGTAGGTAGTGAGCAGGTTTATCCATTTCTGAAATGGGTACTTCTTCTATTATGTTTTCTTCCAACCAACTATCAAATACAGAGTGGTACGTGTCGTACAGTCCTTCAGCCTTCAATTTCTTCAATGTTGAAGTTAGTCTTTTACTTGCTATTTCATAGTTATCTGGAAGTGGAGGATGACTGTCAATCCATGGTAGGCAAACTTCATATCGTCCTTCATTTGTTACCTTTACAGTCTCTAAAAAATGTTTTTGACATTCAACTTCTAAACCGTGTTTTGAACACATTTCTTTCGGATCCCGTATCCCTAATGAATCTAAATTCCACAAGTCACTTATCTTAGCTTCTGTTGTAAACATAGTCGTCACTAAAGTAGCCAAACTTGTTCTTCTATGTTTTTCCTCCGGTATCTTACCCATTAAGGTCCAACCTAACTTTGTTCGTACGGAAACCAACCCACAATTTAGTAGTTTGTGTTCACCTGTCAAAAGTTTACCTGCAATATCAGCCCCTATTAAAATATCAATAGGTCCACAAGTGTCCAGATCACTAAGTTCAATACCTTGAGCAGCAAGTTCATCTAACCAAACGTCCTTTGGAATAGACGAAACGTTCCCACAGATCTTACATTGGTCCAATGCATCAAAATTACAACTATAATCCTCATTTAGAGTTTCAACATATATTTTATAAATATTGTGACAAATTACATCAGAAAAACTCCCACCAAACAGAGAATGTTGCACGGTTTCTTGACTTGTGGGCTCATATCCTACCATAGACGCTGTTTTGGATAATATATAGGACCGTTGGGAACCCGTATCAATCAAAGCTCTTGCTGTATGAACACCCTTAGGTCCTCGCACATTGACCCTCAAAGTTTGTAATAGAACATTACAAGAGTTAAAATTAGCTAGAGATTGATTCCCTTTTACCTGATCCTGGCTTGGATTACCACTGGAGCTACTTTTATTACTTTCATCAGGAAGGGATGAATTGCACATAATCACAAAGTGAGATTTCTTACACAAAATACACCTAGGTCTGTTCTTACATTTACTAGCTACATGACCTACCTTTAAACAACAAAAACAAGCTCTCTTACTATTGACTACAGATCTTCTTTCTTCTAAGGACATTGACTGAGCTTTAATACAGTCTTGAGCTTTGTGTGGTAAGGAACAAAATATACAGTTTACCGGTTTTCTGATTTGAACTGTAGTAGTTCTACTTAAATCTACAGCTGTGGATATTTCAGACTTATTTATGGGGTTATCTGAAATCTTTTGGGACCTCTCTCTTTCTTTGTACTTTTGAGATGAGAGACCAAACCCCGTAAGAGCTAACTTAACTTTTTGTTCTCCCTCAATTTCCCCTTTCAAAAACGCTAGTAAGTTTTCAAGAAGGTCTTTGGAAGTTTTGCTTTGTCCAATGGAGAGGCTACTAGAAAATTTTGAACTTGTCCTTTCCCAAAGTTTTAAAACGTCTTCCGGTAAACAAGATGAAACTAATGGTAATAAAATGGGTGCGCAAGTGTCGGAAGACACACCTAAACTTTCTAAGTTTCTTAGATGACATTGTAGTTTGTCATATAACTCGGATACAGAAACTTTCTTTGAGGTTGTTGCATTAGTAATTATAATTTTCAACATTTCCCTAATGTAATATTCTGTAAGTAGGTCATCTCTACCAAAACGAGATTTCAAAGCATTAATTGCTTCCGGATACAATTCACCTGTGGCTGGATAGCTTTCAACCACGTCCCTTGCGACTGAATTAGGTGTTGTAGCCATGAGAAGATATTGAAATTTGTCATTAGGATTAATTGAGCAATCCCCGTCTATTTTGGAAAATTGGGACCAAAATGGTAACCAATCTTTCAAATCACCACCAAACTCTTTAAATTTAATCAATGGAAGTTTATATGAACAATTCGGGCCTACCTGCTCTGTCCCATGTGTGCGCAAACTTACGACAGACGCTCGTTCTACATCCCGTTCCTGATCCATTTGTATTTGTTCGACTTCTTCCTTGATCATTTGGTAGGTGATTTGATATTCCCTTTGACTTTCCATTTCTTCATCGATCTCGTTTTTAGGTGTACCATCATCCTCTAACAAGCCATTGTATATTCCCGTGTCTTCCTTCAGTAGTGATGTGTTGTGATAATCCAATACTTTTAATAATGCTTTTATCTTTATCCAATCAATAGTTCCTTTATCTTTCAATAAACCTTCAATTTCATTCTTTGTTTTTGTGAATATTCTTCGAATTGCCGCTCTACATTTCTTTCGTTTAGTTATTTCCATCTTATTTCAGTTTCAATCAGTTCAATTCCAATCTAAGAAAATTAGGTAAAGTCCTGTCTCTAAGGTCGCCATTATCTGAAAACAACTTGATAAAACTATAAAAAAAGTGTTGTTTTCATTTTAATATTTCTGTTTATTGAATTTACTGATTGATACTTAAAACGATTAATACTCAAACGATTAAATTAAACCTTTTTATTCTACATGAAATTAAAAGACTCTTTATATAAAAACTATCTTTAACATCAAAACAAGTAAACAAAAACATACACCATCAGCTGTCATCACAACATTTGAATTCAATTATTTATTTCGACTATAGATTACTTATCTTCCAACAGAGTGTTTCCCTCCCACGAAAAACAAGCAAAAAACATTCCCTAGTGATAAGGATAGGACATTGACAGGTAACAAGAAATATGATCTCTACTTAGACGGAAATCGGAGCTATATTTAGTTGACCTTGGGGAACGCGAACTACAGCATTTAAGTCTACTATTGTTTTATCAAGGCTTATCTCTTAAACGGTATCGTAAAAGTTTCATTTTGGTCTGATTTATAAAAATAAGACAAAAAATATGAGCCGTCATTTTAGTTGGTATTTTTCCATTTTGTAGTAAGGAACTCACGCTCTCTGGCACACACACTGAGTCAGGCAATAGCAAAAAATAGGGAAGGGGCTTGGAGTAAACAACCTCCACCCCCCCCCCCTCCCTGGCCACTGATAAGGACAGTGAGACAGGTAGCTGTTTCTTTCTTTCTCTCTATTCAAACCTTATTTATTTATGATCTCTCTTCTTCTTAATTGTACATTATTTTCTTGACAAAAGTTTAGAAATGCAACTAATTTTAGGATTACAATAAATTATTGTTGTTATTAAATATTATGTCATTCATATATTATATTCTGAAATAATAAGTTTAGTCATGAATATTATACCACAATTGGGACTGCTTTTTAATTTTTTATCATCTTTACTTAGTGAACATAAAAAAAATCAATCTTGTTTTTGACTAAGTGTAAATGCGTGATTTTTTTACTAGATATAACTATTTTAAAACCTTTCAACTACTCCTTTCTACTCTTGAAATTAAATTTTGTAGTACCTATATGTAACTAGTTTAATTATGTAATTTTAACTATTTATTTTAAAGTGAAGTGTTACATAAATATAATGTAGATTCTAAATTTGGTATTTTTCTTCATAAACTTTTTTTGAGCCAGTTTGATTAATTTTATGTAACTAATACAAAATACTGATGAACCTATCAGATAATTCACTTGTTTTGGAGATAAGCTTTCTATTTTTGAGCTGGCGGTTACTTCAGGTATGCAAACATTAGTCTATTGTATCTTTTAAAATTAAAATCAAGCTTCATAATTTCTTTTAATGATTTGGCGATTGTTAAAAAGCTCGGCTCGAAAAAGCTCGAGCTCGAAAACTGTTGAAAAAGCTCGGCTCGGCTCGAGTTCAAAACTCACTTTTCGCACACCCCTAATTAATACAAATATGAATCGGGAGCAAGAGAGAAATTTAATTTTTCTTTTGCTAGCGACAGGCATATCTCTCAAGTACATTGAGGAAAAACCAAAAGTATAGTATTTTGCAAAATCCCGCCAAGTATATCATTGACTGGCGCATTTTGTTTTTTTTGTCATGTTGTCTTCCTTATTGAATGAATCATTTGGTTGTTGATTTTGTCTTGTCCTAAAAGTTTATTGATTGTCTGCCAGACAGTGACACTTAGATTTGAAATATTCAAGATTTTGGAATTCCTCGTGTGTTTTTCATCTGCCTTCGTGAGGTTGGTCTGTCACTGGCGAATGATAAGTACATAAATTACACTCCCTTCCCCGCTTCATCCTGCTTAAAGTTGTTTTAAATCTAGTGTAGAGCAGTTTTAACGTTACGTACGGAGGCCCTGAGCTCGAGGTCGAAGTGGCTCTCGACGCGCTGCTTGGTGACGGTCTTGGCTACGCCCTTGGAGTGGCGGCCCTCGAACTGGCGACTCAGCAGGTTGCCGAGCCAGCGCTCCAGCAGCGGCGTGATGCCTCGCATGAAGAACAGCCACACCCGCCAGCCGGGCGCCCAAAACCCGCACCCGGGCCCCTTGCCCACCGGGCCCTGCAGACAACAGGCGACCAATAGCAGCTTAGCAGGCAAGGTAAGGACACAATTATTAGTCTAGATTTAATCCAAACCTTCCAACTGGAGAGCAATTTTATTTGAAAAAATTGACTAGTATTTTGACTGATCAAAGTCAATGTGTAATTAATTCCCAATAATCAGCTATCCTTTCATATACTTCTTGTTTATAATTATAAGATATTTCCTATAAGAAATACAAGATTTATACAAGAAATGAAGATATAACTATAAGAATTAATTGATTGAAACATAAATTAACAACACTGAAACCTTAATAACATCATAACTGAAATGTACAAATTTGATCTCAACAATAATGAAAAATGACAGACTCACAAGACTAACAGGCCAAGCGGGACTCACCGTGTTGAACCTGTAGTAGATGAGGTGCTTGAGGTCCTTGCACATGCGGATCTGCCGCATGAGCTTGTACTTGTAGCGGTACATGCCGGTGAGCTGACCGACGTGCGCGAACACGTACTGCAGGCCGTCCGCGAGCTGGAACGCGTCCACGTTGTTCAGCCGGTACTGCACGTGCGAGTCGATGATCAGCTTGGTCAGTCGCAGGATCTCGCGGCACAGGTGGAAAGCTGCCAGAAAATACAGAGATTGTGAATGTGAGCTGAAAGTAAAAATATCAAGTAATACAGCATTAATTATGTTTCATGGCAAATCCTCTACAGTAGAACAAGCGCTGTTTGTATGAACAAAATTTTTTTGTCCAAGGATTTAAATTTTTTTAATGAAGGGTTTTGGGTTCAATCGATGCTGGTCACAACACTGGAAAAAATTTGGTTCCTATCCTACATCCCTGCATGTTATGTTTTCATCATGAACGTTTTTAACCTGAACAGCTCAATATATTCAGTTTCTTTTTATTTTATACAATCAGGGCTCAAGTCACATCGGTACTGTAACGAACGCCTATCACATTTTCTTGTAGATTTTACTAAAGCTAATATTTATTTAGAAAAAGAAACAGTTAACATTTATAAAGATCTATAGATCATAAGTTTTTTTGCTAACAAATTTACCTCTTTGTAAAGCCTAGTTTTCACTAGCATGTAGCAATGGTGTCACTTGAACACGCTAATCACACTGTTGCCAATACAGGTTTACCAACACCTCCAGGGTTTACACATCAAATATTTTGTCACCTCATTGATTATTGTAGAGGTGCAATCTGAATTTTAACTTGTAAAAAAAACTATTAGTGTCACTCTGTATTCCACCAATGAAGTGATGCAACACTTGATGTGTAAACCCAACACCTGATTGGTAAACCTGTATTGGCATAACAACAATGTAATTAGTGTTCCAAGAGACACCACTGCTACATGCTAGTGTAAAGTAGGCTTTACTGTACATTTTCAATTAATGAAATCTCAACATAAACAAGCTAAAGAGAAAAAATGATAATGAATAAGATTTCATGATTAATATTAGTAACTGTCAGCGAACCACTCTCATCAGCTGTAAAGTATAACTGGCAAGATAATTTACTGACCGTTTCCGAAACGAGACTTCTTTCGTTCCTTTGTGGTGAGTGTCTTGACTGGCTTGAGGTTGAAGTTGTAGTCGAGATGCAGATAGTTGAGGTTCTTGCGGTGGATGAGCAGGTTGAGCATGTTGTAGCCCTGACGACACACCTGCAGTCCCGCTTCCACCCAGTCCAGTGTTGTCGTTTGGAAGAACTTGGTTGACTTGAAGGATCGGAACAGATATCTGTAACGACAGAATTAGCTGTTACTTGAGACCATTTGATTGGACTTAAGTTTATGGGCCAAACTGAGAGAAGTTGGAGTCAATAGCCATATTGGATTTATACTCCATAAACCAATGTTTATTTTAAAGTAAGATTTCTCGTTTATATCTCATCAGAAATCTGGTGTTGATTTGTCATATTAAAGTTGTTTTTATACCATTCATAAAAATTACCAAAAATCTGCCTGGTGGTGTTGCAAGAGAATATGAACATTTTGTAAAATTGGGCTTTTAAAATACTTTAATACAATGACAAATTTTCACGTAAAAAAAGCATGTTGAGCGAAAAAGCGACATTTCTTGAAGACAAAGAACATGAGTAGCACATAGGGTAGACACTCACCTCTTCTTCTGGGGCTTGGGAGGCCGGTGTTTGAGGGCGTTGAGTACATAGTACTTGAGCAGCTTCTGGTAGCTGACCCTCACCTTGACCGGCTGGCCGGGCGGGACGTGCTCTCGATACCAGCTCTTGACCAGCGGCACGTCAATGGCACGACGGCACCGGCCTGGGAAACGATGAAAATCATATGAATCATCAACCAAGAACAACATAAAACTATTTTTAAGACCCATCTAAATTGCGTTGGACAATCGCTATTAATTCAAGCCTACTGAATGCTATTCCCTTTCGATTTCTGTTTCTGTGGTTCATTAAAGGATGGCATGTAAATATACAAAAATTCATCAAAACAAAGAAATTTTGGAACCGATCAGGAACAAAAAAAAAAATTAATTCAAGAGTATTTTCATCACTTTCCACTTTAGTTGGTCATAATGGTCCCTAATAAATGAGGAACTCATTGCTCTGCGATAATACCGAAATAGCTTCTCAGAAGACCTTTATTGAATAAACTGAATTAAGACTTTCTAACTTTCGAAGATATTCAGTGGTAACCACATACCACTTATGAGACCAAAATTAAACATCTCCCCAAAGTGGAAGTGCACTCACCAGATCTGAGGTTGAACGGCCGCGGGGCCCACAGCAGGGAGATGCCGTTGGCCGTGTTGTCCGTGTAGAGGGGGGTCTCCTGCAGGAATGGCTGCACCTCCTCCGGCAACTCAAACTCCTCGTCGTCGTCCGGCAGCGGCTCAGCCACCTGTGGTGCAGCAGAAGTGTTACTAACTTGAATAATGATTGGTACATATCTTAAGGGAAAATTGTGTTCATAAATTAAAATATATTTATGGATGAAAAATACATCAAACGATACCCTGACATAAGGCTGATCGAGAAAGATCATGGTTTCTTTTATTTGAAAGGTATTGTGAATCTTCCCATAACTAAAGCAAAGAAATGACTAACCGACAAACAAATGAACCCATATGCCATTCCCACTTAACAGGAAAGGAACCCCATTAAGCAGACACCATTTTGTGTTGCTTTATTCTAGAAGGCTTTGGGGCATTTACTTTTTGTGCTAATATGGAGCTAGTGCTTAGTTTTCAGATTAAGTGGCCATGTTTTAGTAAAAATCAAATTGTTGTTGAATGAATTAACAGCCAATGCCTTAAAAATAAAAACATAAAGTGGAAGTAACATGGTCAAACACATCTGCAAACTAAGATGGTGCCAGTGCTGTTATAGTAAGTCATTTCAAAATGGTGGCAAAATTTGGGGTTCCGACTGGCTACCAAGGTAACTCAAGCAAAGTAAAGAAAAAAGTTTTTCATCCAAACCTAATTTATAAAAGGAATAAATAAACTTGCCTTCAATGAATGTCTGTGCGATATCGGGTTGATTAAAGGATCAAAGTAGAAAGCTGGCAAGTCTGGATCCTCTGTTTTGATGTAAACTACGTTTGGAGCATGGTACCTGAAATCAATAAATGTTCTGTCAAAAAAGGATAAAAAACAATGTGGAGAACATTCTAAAAGCTGCTAAGAGTAACTAAATTTAGGTTGAATATAAATGTAAGTGGAATCAGCAATTAGTTCTAAATCTGTAGAAACTAATGAACACAACCACAGTTAATGTCTGTCCTTAAAGAAAAAGAAAAAGTTCATCACTTTTAACTTTTCCAAACACTTTATGGACAGTAAAAGCATTAAAAATTATAAATAGCTTTTATTTATCTCACTGGACATCAATTACAATTAGGACAACTACTGCAAATAATACAATACCCATACATTTTGTGGTACATAAAAAAAACTTGTCATGGGTTTATTGAGCAATCTTAATTTTGTCTCATAAAAATTTACAGAACAATATTTTAACAACTCCAGAAAGTTTCATTAAAAAAAAACTAACAGGAACATGTTTTACTAACCAAGAAAGATGGACGTAGTGAGGAAGATTGTTGTACAGGTATGGAAAGGCAATCCTGTACTCAGTCCTGATAGGTTGTCGAATAATGATCTTGTTGATGTCATTGAACTCATTCCAGTCTTCGTCACTAAAACAATAATTAATATTATAATAAATTTATTTTAAATATAGTTTTAATTTTCACTAATATGTTTCTATGACATATTAAAAACATAGATGGAAAAATTTAAATTACCAAAAAAAAAAAACACACTGGATGCACACTGGATGTTAACTGTGTTTATTATTTTTATTTTAATTTAAATTTATTTAATTTATTTTTTATTTTTTATTTTTTTTATTTTATTTATTTTATTTTTTTACCTATATTAATATAGGTAAAAATTCAGATGATTTAGTAGATTAGAAAAATGTTGAAAATCAACATTAAAGGCTCGATAGTAAAACAATCTGGTTGATGATTGGGCTGCTTCTAGTCAATAAAAAATAACTATTCCAAGTGTCAAATAAAATGTCATCTGGAAATCACAATTATTTGTATAATGATATTCATGAATAATTGGAAAGCACCTTCTAGAAAACATGTTTTTACAATAGGCACTAACACTTAGAAATGAATAGCCAAGTAAGATTGAAAGTTAGAATTGATTTAATAATAAATTTGCTTGACTTTGTCTGACTTAAGAGGTAATTGTTAAAAACTTACGCAGGATTGGAGTCTTTGATCAGCGGCTCAAACTTAGGCCCACCAGGAATGGCCATGTTGAGAGCCTTTGCGGTGAAAAACGACTTGAGGTCAAATAGATAAAAGTAGTTACTGTCGACCAGATCTGTCAGCAGTTGATTAGCCAGACGATACAAAGTGGCCAACTGTGGAAGTGACAGGTTCCACCTGCGATAGGTTGACCCATTCACATGCCTGAAATCAGTCATAAAATAGAGTTATCATCTAATGAAACAGAGGGTTTGACAGATTAGTACATAACACTAATCAAGACAAAAGGAACATAGAAGAAATTTCACTAAACAAATCAATGATTTATGTTTTCTATTCCTGTTTGGCTGCCCTAGTGTGAATAAAAAACACTAAACCTTAAAACCAAATTAAATTGAACACGTACCAAAGTAGTTTACTAAACCCAAATTTAGCAATATTCAAATTTACTACAACTGTTCCATATAAAATTACATCCTCGTCGCCAACTAATGTAACTCTAAAATATTAATAAAATAGAAAATTATTGTACACATATTTAAACTTGTATCAGTTATGTAGGAGTGTATTTAAAAAACAATAGAATAAACATATTGTATGATAATAACAACATGCCAAGATATGACATTTGACTCTTTTGTGGTAAAGTTATCACACAAGAACATTCTTCATTTAAAAACTCAAAGCAAGAAATGCAAAACTTTACGACATAAAGTATTAAACATGTTAAAGATGTGCAGTGGCACTGACTTGGTGCCGACCAGCGGCTTGTGGTCGTAGAACCACTTGTAGACGGCGGCGTCCTCCTCGGGGTCCAGCTCGATCTGGATGGCCTCCAGCGGCTCCACGTCCAGCACGTTGTCCGCGTAGTCCAGCGGCGGCTCCTCGTCGTCGAACGGCGGGAACCGCATCCGCTTGAAGTGCCGCCGGTCCCGCTTCTCCCGCCGCATCATGATCCACATCGTCCTGCCGCAAACACCGTATTAGAAAAGAGTTCATTAAAAATGTTAATACTTGTACATTTTTTTTAATAAATGCTTCTAACATCAAATGACAAGATGCTCACTCTAGTGAGGTAGCCTAATAAATATAGTGTATCAAACTTTATTGCATGTCCGAGAATTAATTTAAAATTGGTAAAATTATTGATAAATACAAATGCTGGACAATTTTTCTTTATAACCATACACAACAACATACACATTATTTTCAAAAAGTAAAATACCCCCATTGCAGCAGACCTGCATACTCAGCGAATTTCAAATACTAAACAACATATTTCAATCCAACATAGCAAGATTTGACATGTTTTGGTAAGCTCCTTAATAACATGGGAAATGAGTATGCAGGTTTGCTGTTACAGGTATATTAAGCTGGGTGGTTTTAATTCATTATTTAGTAGATCTGAACTAGAAGAAGCTATTTACCAAGTTTTATCAAGATATGTTGAGAAATAACCGAGATATAGAATTTTACTTATTTCTCTTAAGGTTAACATTGGGATAACGTACTGTGTTTACCACTATCAATATCTCGGTAACCAATGGACATAGAACATTGATTCAAAATACTAAATTGTTTGTTTTTTTGAGCTGAATTCAATAATGCCAACAGAAATTCGATAAATTTTATTTTTCCATGAAAAAACTCAAAAACCCATTTTTGGGAGGGTTTATCCCCCATAACCCCCCTCCTTCCGGTAGTCCAATCGGGCTGGTTCACGATCTTGTCCAATTGATTACCACTTTACATGTCCGTACCAAATTTGATAAAGATCGGACCCGCTATCGTTGCTAACAGACAATATAGACTATACATATATACAGTAGAGCGCCGATTATCCGAACATCGATCATCCGAACTGTCGGTTAACCAACGCCGTAATAATTCATATTTTGAACATGATTCTCAAGCAATTCAAATTCGCGCGCCAACCGAAAGTCCCGTTGCACCGGGATATCAATGTACAGTAGAGTCCCGCAAACCCGGACTTCGATAACCCGGAATTCTGGATAACTCGGAAAACCTGCCAGAGCAAAAAAGTGCACTGAGATTCAAGGCCAGAGCACGGTGTGACACATATAAAACAGTTTTGGTTTTTCTTTAAGTTTTTTTGTAACTGATAATGTAGTTTTTGTATATCTTACTGTGCAATAAATAAATGATTTCTTATAGAAATAACAGAAACTATTCTTATTTTTCTTATTTTTACTCATTTCCCGATAGCTCGGAATTTTCACAAACCCGGACTCCGTTCGGTCCACATTAGTCCGGGTTTGTGAGACTCTACTGTATTCTGATAGATTTCATATTAAATTAAGTGAATAATTTTTGTTTGATAATTTTTTAGCCTTTTTACTATTAAGAATTACGTTACATATATAATTTTAAAATGTTGTCTTTTCATGTTCGATTATCCGAATATTCAGTTATCCGAACACCCCTTGTCCCCAATTAGTTCGGATAATTGGCGCTCTACTGTATATTCGAACGAATGGTGTTTTTTGCTTCTGGGGGCCCCAAAATGAAAAGTTATAATGGTCCCAAGCTTAGGTCTTACCATGAGACCTACGGTAATAGCTTCTTTCCCTATAGGGGAAATTCGCTAAAAAATAAAAAAAAACAAAAAGTACAAATAAAAGACATGTGCCTGATATCAATTCAAGATTGTAGCTCTAAACTTTTTTTTCAAAAACTGAGTAATTCAAAAACTCAACCAGCCTATGATCAAACAGTTCAGTCTCTTACCCCCACTGCGCGATGTAAACTGGTTCAATAACCCAAGGGATCTCGTTGACAAAGGTGATGGCTCCGGTGATATGGTACAGAGCTTTGACATCCCTGATCTGTTCCCAAGGCATGGGCATGTTTTCCAACAGCTTCATCACTGCATGAGGCATGTACTTGAGAGCCCTAGAAATTGGAAAAAAATCTTTAAAAGTATTTACATTCAGAATTAAATCTTGTGTAAGTGTTTGTAAAATAATACATTTCTAATAAATTTCGAACGTCCAACTTAAAATTTTAGTTTCAAAAGAGCAACTTACCCAAGATAGACTCTCTTGTCATGCCTGTACTTGCGACTGCTCATATCTCCATGATCTCTTATGATTTTTCTTATGTGTTCTGGGGGCATGTCTTCCTTCTGGGCATCGACAAAACCAAACTTTCTCTTTTCCGCAAACCGCTTTGATTGTAGCTGCTGCCATTTCTGAGCTGTAAATAAAACCACACCACCATTATTTAAATCAACCCATAACAATTTCTCAGAAAGGAGCCATGATGACCTATTTGCAAAACTGAACATGAATTCCAGTGGGCCTATAATTAGAAAGCTGGGCCTGATAAGGTTAGGTTTTAAAAATTAGCTTAGTCACTTAATCACCAAAGGTTACTGCTTTTATTGTAAACGTTCTGATTAGCTGAGCAAATTTATCAAATCAGAGGTAAAATAAATAAAACATGAGATATCATGCTGAAATGTTTGATTTAGCTTAAGAGTGTGCAAAATAGGACGGTCACTCAAAACTATAAACTCATCAAATTGTCTACTAAACCTAAGCTGAAATGACTAAATGAAATATTTTTGTTAAACTGTCAAACTCTGTTTATGTTTTTCAGGGCTTTTTATATGTAATTTGTGTTTACTGTAACATATGAGTAAATAAGTTGATTAACTACCCAAAGAAATAATAAACAATAATTTTGATGCAGCACACTCACTCACCCACCCTATTTGGTGCCCGCGACTTCAGTGTAATAAAATGTATAGCCTAAAGAAATTAAAGATCAGGAACTGTTGGCATCTTAGCTTTAGAATTGTTCAAGTATCTTGCCAATGTGGAGCAGGTATTAAAAGATATATATTTTTAACTAGCCTAATTCAATACTCAAAGTACCTTTCTCCTGAAGTTTTTCCTCAGTCAACACCTCTGGTTGCTTGGGCAGAGGCATGGGCACAGGCTGCTGCGCCTGCTGCAAAGCTTGCATCTGAGCGTGAGCATGAGCTGCCTGCGCCTGAGCCACAACCTGGGCCTGAGCATGGGCTTGGGCATGTGCTTGGGCAGCGGCCAACTGAGCATGAGCTGCCTGCTGCTGCACCATCATCGAGGCCCATGGGTTTGGGCCCAGAATGTATGGCGGAATCGCCATTTCTTTAGATTATTTTCACCAACTCCTGAAAAACAGATAATGATTAGTTAGTAGGTAAGCCTAACTGTTAGGTCCTATACAAATAGGGTAGAAATGTTATTGTACAAAGCTCTCTCAACTTAAATGTTTCCCGTTGCTCGTAATCGAGCAATCGTCTTTTATTGACTTATAAATTGAAATAATTAATTATGGTGCAGTAAACCCTCTATAATCCAGCACTGCGCCAGTCCGGCACTCCAGTAATCCAGCGTTTTTTGAGGGCCGTGGTGGGGGATTCAAGTTGAGACACGTCGCTCAAACTATTGTAAACAAACAACTAGCGATCAGTTAGTTGCCTCGTCGTCGTGTAATTTACCCACCATGACATACGGTCGATCGGACATACACGGGGCGATTTCTACAGCCGCGGTGAAACTTCCGCTTGCCTATTGTGTGTAGATTTAAATGGACGCTTACACACAGGGTGGTAGGAATACCGCGCGACAATAATGCCGCGGTGCATTTAAATCCATGCACTACGGGCGAGCGGCAGTTTCGCTGCGGCAATAAAAATCGCCCCAAGTGTCTCTGACCTATTTTTTTGCAAGTTTTATTAACAGTAAATAGAGTGGTGACAGTGTGTAGTGCGTGAAAGTTTGTAGTGCGGTGTACAGTAGTGCTTAGAAGCAAAAAGAAAATTGACAGTTTTTTTAGTCCAATGGAATAAGGCGTTCCGAATCACTATTGTTCTGTATCGTAAGTTTAAGGTTATGTTTATTTCTAGTTTTTAGTAAGTACAGTGCTAAATGCAGTATTAAAATTTTACTTCTTAAAGATCATTTTAAAATGGTGTTTGATTTTGATATACAACATAATAGTGTCCAGGCCCAATAAAAATGTGTTTTATGCTTTTACAATGTTTTTATTCATAACCATCCAGTAATCCGGCATTTTCACTAATCCGGCAGTACCCTGGTCCCATATCAGCCGGATTAGTGAGATTCTGCCGTATAGTATTCTAGAACTATTTTATTAATGATTTGGTTAAACTACAAAGTCGTTTCCAATAATACTGAGATTATTTACTTAAGTTCTTTGTAAACACTATTCATTGTGAATAATCATCTTTCAGGAGATAATTTGATTTAGGTCTAGGTTAAATTACAGATACAGTAGAGTCCCACAAACCCAGACTAATGTGGACCGAACTTTGTCCGGGTTTGTGACAATTCTGAGTTATCAGGAAATGAGTAAAAATAAGAAAAAAAGAATAGTTTCTGTTATTTCTATAAGAAATCATTTATTTATTGCATAGTAAAAAATATAAAAACTATATTAGTTATTAAAAAATCTTAAAGAAAAACTAAAACTGTTTTAAATGTGTCACACCGTGCTCTGGCCTTGAATCTCAATGCACTTTATTGCTCTAGCAGGCTTTCCGAGTTATCCACAATTACGTGTTATCGAAGTCCGGGTTTGCGAGACTCTACTGTAGTTCCAATTTATATGAAACATGCTTATTACAACCACAGAACACCACTTAGTAACAAAATAATTGTTAAAAATTTATTCTTTTAATATTATAAATTTTTACATGATTATAACTAACACACCACAGTTGAGCAAAAACCTCATATTAACCATGGCCATGAAAGAAAATATATAAGAATCAAGTTTACCATGACGCCTTTTTCATACTTAAATTATTAGTATAAATCGAATAATTATTATAGGCAACATAATATACGAAAATAAACAGTTATTTGGAAGTCTGGAAATCGACTGCAAGTCTGTTTATACCAAACACATAATGTTTTTACAGTAGACTCCCTCTTAACCGACCTCGTTTTAACCGACGATCGGATTATCCGCCCTTGCTGGTCAGATATTAAAGATCGTTTTAACCGACCCTATTTTGACAACAGTTCGGTTTAACCGCCCTTTTCTAGGAATTGCGGCATTCCCTTTCCCATATCCAATGATAAGAACTTTATGCTCAACTCCAAAGGTTGTTTGTTATAGGTTAAAGTATTTTGAATACAGCATTAATTAATTTATTAAAACCCACAGTAGGTGCTTTTCAGAGCGCATAGTACGATCAACGTCTGAGTTTTCGTTTTCGCATCCGGAAATCATCATAAAATTCATCAGTAGAGTAAAGAAAAAACAAAAAAAACACGCAGGTTGTGTGTTTGTGTGGGTGGGGAAGAGGGGGTAGTCCACTCGAAGTCAAAGTTTTTGCAATGGGTTTTTGTGACTTAAGTCTCCAGTAAGAAGCTATAAATCAACTGTCTAATCCGTAATAATGCAATGATTGCTTGTTTTCTCATCACTAATTTTGACAATCATTGCGTAAAATTTGTTAAAAATATATAAACATGTTATTAGAAGTGTTATCATAAAAAATTTCCCCTCGTCTAATATTTAGTTCATAAAATGTGACATTAATACAGTAAATATTTTGAAAAATAGGTTGGTAATTATAGTTCATTTTCTAAATAATCAAAAACTGCTCGAGAATTATTTAATGGAGCCCTAAATTAATAGAGCTTTTATTTTTCGGTGTTTAGAGGATTACCAGCTTTAACCGACCTTTTAAGTTATACGACCTAGGTCCGGTCCCGTCAGGGTCGGTTAAGAGGGGGTCTGCTGTAAATAGATAATGAAGCCTATATTGTGAAAAATATCAATTAATTTAATAGATTTTACCTTATTTTTATAAAAATTGTATAAGTTCAGCTTTTTTTACTAAATTATAAATTCTTAATATTAACCAAAACTAAAATAGATAGCTCACTAAATCTAATAACTCAAATGAATGATTAAAGTCTGTTTCAATATACATATTCAATGGTTTAAATTCCAAAAATAACAAATGACTTTATTTTGTTTAGTTACTATCAAAACAATTTTTCTTGGTGTCTAACTATTTAAGGTTTTTAAATAAAAATAGATAAAAAAGGTCTAGATAAATCTCAAGAAGTTGACATTTTTACTGAAGTTTTATATCAGATAGACCTTACTTCATCTGTTAAATTTTAAGGGTTTTCATCTGGTTCCCCCAACAGAGTAGTTTAAGAGTAAAAACTAGAAATAGAAAACTTATAATAAAATTATATTTGTTTAAAAATTTATGTTCTTTTAAAATGAAAATTTTTCTATCCAATTACTTTTTTTTAGTATCAAAGTAAACTTCTTTTGATATTTTATCAAATAGTATCCAATAAAATATTGTTTGTCAAAGGAAAAGTATTGCAGATGAAAAATATTTCCTTTTCTGTCAAAATTTTATTGGACTTGACTTGACAGTCTCAAGCCCTAGTGGAAGAGGCATGACCCGCCACATGCTCATCGAGAGTCAACGTGGTTCAAGAGGAGGTAAAGGTAAAGGTAAATAACCCCTAAACATTAAAGTGATAATTTGCGACCAAAGATTCAGAGCTCTTAAAAATATATTTGGTAACATCATCTAGACAAATAGGCCTGGGATCTGGTATTAATTTGTAGGCCCTGAATGAACTGAAATCAATAAAATTTAGCTGAAAGGCCTGAGTCAACTCATGACAAGAGTAATTTAAGAAATTGCAGATCCATGCAAATGCTAAAAATGGCATCCAACCTAATACAAAAGTGGCTGTCATTTTCAACAGTAAACAAATAAAATTATAATTTATTAGCTTTAAAAAAATTAAAGAGATTCCCTAAAAATAAAATAAATTTTCTGTGACGATCAAACAACCGGTGTTGGACCACTTGGCATGGATTGACCCATTGCTCAAAATTACAATTTAGGCCTAATCATGGATGGGAAAAATGAGCCTATGGCCTATGAAAGCCATAGCTATAGGCCTATGGCCTATAGGTACTTATATAACGTCAGATGGGGTTACTTCATAACAAAAAATTTGAATTTTTTATATGACAAGAAAATCTTTAGGGCTAAATGGATAATTCTTGAGCCAAATTATGTCCAAAGGTGTTACCTACTTCTTGAGCATGTTGAAAAAATACATGCCTTAAAAATATATATACAAAAATAAATATGGCTATTCAAAGTAGCACATGGGGCTTCCATGAACAAAATATTTAAATATATATATGTCTATCAGTGTTAATCCTAGGGACTTCTATTTAACAGCATTTGAAAGCTAGGGTTTCAATGAACAAATACACACACAAATTCTTTGAAAATATTTAACACTTTTTTATGATTACAAAAAAAGAGAAAAACTCACTGAAAAAATCAGAATCTTTTCCTCCATGAGTATCGTTTTTTTTCACTGACTTTAATCACTGACAATGTCTTATATTCCCACAAAATATGAAAGCTCTCTTAAGTCAGAAAAAATATTATTACATTCATATATCAATCAAAGCATCTTTGGAAATCTATACTTATTTAATACACTAGGGGTTTTTTGTGATCATTACTCCTCCGAAACTAATGGGCCGATTTAAATAATTTAGGTGTCGTTTGAAAGAGCTTGGTTTTTGCAGGAAATAAAATTTATGAAGGTTAGACTAAAGGGAAGAGCCCTAGACGCCTTCAAAGTTTCATATTTGTCCATAAGATTAACATGGGAATATAAATTTGAAACAAAGCAGCTGAGTGGAATAAACAAAGATTTTCAGCAAAGCCAAGGTGTTTTGAATGGAATTGAAACCAATTATTAATATATATCTTGAAGCAAACTTTAAACACTTATTTATGAGTAGATTTAGTAAACCATTTCAGTTCGGCTCAAGATTGAGAAGGGATATATTTAGTCGTTGATACTGAATTACAGAAAGTTTTATTATAATAATGTAAAACCTATGATACAAAGTGTAGTTTTTTTATAATAATTCTACAATATCGGTACCTATTTAAAACAACCTGTTTAAAATCATGTGTGTTTTATAAACAAATTTACTGTAGATTTTCAAATAAATATGTTTATTTATTTTATTATCATCCCAAGAATAATTTATTTTAACTAATAATTTATATATGACAAAGACACCTAGAGGAGCTCGATTGAATAAACAATTTACTTGGAGGTGATGGTGAATGTTAATGTGAAATGCTGAACTTAACCTAAATCACATTTTTTACATGTAACGTTAAAGTTTTTTTGTAACTTATTTGTAACAACAATAATGCCACGAATCCAAAGAACGAATTTACGCAGAACTCATGAGTATCAAAATTAAAACAGAGCGTGAACAAAATCGTATTGATACGAACATTGACTCATATATAACCTCTTAAAGGTAAAGAAGGTAAAGCCCTTTACTTTCGGGCCCTTGGGAAAAAGAGGTGTTTCTAGCGAAGAAAAAATTTTAAGACAAGCAAATGGAAACAATAACACTGCATATAAATTGAACCGTCACAAATGGAGGCTAATTTTGCAATTTTGCAATGTGACTCTTATTGAGAAGCGCGCTTTCACTCGATAGCCAGACAATAGACAAACAAAACATCTCAAAACTACTTGAAAAATTTTAAATAATTAAATTCTGCATTTGTTATGGTAAGCTCAGAGTCTCACCTCAATGAGTCTGTTGTATGATCTATATAATTTTCATATAGATAAATATCTTTATCTTAGAACAGTTAACTGATCACCGGAAGACAGCATTCCAAAGTATGCATAAATGTGCAGTTTGACATTAATACTTAAGCTTAACATAGGCAGATGGATTAAAAAAAAATGAAACAAAAACTATGAAATACATTTAATGCTAGAAAATGGGCATTATTTAAATTAGGTAAATGTTGAAATCCGTTCGTTTATAACTTTAGAAAAATGGCAGACATAGGCTATGCCATCAGTCATTAGAGAATGATGTCTGTATAAATATCTTTGGAGACAAAAATTTGGATGAAACACGAAAAATATTGCAATTACTATAGACGTTACTATTTTCCGTGCAAGAGATGGATATCAAGAAAAAGAAATTTCGTTGTTTTGCTCGATTTTGAGCGACGGGTTTACTAGTATGACAAAAAACACACTAGAAAAGCGATCATCCCTAAATTAAAAATTACAGAATAACTTATTTGCTAAATAGGCCTATGTGTACAGATTTTTCTTTCTCTTCTTTATTGTGTGGATTGCTGTAGATGATGTTGTAATCACTAAAGTCAACATTGAAATGTAAATATTATGGATCCTCTAGAAGAAACCATCACCCGGTCAGGAAGTACTTGGAAGCATCAGGGTACAGATCATTGGCATACCCTTATTGTACCATTGGTATGCCCTTGTTTCATAGGAATTTCACTTACAACCCTCACTCATAGCCTTGAATTACTTGCCCAGTGTAAAATAGTGGACTAGGTATATCCCGTTTCAATGTGTACATAACAATGTTCAAAGTAGTACCCATTTTTTCCCCAAAATGATAAATCATTACAAAACTTTTTTGATCACTTTTCGTTGAAAATTTGTACAGATAACTGAGATAAATTCTATCCCAATGAATCAAGGTATCATACAAAAATATTAGGGACCCAAAATCAATTGGTTTATTTCTCTACGCTGAAGAGTTTGATCAGGTTCGGATTCTTACTGGAAAACATGGCCTCGGTTTTATTTTTTGTATTTTTCTCTACTTAAATAAAACTAAACTAGTTATTATGTTGCTAAAGTAGGTGAACGAAGGAATCATGAAATATATAATATATTATGAGGTAGCCTAATTAGTAAGTATTTAGCGTGTGTTATACACAATCAAAACATTTTTTGACTTTTTGTTCATAGTAACCCCACAGTTCAAAGTAAACCCATCTGACGGTATTAAAATCTGAATCTTAAAGGTGGTTTTGGTTCTGAATGATACAGGCCAATTTACATCTAAATCTTTATAGGCCTAGTGATTCTGGTGGTTGTAGCATACCAATGGTACCTATCAATTTTGACTTGGCTGCTAATGCAACACAGTCCAAGGGTTTAATTTTTAAACTTTAAATAACGCCATGCAACATGGATACACACAGTACTTGGAAGCAACATTGAAATGCCCCGTGACACACAACTTTCATTTTTTTAGTTGCAACAATCCTGTAAACTTTTGACAATTGCCACATTATAGTTTAATCCCCATCACGCTAGGCCTATATTCAAATATAGCTCGATGGGGATTAAACACCATAGCCTATTTATTTGTTGTTAATTCACATTCCATCTACGTTGTTCAATTTCTTTTTGCTCTTCGCATTGTCCAGCACTTGACTTGCTCGTACTAAGAAGGTTCCCTATCTTCGCCAAAATATAACTAAAACACACTCCAGGCGTTGTCAGTTTAGCGCCAGCAATTTTTTAAAAGAACATTAATATACCATTTCAAAGATAAAAAGTTGTATGATTGCTCATGTTAACTTAATGTATTCTGAGGATTCATTTTGTTGAAGTTTCCCAACTTTCATGCCATGTATCTTTTTAATGAGTGAGCATAGACAATTTTGGATAAGCAACAAATACCCTAAAACCGGAACTTTCTGTCTTTACAGTGGTATTTACGTATAGGCTGAGTTAAATGTTATTGGCTAAGTTGTTAAAAATTGGATACGCTAAATGACACCACATTGACCCCTGCTCTACCTTGCCTAGCGAAGGTGTACAAATTTAACATGGGCTCTTTTGAAGGCGCAATTCCAAAAGTCGTCGCTAATGTCGCAGAAAAATACAAACTGAAAGTTAGAGAACCCTCTAAAAATCTTTGACCTGCCATTCAGCATTGCAGGTTATGCGACCTACATTGCATTGAAAAATCAAAGTTCAACAAAATTTCACAATAGGCTACTAACGTAAGGCGCAATCCCATCTGAGCAAACAACTCAGATGGGATAGTAGTTTATTATTAATAATAATAAACTACTCAAGAATAAATCGTCTAATTTGGTTTTTAATGCTAAATATACCATGTTGTTCAAAAAAAAAAAAAAAAACTCCATAGGCCTAGCCTAAATTGGAATTTACAGTAGCCTACGCACAATTCCAGTGAAATGTTAAATAAATAATTTAATGTAGGTAGGCCTAGCTTAATTTAAAGGAAACTTTTTACATTCTTGCAAAAATTATAAAAGCCCTAAACGAGTAACAGCCCCGGGCCAGACACCAAACAGAAACTCAGACCCGATGAGAACTGTCCAGGAAAACTAGAACGTCTGGTAACCCTGGTCTATGACTGCCAGGAGTCTCTTGTTCGGAACCGAGGTTGGGTAAAATACTATCGCTAAATATATTTTCATAGAGTACGAAACAATCGATTTGAAATATAATGGAATCGGATATCGAGTTCTATCCAACAAACAAAACATCGACTATCCTATCGGTAGATCGTTAGATATTGTTTTCTTAGAAATCAGATGTTGAATCGTCTGCTATAGGAACGAACGGCAGATCAGATATGAAACTCGTACCCCGAGATTGTTAGGTGGGGAACTATCAATTGTCAATCATTTTATCTATTTGATATGTTGATCAAGTTAGGCCTAGGACTAATCAATTGTACCAACAGTAGGACTATACCGTAATGCACAGAAGACAGGGCCCCCCCCCCTTAGTAGATTGGGCAGTTGTGTTCGCAAAAAGATACTTTTGCCTAAGAGA